>CM062814.1:728726847-729326847 GCA_031772625.1 Pinus tabuliformis
TCTTTTCGATGATGTTTGAATCATTGAATTCTGATGTCGTATGAGAAAGTTTGCTTATTGAAATTTTTGTGAAACATTGAAAATTGTCATACATGATTGTGACATGGCAACATGATGTTGAAGTGAAAGATGAAGTGGGCAGGCGATATGGAATGTTGATTATGAATTTAGAATGTGTTATCAACATATAGATCAATGAATTAAATATAGAGCTGCAGACTTGTTTTTCAGTTGCAAATTATTTTTCAACTACAGAATTGTGCATTTCCTGCATCTAAAAATCCTATGTGGATAGTTAGGTATTATGTATAGGAAGAATTGTTTGTAAAATTATGAGAGGTATTTTTTCGTTAAAAGAAATTGACAAACAAATTGCAGACTCCCTAATGTTGATTCTCAAAATCAAAATAAAACTTGATAAATCTAAATGAAAACACATGTTTCTTCTTCAGATGAATTAGATGGCAAGAATCTCAAAAAAAATAAGAAAAGAATCGTGAGTAAAAAATGGGCAATCATTCTCTGCCGGGAATGTTTGTTGTGGATCCTTGTCATTAATAATAGAATGATGAGGAAAATCATATGGCATGTCAACGAAATTCAAACCTCTTGCATTGAGTATTTTAAGAAAATCTTCAAAGACAAGTACATTACGCTCTGGGGTGAGGTATACATCACTCAAATATTTTTGTTGTCAGCCCATAGTTTCCTGCATTCTTGACTATAAGTCAATAACTAGAACTCCAGACTTAATTGCAACTTCTATACAAGATTTGGCATAAGTCCTGGTAGTTTGATTAATACGCTCTGGTAATTCAACGAAATTTTCTCTGTAGGTAGCTCTTTGCATACTACCTGCAACGATTTTCATCAATTGGGGGAAGTGTGATTAGCATTACCAACATCGAGTCCGATGAAACACCATCGAGGCCCATAAATGAAGTTGATTCTTGGTGGAACGTGGATTTCATGAACTGTCCCTCCACAAATTGAAGATAAATCAGATTCAGGTGAGCCATCCTTCCTCTTTGATGGTTAAGCTTCCAATTCATCCAAAATTGGAAATATAATTAGACAAAACCAATACACATCTTATGCATTATAAAGATACGGAAATTCAAAGGATTGTAAAGCTATTCGTTGGTTCATTTAAATGTTTTCAGAGTTTCCTTATGCAAGCGCTTATAAAGGGTTTTCTGTCTCAGAACCAACAGAACTGACATAAATTTCTAAATAATAATGCTAAGTGAAAGCGTTTTGTGAAATTTGTTTCAAGGTGACTCACTGACTCCCTTAAGGATTTTGATTGATGAGGCCTTTTCTCACTGTCAATAAAGCTTCCTTCGGGTTTTGGTCTTGTTGTTTATTCTATTCTTAGTAACATGATGGGGTTGGCTTAGTCAAAGAGCATTCATAGATTTTAAAATCAATAAAGCCCAACCATTTGGCATAGCTCCCACCTTCTTGTGTCAAAAATATGGGCTGTTATGATTCCACTAGCCCACACAGTGCAAAGTGTAACCATGTTGTAGGGGCTTGATCAGAGTAAAGAAGCCAACTTATATACCTAGAAAATGTAATAACTGCTAAAAATTACAGTGATAAATTCTAAAGTTGACCTTTCAAGTCCAGATGCTTCGTGCTGAGGAGTGGTATTTCAAAAGAGATATATACCCAGGATAACAAATGCTAAAAAATTGTGAAATAGTACCATACTGAATCCTAAAAAAACCCATTAGCCCCATCCTAAATTGCATTTGAAATATGGCTCATTTCTGGTTGTCCTTCATCCTCAGCGTAAACTATGAACAAGAATTCCAGAAGCACAAATCCCATAGCATGTGTTGAAACAACAACAACGAAGAGATTAAGAACGACAAGAGATGTGATGCTGCATACTACCGCTAGAAACGCCTTCACATTTGGGGGTTGCCTCGTTACCCATGATGATACCACATGCACTAGATTCCTCCTAGATTTCTTCATTGTCGCCATTGTTTTTTATTGCAGGCGAAAGGAAAATAGTGCCCAATTTAGAAATTGCACCGTCTTTATCAGTGGTTCCAATTGTATTTCCTTGCAATTGGAGAATGACCTCAAGAGTACGTGAAACACAATCATCAGCCGAATATGTTGCAGAATCTCCATGTATTTAATTTGCTAACATTGAAAGTGGAAGTGCCATTATTGGAGGTGTAGAGATGGGTGTCAAGTATTCCATTGCGATACATCTCATCGTATATTTGGAAAAAATGAGTGTCTTCTGGGATGCTGCCCCAAGTTAAAATCGAAAATTGCATCAAAAATCAAGAGAGAAAGATATGGATACGTGATCTCTATCATGCGGATCAACCTTTAGCAACGTGTAAAAAAAAAGTAATGCCACCACAGAATTTGATTTTGGTTTGGAAATATCACATTTCCGTAAGTGATATTTTGCGCATATCTAGAACCCCCCAAATTAGAATTCCTGCACTAGAGTCAAGGATGCACATAAAGTCATGTCTTATGGCAAGCAAGAGAAATAATTAATGGAAAGGTTAAGCCAAGTATAGTGAAAGAAAGCCCTCAATCCAGTTCGCAAGCCGTAAAGTAATGGGAACACGTCATACCAGTGAGTATCTCAGATTTCAAGGCATTGCACCATACTCACACGACTTCACTTCCGTTACTAAGATAGATAGACCCAAATACACAAATGTTTTCCAAGTTACGAGTGATACAAACTGCAATTTTAACCAATTCGTCTAAGCACAAAATTCACGGAATATAGATTAATTGTGTTCTTTACAGGGTTTTCATTATTATTATATTTAACTCATAAGAAAATTAAACTATATTATTTATTTGTTTTATTATACACACATAAAAAATGTTCTTTTCTTATCTCCCAAAACACAAAGTGCAGGTAGAGAGTGTGCTCAAGAATTTAATCATTTCTTTTAAAATTTGGATTCAGAATATAAAATGAGAAGAATCAATCTCACACTTTAAATTAATCTTTAATCTTCGCGTGCTCCTTGTTCACATTCATTTGTTTTATTACAATTTTCGTGCCAAGTTTAGTAATGGGTGGTTGTTACTGCACCACAAAATCACAAATTTATTCTAAAAATCACAAAAACTTGCTTTTATTTGTTAATCCTATTCTATTGAAAAATAAATTAAACACTCTCTTAAGTATAAGAGAATTTCCAATGCTTCCATTTGCGCAACAAGATCATGAGTAAACTCATATCCAAGACTGAAAAAAAAACCCTAGTTAATTCTTGGACATGATCATGAAGATTTGAAATTAAAAATTGTAGGCTAATTACTAGATGAGACCAAATTTGAATGTGATCTTTAGGTTTTTATCATCTTCAACTGCCATAGCACAAAGCTCTTAGATCTCATCTGTTGCAATTAGATTTTTATTATGTTTTTTTTTGTTTTCTATTTCTATGTTTTCTATATGCAAATAGGCTTAAATGAAAATGCCTAAATGCAATTAACCCTAAATAAACATGTCCCTAAATGAAAATTCTTAATAAACAATCCTCCTAACTTAGTTACATCTAAGTTTGTTTCCCTCGTAATGGCGCCAAAATGTAGGGCGATTTAATTGTATACTAAATCACTTTCATTTAATTTGTCAACCTTGGGGTTTTGTAAACTTAGAAGCAAACCAAAATATATGGGATCTCGGATGAAATTGTTGTAGAAAGTTTGTTTAGAATGGAAATGCATATTGCAACTATAACTAAAGAAAACTGCAAAAGAAATCACATGTAAGAAAACTAAATCAAAATTCTAGGATGGAAGTTAAATTCTAAAAATGGAATTTACGAATGCCATGGCCTTTCAAAACTATTCAAAAACAAACTAATCTATGAACAACTATAAGAAGAAAACCTATGATAATATAGAAAGCAGTAAATAACAACTAGTGATTTAGTTGTCAAGCAAGAAAACTAGGATAACTAGTAAGCAAGCAGTTTAATGACAAAAATCAAATTATGTTACGATTGTATGCAGATTGCGGTTGATGGGGATCCTTCCATTCCTCAACGAGCAAACATGAACAACTATCACACCTTAACAAACAAACAAGACTCATAACTCATAATTTTGGAGAAAATGATATTATTCACGCTGGATGGACAATCATAAATATGATGCTAATGAATTACTGATAAATGTTGGATTCCTTTGAAGGATGCACCTCTTATTTATACATGAGTTAGGGTTATCTGCTCAATAAATGTAGACCCCTTAAATATCTAATAGATCCATACTTGTCTCAACTTATCCCTAAATATTAGATACAAATCCTATGACTCATAAATACCTCCATGATCTTTCTCCTTAGAATATGGTCCACCTCTTGAGTTGAAATTCGAATTTGTGCTTGGAAGGACAAGTAAGACCCTTCTAGAACCTCCAAATAAGCCTACACATGTCACAAAACTCATAACACATATATAGGTATATGAAACTATGTTAATTTCCTATTTTTTAATCATTAATTCACTTATAATGCATAAAATAAATAAATTTGGAAAATAAGGATTCTAACCCATATGTTTGTGAAGATTATTACTTGATGTAAGGTTTTAGGGCTAGATAGTCATGAGATGAAGGTTAAATGGACATGAAATGATGGAAATATGGATGAAAATGGAAGGCAATTTTGAGACTCAACAGAGCTCTTGATATTATCATTATGGGCCTTCCCCTTGAGATGTGGACCTTCCTCCCTCTTTTCTGGATCCCTAACTCCCTCTCCCTTCCTATAAATCAACTCCTTTCCATCCCGAAATTGTTGGTCATTGATTTCCTTCATTCCTATACTAAGATTATGCCCAAATATTGCCCATTCTAACTTGGAGAAGGAGTGCTTGAAGAGTCTTTTCTTGGACTTGGACATCCACCAAAAGGAGGTCTCCAACACCAAGGCATAGGTTGTAAGTTTCCCTTTTTAGCTTGTTAATATATACATCTGATGTTCACTTTCCATAATTGTGTAAATGTTTATTCTTTTAGCTTAAGAATCCTTGATCTATTAAGTAGTTTATGTTTGATATATGCCATATATGCTCTTGTACCTTTTATTGCTCTTTGATCTTTCTTGCACGTACTCAGATGCGAAGAACAAGTAAGGAGCGAGCTTGGAAGCAAAGGAATCAAATTCATCTCCAAAGAATTGAGCGATTAACATCAGAGCGAGGTAGGTCACTCTCTCTCTCTGCATTTGTTAAACATAAGATAAGAAAGTGTATGTTAGTTTGTTTAGTTTGTTGCTAGATCCACTCATTGGGCTAGAGAAATAGCGACCCCGCTGGGGAAGTTATAAGCTCTTCAATCTTGACCAACATTGAATTCTTAGTTAGTTTGTATCTGTATAGGCCTGCATAGTCATTGATTATTACCTTAGAGTATTGAGTCTAGAGTGGTTGTTGAAATCATTTTTGTTTTTTACCTTATTCCTCGCCCAATGCATTTTTGACTCGAACAGTCACACTATCCTTTAAAACAGTCGCGTTGAACCCTTGTTCAGCATGAGTTTGGCCATTACAACCACATTGATCTTAGAGATTGGCAAAAATTAGGGTTTGTTTGTCAAAATCTAATGTGTCTTAGCCCCGAGGTCCTTTTTCTTGTCCATTGTGATTGGATTTATTGGTGTTTTGTTTGATTATCTTATTTGATTAGCCAATTCTTGTCTCTTGAGATTTCAAGTGTTTGGAGTGAAATTGGATTGATTCTAGGGTTTTTAGGTCATTTGATTGTCACTTGCCACTTGTAAGTGTCATTGAGTTTGTAGTTTGTTGATTGATTAGATCTGATTATTTGTTAAAATCATTCAAAACATCAATTTGCATTAGTTTTGGCTTGTCTTTTGCAAAGTTTCTTTTCGATTGCATTAGGTCATCTTGCACTTGAAAAACATCTTTGTTGATTATCGAACATAGATTACATTGTTGGATACAAGCTGGAAACAATCCATGATTTATTCATAACAAGAGAAAAGTGAAAATATTTTCATTTAGGTTCTATGGAATTGGATATGGTGTTGCTTTGGTTGATGCATTAGTTGCATTAGAGCATTTGAATCAAAATTATTTTTATTTAGTTGCATTAGAGAATTCAAAAAGTAAAGAAAAAAATGATTTATAAGTATTTAAAGTAAAGCATCTTAGTATAAAAAAATTCAATTTTCTATGGATAATTTAGCATTTAATGAAAAGTGGAAATCGATTTTATTTTTTATTGTTATGAAAGCGGAAGTGAATTAATAGGCAGCTTGATGAATTTTATTTGATGCATAATTGATTGAAATTCCTTCCCTTGATTGGTCTAGCTTTCGTTGAAACAAAAAGTTTTCCTTTTGAATCTCATGTAGATGCATCTTAGGGATTCAGGTGACATAGTTTTGAGCCACTAATTGAAACATAATTTAAGGAAAACATTAAAATTTACTCAATTAACCTAAGGAGCATTTGGAACTCAACGAAAACATTTAGAGGTCTAGGATAGAGACATATTTTTGTGTCTATAAACATAATAGTTGTCGTTATCTACGAGAATTATATCCCGGGGTTGATATCCCATTCCAGGTACAGAAGTATATAGGATCGTTCTCTAGTACTATTGAGTATACTGGAGGTGATCCATGTATGGAAAGTAAATGGGAATGCTCTAACCGAATGGTTATGCATTAGACAATGCTAACATTGACTTGTGCTCCCCGTACTATCGCGTATATATTAGGAGACCCCGCTAGGTTGTTATCCTTTAGCCATAGGGAACTGAGTTAGCTAGGGTCTATATTGCAGTTTACAGGTACTTGGTAGATCCTCTTGCCTAGCTTACCACTTTTTTTTCTTTTGTTTTCTTAATTTCTAAAATCAATTAATTGACTGCGGAAAAACATCCTTCTTATGGAAATACTCCTTAGTAGATCTTACGTTGATACTGATGGTAACATTTCCTGAGTTTACTAGTCAAGGAAACCCCTCTGATGGGAATCCTATTCCTTTTCCTTCTTTTGGAAATTCTGGTGCTCCATATATGGAAAACATTGTCCCTTCCTGGATTGACCATTGGTATGCCAGTTTGGTTATTTTTTACCTCGATGATTCTGAGTGTCCAACCTGCTTTTCAATTGAGTTCTCCTTCACCTGAACAACATCAACCTCATGTTGTGCCTAAAGTTAACCCCTCACCTTCTTCACCCATTTCTTCACCCTGTTCTTCCTCTTCACTTGGTGAAAGTCTGGATTCTAGTAACCAGGAAACTAAGAAGAAGAAGAAGAAGAAGCAAAATAAGCAAGGGGGCAACCAAAAAACCATTGCTACGGATGCAACATATGTAGAAAATTATTCCAACCAGTCCTGGAAAGTAAACTTCTGATGCAAGAGCATCCAAACTTAGCCAGCAATGTGAAATTTTGTTCACATGTTGTGGCTAAACAAGTTGGATTTCATTGACACGATTGGTCAAAAATCAGTTTTACTGATAGGGTTTGATCTCTCAAGAAATGAGTTGTATTTCACTATTGTAATAAGTTAGAGATTGTCTTATTTTAGGTTCAAAGATAAGTTGTTAGCATAGGTGTGAGATAGAGCTAGGAATTAGAAGATTTGCTATTAGATTTATTAAAAATAGGGATTGATTTGTTAGACACAGTTAGAGTGATATCCGATTATAAAAGGGAGGAAAATGTAATGAAAAGAGAGAGAGGATTGAGGAGTGGATTTAGTGGAGCGAGAGAAAAATAGTGTGTGGATTGTATTTTGAGACAAAGGTCTTAATTTGTGTAATCAAGGCCAAGGCCAAGACTCTGTGACTCTTTTATTATGAATAAATTGTTGTTGTGCTCATGATTATATATACAGCCCGTGGAGATCCTCAAGTGCTTTGTTTTCTTTGTATTCAGATCAGATTGATGCTTGCTCTATTTTCCGCTTTACAATAGATAATACTGAGTTAAAAGAATAATCAGCCAGTTTATTATATCGTTTTGGTCCCGCAAGCGGAAAAACCAAAATACACTAAGAATCAATGCAAAACACATTCAGATTTGGAATCCGGACTTCAAATATTATGGACAGAGGATTTTAATGTTATCAGGTCCGTGGACCTCAATTGCATCGCTTTAGTGGAAAGGAACCGGCTTGTTGAACTACCGAATCCCGAAATTGCGATACCACGGGATCCTAAATGTTATAGAGAAGCGGTGATAATCTATCGGGTTCGTAAAGGGCTATCACATCACAGCTTTGAAGTGGAAGAAGTCTAGACAATGGGCATTGCAATTTGCGATCGGCCAATTAGATCGTGGCCATTAGATCACGATATATCGCAACCATTGGATCGTGGAGTAGTTTCGCTACAAGAGTGGTATTTCGGGCACATCAAAGGTGGTAAGTTGTTTGGAAGGGTCGGCACCTGATCCCATTCAACCTTCAACACGTAGCAAAGGAGGTGGGGAAGAAAACCGCTTTATCAGGTGGTTAACCCCTAGTCTATTGTCTCGCTCGAAATCTCTGACGACCATCGGATCTCACAGATCCAGATCAATGGTCACCGAGGATCGATGCGTTGACTTCCGGTGTACGATAAGTGCGCCAATATCAAAAGGTAAATTTCCATTGTTTCGGCTTGTTTTTTTATGTATTTCGGTATAAAAGGAAAACAGTCAGATTATAGTTCAAAGGGGATCCACGGGGTGATTTTGGGGTTTTCTTGAGTCTGCTTCCACACTGCGTCATTTGTGGTATCAAAGCAGAAGAAAGGGTGGTTTGAAGCGAAAATGCCACCAAGGAGAGGAGCTGGCATTGGTTGAGGAAGACCTGAAGCAAATGTAATTCTACTGGAAGAGGTCTAGAGTCTGCGTATGAGAATGGAGACAATTGAAATGGCCCAGAGAAGAGCATCTGTGCTCTATATATATAGCCACATTGACCTTTCAATGTCAGTGTTACAATTCGCTGAGGGGCATTAAATTGGCTCTATAATTGTCAATTGAAGGATAACATCTTCCTTCCCTTAGTTTTACAAGGCTTTCTCGTGGAGTTCGTTGTTTCTCTGACCTTCAGGGAATAGAGGGTTTAAGTTTTGGACAACTCTCATGCTCGTTTTACATTTATTTTGCTTTAAGGTCAGATTTTCAATCCCCTTGGAATGCGTGTTCTATGATTGTTATTTAGATGCCATACTTTTTTTCAGTTGAGCTTACTCCTGATGTCGCTTGTTTTGTGTTAATTCAGAAAGGGCGAATGTTGTGATGGACGCAAAAGGTGGGAGGAAGAAGTTTAGTGATAAATATTGGCAGTACAAAACTCCCCTGGGGTACAAGACTAAAGACGTTCGACCATCGTGGCATGTCGCATGGACCCCGGGTCATGGTGAGTGCTACTATTGAAATCTACCAATGTGATATGGCGGTGCAACCTGGGTCATCGATCTGCACGCTTGATCGATGATCCTCGTTGACCCCACCATATCGTTATCACAACATACATATGGTCGCCACCGATATCCGCTAATTACCACTGTCGATTGCGATTCGCCAATCAGATCTGGACCGTTGATTGGCCAGATCTGACGGCTGTTGTGCATTCACTGTTCCACCTTCGATACTGTATTTATTTATAGTTTTCTCTTGTTTTTACCTCTCGATAGTTTTTTTCCGCCATTCTGAAAGGTTTCTCATGCGATTTTCTTTGGTATTTTAAATGATTTTAAGAGATTTCAAAACTTAAAGAGTGTTCTTGGATCCATTGGATCACGCCTTCCTACTGAAAAGGATTTTGGACCACCAAAATTTCATTTTCAAGCATCGCTCAAATGAGGATACAACTCCCTCACTTGTCCAATATCTATCCATTTTTCACTGCTGGGTTTTGAACCTTTGAGCCTGATTCTAAGGTACTCAACATCCCCTCTGTGCATGGTTCTCACCTTCCTGTCTAGAACTGTATCTTCCTGCAGCTCATTGAGATATTCAGGCAATAGATCATCAATTGAAGGCAATTGACTTCGCTCTTCGGGATCTTCAATTAATGAAGGTTCAAATAGTCTTAAATTTTCTGCATTTACCACTGAATAGATGTGCATGTAAGCTCGTAAATCAATGCAAAAAGAATTCTCACCAATTTTCTCAAGTACCTTGAAAGGACCATACCTTATTAGCTTCAGCTTCTTTCCTTTGCCCTGCATTCTATCTTTGCTAATATACAGCTAGACTTGATCACCAACTTGGAAGCTATGCTCCATCTGATGCTTATCATGCCTTGCCTTGTACCTGGCTTGGCTCTTTTCCAGCTGTTCCTACACTGCCTGGTCAATTTCTTGGATCTGTTTAATGAACCTGGTTGCTTTTTCCACATCACTGTGTCCAACAACTGTTATGTCTTTTTCAAAGACAAAATCCAAGGGATACCTTGGTATAAAACCAAAACAGGTCTCAAAAGGAGATCTTTGTGTAGAAGAATGTTTAGCACGGTTGTAAGCATGTTGCACATAACATAAATGTTCATCCCAAAACTTGGGATGTTTGCTGCAATAACCCCTGAGCAATTGGATCACTGTCCTGTTGACCATCTTTGTTTGGCCATCTGTTTATGGATGAAAGGTTGTGCTCTTCTTCAGTCTGGTGTCCATCAATTCCCACAAACTTGATCAAAACTTCCCAACAAATCGGGAATCTCAATCAGATACTATGGAAGTGGGTAACCCAAAATGCACCCAGACATTCTGAAAGAACAACTTCGTTTTTTGTTCAGCTGTAATTTGCTTGTTATAAGGTATTAAAATACACATTTTACTGAACCTGTCCATAATAACATATAAATAGTCATGTCCCTTTCTAGATTTTGGCAATCCCTCAACGAAGTCCATGGAAACACTTTCCTAAGGACGGGAAGGAACTGGTAGGGAGTGTACAAGCCTAGTTTTCTATTGCCGGGCTTACTTTTAGCACACATGGTACACCCTCTTACATATCTAGAAACTGTTTCATGCATTCTTGGCCAATAGCAGTATCTTTGCAGTTGTGCAACTGTTTTACTTACACTGAAATGACCTGATATCAGAGAAGTATGTGCTTCCCCAATTGTGTTAACTCTTTCAGTTTGTGGAATGCATAGCTTTCCCAAATGATACAAGAGTTGGTCCTTAACATAATAGTCCAATTCTTCTACTTTTTTGCCATGACATAAAGTTGCATATACATCTTTAAAATCTATATCTTGAGCATACTATTCAATGTAGCTTTCATGCATTACCGAGTTATGCTTAAGTATAGTAGATGCATTTATAATTGGTCTGGACAACATATTTGCAACTTTATTGTGTATGCCCTTTTTATATCTGATGACTAGATGAAACCGCTGTAGGAAACCCATCCACCTATAGTGTCTTGATTGCTGCAATTTAGTTTGTGAGTGCAAATATTGAAGTGGCTGATGATCAGTATGTATAACTGTTTCTTTGCCCATTAAGTAATGTTTCCACTTCTTTACACTCTATACTAATGCATACAATTCTTTATCATATGTGGGATAATTAACTACTACAGAATTAAATGTCTCAGAATGGTAGCATATGGGTTTACCATGTTGCATCAACACTGTTCTCATGGCATAGTCACTGGCATCTGTTTCAATCTCAAATGGTCTTTGAAGATCTGGAAATGCTAGTACTGGTGCTGTACTAATTTTTTCTTTCAAGGTTTCGAAGGCTTTCTACTGTTTGCCTCCCCACTGAAACACCTCATTCAATCCTGTCAAAGCATGTAAGGGAGCTGCAATTAAGGAAAAGTTAGCAATAAGCTTTATCCAATATTGTGCTACTCCTAGGAAGCTTCTAACTTCTATAGCAGATTTGGGTTTAGGCCAGTTTATAATGACTTCAACCTTAGAGGGATCTATCTTCAATTCACCATCCCCTACAATATGACCCAAATAATTCAAGGATGTTTTGCCAAATTCACATTTTGGTAACTTAACATAGAGATCCTCTTTTTTCAAAACATCTAGAGTCTGCTTTACATGCTTCAAATGTTCTTCCCATATTTTACTAAAAATAGGAATGTCATCTAGATATACAATTACAAAATCATCAATAAAAGACCTGAGTACATCATTCATAACTCTCATCAAAGTGGTAGGAGCATTAGTCAAGCCAAAAGGCATAACTAGCCATTCATACAGCCCTTGCTTTATTTTGAAAGCAGACTTCCATGCATCTTGCTCTGCTACTCTGACCTGATGGTAACCACTACATAGGTCCAACTTGGAAAAGTAAATAGCTTCTTTCAGCTGATCCAATAGTTCATCAATGCGAGGAAGGGGATAACTATTCTTGATCGTTATTTTATTCAGTGCTCTGTAATCAATGCACATCCTCCACGAACCATCTTTCTTCCTCACCAACACGATTGGAGATCCGCATGGTGATGTGCTTGGTCTTATGAACCCTTTTTCGAGCAGCTCTTGTACCTGCTTCTTGATCTCTGCATTCTCTAAAGCAGATAACCTGTACATTTTGATGTTAGGCAATGGATCATCTTGATGAAAATTAATATCACGTACAGTTTCCCTTTTGGGTGGCAGACCTTTAGCATCACAACCTTTAAATACATTGGTTTTATCAGGTTTCTTTTCCTTTACAACCATCAATAAAAATTGCTTGCATGAATTTACAATTCTTTTCATCTTCCTGAGGTTGTGAGAGTATAATTATTCTTGAGTTTTTGATCTCTTACAATATATTTGATTCAATATTTAATGAGTTGATACTTATTTTCAGCTCTATAGAAAATGCCTTTTCTATCATACAAGTAAGGACTTCCTAAACAATTCCACATATATCCAAGGGAACGATATCTAACTCAAACTCATCTACAAATGCTAACCCAAAAGAAAATCTATGTTTACATTGTCTAGTCACTTGTAGCTTTGCTTTATCACATACCCAACCTAATGGATATGGCTTCCTGTGAGGTGTTGTTAGTAGTCTCAGCTTCTTTACAATTGCTTTAGAAATCAAGTTTACTTGTGAGCCACTATCAAATAAAATATCAATCTTTTGATGCTTGGAAATAACTCTAATATGAAAAGGTTCACGTCTTTTCCTCTCATTTTCTTCACTATCAATAGTTTGTGCATAATTACTAGTAGATGCTTCAAAATTTTTACCTTTTATACCTGTGGCTGCGATTGTTTTTTCATCACCTGAGTCTGACCCAAAATCTTTCTGTATAACAACAACAATCTTCTTCTTCTTGCCATCAAACTTCTTGGGTTTCAGCTCCGGATGCAAAGACCAACAATGTTCATCATCATGTCCATCCTTCTTACAGTGAGTGCATGAAGGTTTGGCCTTCTGTACAGAATTTTCCTTCCTCTCTTTCCATTTTTGCTTCTTCTTTTCCTTCTCCTTACTTGCAGTGGGTTTTAATGATCCCCCAATCTCTGGGTTCACATTCTTGCCTCTAGCCTCTAGATGTTTAGCTTGAACAGATACCTCATCTATGCTAGTAGGGTTAAACATGAGAATGGTGTGCCTCAAATAGCTGTGTAGACCCCCCTATATACTTCAACAAAGTTTCAAGTGAGTCTAAAGAAATGCCCAGAATTAAAGCTCTTTTTCTAAATTCTTGGGTGTAGCTTTGTACACTTTGCCCCTTTAATTGGCGAAGAGTATGCCAACTCATCATAGCTTGCTGCATATAAGCTAGTGGATAGAACTGTTTTTAATGGCAAAAACAAATCCACTCCAGACAGAAAGAATTTTACCATGCTTCTTCAAGTCAGCTTGTGTCCTACCTTCCCACCAGACTAAGGCAATTCCTCCAAGGCGTAGGCTGGCCAGGTGAATTTTACTCCTATCTGAATCAATGTTCTACACCCTGCAATACACATCAATCTGTCTAATCCAATTATCTAGCTTCTATGCATTTAATTCTCCATCATATATTGGAAAATCAAATTTAACATATAATTTAATCAAAGATGTTTCCTTCTTTTTATTTTTAGGGCTATCAGGAGGTGTGGATAGAGGAACCTCTTTTCCTTTCCCTTTGCCTTCAGAATGGCCATCTAGAAGAGATTCTTCTGTTCCTTTGTCTTGTTTGGAGGTTGAAGAATCTTCACCTCTACCTTTCTTAAATTCTCGGTACATCTCTTCTACCATGGCTCTCATGGTCATGAAAATGTCCATGAACTGAGACTCTGATTCCAAGGGATTTTCTTCTGCCATTTTTCTCCTAGGATAAGATCTACCAATTTTTGGGTTAGCCTCAACCAGTTCTCCTTTCCCTAATTTTAGCTTTGACCTAGTTAGCATTCACCAATCCAGCACAAGCTTGTCTAACCTTAGCAACCTAAAGCTCTGATACCACTAGATCTGCAATTGAGATCTAAGACAATTAATAAGGTATTACAGACTCATGTGCATGGATTTCCTATGTTATTTTATGCAATGGATTGATAAGATTGCCAAATACATAGACAATGAAGTAGTAAACAAAAAATAATAGACAACACATAACACAACAAATTTAATGAGGAGTTCACCCAATACTCCTAGGCTACATCTCCAGGCCCAACCTTCAGTGGTGCCCTCTCTCTTATGTCTTCAAAACAAAGTTTTATAACAATGAGCTCAATTTGAGACTCAATACACAACAGATACAATAGTAAGAGTTTACTTGAACCTCTCAAGCCTCTCTGAGCACACAGACTCTCTCAATCACTCTCTATCTCTGTCTTGGCTCTGTCTCGGCATTGCCTACTCTGTCCTCTGTTTTTTCCATGGCTTTAAATCCAAACTGTCCTGCCTATTCGTTTCATCTTCTTGGCTTTTTGTCTCCCCTTCTGTATGGCTCTGATGCAACTTTGCGACGCGACTTGTCGCAATCGCAAGCCGCATGGACCCTGGTTCGTGGTGAGTGTTTCTATTGAAATTTGGCGATGCGATATGGTGGTGCAACGTGGGCCGTCGATTTGCGCGCTTGATCGACGGTCCTCGTTGACCCCACCATATCGTTATCACAACATACATATGGTCATCGCTGATATCTGCTGATTGCCACCACCGATTGAGATTCACCGATCAGATCTAGACCGTTGATTGGCCAGATCTGATGGTTGTTGTGCATTCACTGTTCCACCTCCGATACTCTGTTTTTTCATGGTTTTCTCTTGTTTTTGCCTCCCGATAGTGTTTTTCCACCATCCTGAAAGGTTTTCTCATGCGATTTTCTTTGTTCTTTTAAACGATTTTAAGAGATTTCAAGACTTAGAGAGTGTTCTTGGATCCATCGGGATCAGTTTGAAGGAAGATTCTTTTCTTCCCTGGGAGTCTAATGCAGAGGCATCTGGGCTTAGCCAGCAATGTGAAAGTTTGTTCACATGTTGTGGCTAAACAAGTTGGATTTCATTGACCTGATTTGTCAAAAATCAGTTTTACTGAGAAGGTTTGATCTCTCAAGAAATGAGTTGTATTTCATTATTGTAATAAGTTAGATATTGTCTTATTTTAGGTTCAAAGATAAGTTGTTAGCATAGGTGTGATATAGAGCTAGGAATTAGAAGATTTGCTGTTAGATTTATTAAAAATAGGGATTGATTTGTTAGACATAGTTAGAGTGATATCAGATTTATAAAAGGGAGGAAAAATGTCATGAAGAGAGAGAGAAGATTGAGGAGTGGATTTAGTGGAGTGAGAGAAAAATAGTGTGTGGATTGTATTTTCAAACAGAGGTCTTTATTTGTGTAATCAGGCCCAAGGCCAAGACTCTATGACTCTTTTACTATGAATAAATTGTTGTTGTGCGCATGATTATATATACAGCCCGTGGAGATCCTCAAGTGATTTTTTTTCCTTTGTATTCAGATCAGAGTGATGCCTTCTCTCTTTTCCACTTTACAATAGATAATACTGAGTTAAAATAATAATCGACGAGTTTATTATATCGTTTTGGTCCCGCAAGCAAAAAACCCAAAATACACTAAGAATCGACGCAAAACACATTTGGATTTGGAATCCGGACTTCAAATATTATGGATGGAGGTTTTTAATGTTATCGGGTCCATGGACGTCAATCGCATCGTTTCAGTGGAAAGGAATTGCCCTGTTAAACTGCCAAATTCTGACATTGCGATACAACTAGATCAGAAATGTTATATAGAAGGGGTGATAATCTATCAGGTCCACAAAGGTCTATTGCATCGCAACTTTGAAGTGGAAGAAGTCTAGACAGTGGGCATTGCGATTTTTGATCGGATGATTAGATCGTGGCAGTTAGATCACGATATATTGCAACCATTGGATCGCGGAGTAGTTTCCCTACAAGAGTGGTATTTCAGGCACATCAATGGTGGTAAGTTGTTTGGAAGGGTCGGCACCCGATCCCATTCAACCTTCGACACGTAGCAAAGGAGGTGGGGAAGAAAAATGCTTTATTGGGCGGTTAACCCCCAGTCTATTGTCTCGCTAGAAATCTCTAACGACCATCGGATCTCACAGATCCAGATCAACGGTCACCGAGGATCGATGCGTTGACTTCTGGTGTATGATAAGTGCGCCAATATCAAAAGGTAAAATCCCATTGTTTCGGCTTGTTTTTTTATGTATTTTGGTATAAAAGGAAAACAATCGAATTATAGTTTAAAGGGGATCTGCGGGGTGATTTTGGGGTTTTCTTGAGTCCGCTTCCGCACTGTGTCAAATTCCCTTGCATGTTAAGTAAGAGTGACCACTTTCTTTGGAATTGTCCTAGTATTCCCAAGGTCTTAGAAGTGTGTCCCACAAGTTCACCTCAACCTTTTTCATAAGCCTATAGAGATCATGCTAGTGATAAACCTTCAATTAGTTATAATAAGGTCCATGGGAAAAGGGAAAAGTCAAATTTCCTTGTAAGTTGTGTGAAGGTAATCATCCCATTCACCTTTGTCCTCTTATGGATGAGTATTCCAAAGAGTTTGAAAACCTTACTGCTTCCTAGCCTTGCCTTCTGGCTGGTTATCGAAAGCTTTCCCATGATCCTTCGCTAGTTGATTTAGTGATTGATCAAAAGTCACTCTTTGGTCAACCACGCTCTCTCCAAAAGTGAGTCTTGTGAGTTCATTCTCTACGAACCATTAGTTTAGAAAATGGTAGACCTGACTCCACCTTCAGTTAACCATACCTTTCAGGTAGAGAGTGAACCTCATACTGCTCAGGTTCTTTTGGTGTCTTCAGTTTCGAATGAAAAGGAGGGAAATCCTCCCATTCCCGAGGTGCATGAGAGTAGTTCTCTTGTTCCCATAGTGCAAGACAATAGCTCTCACGTTCCTACAACACCTCGTCCGAGTATTTTAGTCACTTCTTTTGATTGGATTCAACTGGCAGGATATCTTCTTCCGTCTTATATGCCTTTCCAGATTACAATACAAGATTATAATATGGTCGTATTGAGCACTGTCATAGGCAAGGGCACATATGTTAGTATTCTGTCCTTAATTGCTTGGAAAGCTTTAGGTTCTCCGTAGCTTGTCCCTGTCACCGAGAATATGTTAGCTTTTAATAGAGGAACCAGTGAACTGTTAGGGATCCTTCCTAAGTTACCTATTACTTTGGGAGGAAAGATTGTCTATATAGATGTGATGATTATCCAAGTCCCATTGGATTTTAGTTTACTCCTTGGCTGTGAATACATTTATTTCATGGGAGCTCTTGTATCTTCCCACTTTTGAGTGATGTGTTCCTGCATGAAAGGAGCATTGCAATAATTGATCAACTTACATTCATTGGTCCTGAACCAACTCCCAATCAACCATCATCACTAAATGGTTCTTATGTGCAAGAGGTATCACCCCCGCCACAGGTTAATTACGTGGATACCTGTTCCATGCCCACATCTACTGATGATCTAGTAGGTGATGTAGTATGCCATGTTCTGAGGGCATTGGAGCCTGATTTTTCCATTGGATCCCTAGACATTTATTCCTTCTAGAGTGTTTCTCTCCCACCTTATGAGAACCTATTGGAAGCCATGACCTCTTTTGGTTTGTGATCAAAGGTGTTGGAGTAGAGTTCCTTGTCTTGTGTTAAGCTCATTAAAAAATGAAACAAGAACCATGAGGATAGTTCTTTTACTATGTCAACCTCATTAAAAATTGAAATAGGTTCCAATGAGGATAATTATTTTACTATGTCAACCTCATTAAAAATGAAATAAGTTCCCATGAGTAGAGTTCTTTTCCTGTGTCAAGCTCGGTAAAATATGAAGCAAGGTGTCATAAGCATGGTTCTTTTCCTGTGTCAAGCTCGTTAAAAAATGAAACAAATCCCCTTCCAATTCGATTCTTTGATTAGATCTTGTAAAATCCCAGTCGAGTCTTTCACTTGATCTCATAATTGAACCTTCATTCCATCCACCTATTAGTAACCAATAGTCTACTTAGGTGAATGAAATGAAGCTTGGGGGGAATGTACCTCGATTTGATTCATTATGTTGGGCGCATGCAAACTCATCTCAAGCATGGTTTATCTTTCTTTCAAGTTTGTGTAAAAATGAAACCAAATCCAAGCACAATTTTTTCTCATGTTTCAAGCTTGTGAAAAAATGAAACTATCTTCAAGTATACTCAAGCATAGTTTCCCATTATTCAAGCTTGTGTAAAAATGAAACCATTCCCACTTTACCTCTTGTGGTTTCTATCTTTATCAGTCTATTTTCGCTGGATGAGCCTTGGTTTTTTCATTCCATCGTCACCATCACTTTGGCCGATCATATGCTTTCACTTGGTTATTTTACCCTTGCTTGAGGAACATCTGCGATTAGTGGTCTTAATAGCCAGTCTCTTGACCTTTACATGTTTTGATCAATTCCATCATGACCAAAACCAGTTGCTATCCTTTTATACCACTCATTCCTCCAGGTGGAGTCCTCTTTCAGTGCTTTTCAGACTCCAAAAATATGAAAAGTTTGTCGAGTACTTGTTTTTTCGAACTCGTTAAATTAAATGAAATGGCGTCTACTCAGTATAAGTTTAGCCCTTTTCCAAACTAAGATAGACTATTGTACGAAAAAGGAATACCTTAGTCAAACATGGCTAAGAGGTTCTCTTGGATATTGTTTTCTACCTTTTCGGGTTCAAGAGACGATCTATGAAAAGGGACCTTTGGAGTTTTCTTTTCCGCTTCCTTTTCAAACTCTCTAAACATGAAAAAGATGTTGCATTTCCCCTTCATTGGACTTGTAAAACATAAATGACGCAGAAATTGTCAAATTTTCACTATGACAAGATCAAGTTTCTCCTTCCTAGGGCTCGTGAAACTTACTAGGAGGGATTCATCCGAACGATGAACTTATATGGAAAGCATATGATATCCCCTTCAAGCTTGCAATAAAAAATAATGGGGTACTCATTAGAAATGGTGGGGGAAAAAGTGAAAACAATCATCTCTTGTATTTTGTAAAGGTAGCATGCCGCTCTTGAACATGACACTCATCCGTTGCTTGTATCGGGTTTGGGACATCCTCACTTAGTCACTTACCTTCTTGGGTTTTTGAAATCCATTTTACCTCTCATTTGATTATACCACTTCATCATCAAAACCTTTGATCCTATGTTGAGATGTTACAAATCTCAGGAGTCGTGTCGCTGATAGGTTCAAGAGAAGTCCTATATGCAGTTCTTTACCGCTTATACACAGTCTAACTTTCTTCCATAGTCTTGGATCACACTTATCTACTCTACCGCATGCTTTTTTCATGTCGATGGTGTTGGATTCATTATGGTTGTCCTTTGACAGATCACTTCCTATCAACTTCAACTTATTATCCGATAAGATGATCTAGAAATTCCCTTATAGTACCTTAGAGCTTGCATGCCTCAATGTCAAGTTCTTCACATTCTACGACAGGTTTACATCACTGACCTTCAATCAGATGATTCCACAGGCGTTCGACTTCAGCTTCATTATTCACATTCGTAGATTGTGCTGATTGTACCTTGAGAGCCATTGTCATTATAGGTGGTTTCCCTGATGTTTGTTAACAGTTTACATCATTGACCAGTAATCAGGTGGTTTTCTATCATGTTCGACTTTGACACATCTATTCACATGTTAGAATTCATACATTGATCGAGTCAAGACAAAGCGTAAGACCATGGATTCTGTCTAATAAAATCCAGTTTGCATGGAGTTATGAGTTATTAATGATTGTACACATGCTTTCCTGTGTACAGATGGCTACGACCATACTGTGGATCCATATATATGTTCCTCTTTATTTGGATGGTTGTGACCATATCGTGGATCCAAACACATGATCCCTTCTATTTGTATGGTTTCATCCATACCATGGATTCATGTATCATTAGGTGCCTATTCATGTATCACTAGACATGTTTATCAGATATGTCAGATATGTATATCTATATTCTTGATTTGTAGGTCTTGTAATTGTGTTGTTCTAATCCTTGCCTTGGCTTGTAAAGTATCTCATCCATCACACCTTGTTCTGCCTTCATGCTTTAGGGGAATTTGTTACTGTTGGGTCCCTATAATACTAGTGATTACCCCATTACTATTATAGTTATACCCCTTATTTATATTGTTGTGCCCCTATTACCCCCATATTTTTATTTCTGTGCCCCATAGAATCCCTCTATTGTTATTTTTGTGGCTTTATATTATTATTGTTAGGTCGGCTGGATTATATTGTGACTCCTTAGACTCCTATATATAGAAAGGAGGTTTTGTCATTTGAATCATCAAAGAATTGTTCATTTATGTAATGTAAAGGAGGTTGCCCCCTCGAAGAGGCTGAATTCTAAGGCGTTGATCTATCTTTTCTATCTTTTCTTGAGCTGGTTTCATAACATTTGGTATCAGAGCTTTGGATTCTAGGGTTTCGCTGCTCCAAACAGGTCATCGTGGCATTTTCGCTATAACTTTTTTTCTGTGACGTTTCAGAAGTCGCAAAAAAAACCCATTTGAGAAGAAATCGCGCTGAACCTTGGGTCCGAATTTCAGAGCTTTTTGCGCGATATTTTCGGAGATATGATCTGAGGAAGTTGGTCTTTTTGCAGACTCCTGAATTACATTCAAAACAGGTGACCTGGGGAAAATTGTCATAACTTTCTCTCTGGGAATCAGATTGAAATTTCGTAAGAAGGTACAGAAAGAGGACGGACTGTAGTTTCTTTTATATCTTTTTCAGAACCAAATATTGAAAATTGTACACGTGGCACTTCATACAACTTCGCTCTTCTGGAAAGGTCTATAATCAGGTCATCTTGGGAGATTGTGCATAACTCTTTCTTGGAGAATCCAATTTGGATCAGACTGGTGGCATTGGAAAGAGGACACAGAGAGCTACTACAGATCACAAATTCAGAACTAGATGATTGGAAAGTACAGAGATACATCAGAGGCAATATCGAGCTCTTACAAAGTGAAAAAAGGTGTGTAGATTTTTTTAAATTTTTGCTTAAGTTTGGTTTGAAAATTTATTTTGAAGGAATTCAAAGGGCATAGTAGAGCATTATTATCGGTAACTGATTCCCCGAGGAAAGAAAATGCAAACACCTAGTAAGGAACCTGAAAGCTCTAGCATGACTCATGAAGAAGAGGAAGAAATGCTACATGATATATCAAAATTACAAGAACAAGTGCAACAAATGTCACGCTCACAAAAGTTAACAGATGCTAAGATAAATGGCGTGGAAGCTAAGATGAATGGCATGGAAGCTAAGATGGACAATTTGAAGATAGATTTGAACACAAATTTGAAGACAGGCATGGCAGATTTGAAGACAGATTTGACAAATTTTCTACAAGAAATACTTACTAATGGTGAAAAGGTAGTAAAGGAAACTCATGATGAGAACAAAAGAAATGTTAATCATGATTCCATAGACGCTAATGTTGGATCGAAGAATCACCATATTCCAAAAATCGATATGAGGAAGTTTGATGGCAAGGATCCCGCCACATGGATATTACAGATGGAGCAATTCTTCGATCTCAATAATGTGCAAAACGCACAAAAGGTACGTATGGCAACTGTATATTTGGAACCAAATCAGTTTGTATGGTATCAATGGCTTTGTTCTCGTAAACAATTTATCACTTGGGCAATTTTTACGGAAGAATTGATAGCACATTATGAGGATACAAAAAGCAACACTTTTTTTAGCCAATTGATAAGTCTCAAACAAAAGGGTTCAATAATGGAGCACATTGAGGAGTTCCAAAAATTGAACATAAGGGTAAAAGATATTCCAGAGGAGCATAGGATTGATGTGTTCATAGGGTCTTTAAAGGATAATATCCAACATGATGTTCGCCTTTGGGAACCTGATTCATTAGAGAAGGCATTCAGGTTAGCAAGAAAAATGGAAAGCAAAATTATGGCAACTAGGAAGCATACCACTCACAACTATAAAGACGGAAGTGTTGTTGCCCCTAGTCTTCCACAACCTACAAGGTTGACACCACAACAATTGGAAGAAAAAAGAGCAAAAGGGCTTTGTTACAATTGTGATAGCAAATACACAAAAGGTCATAAGTGTGCTGAGAAGAAATTATTCTACATAGATTGTGAAGGGGAAGAAGAAAAGGAGCAAGAAAGGTCAAAAGAAGAGGATATATTCCAGGAACAAAGCCTAGATGAAGAACAAATAAATCCGACCATATCTTGTAATGCATTGGCGGGAATTACCACTCCTCAAACCATCAAGATAGAAGGACAAATCAAGAAGAAAAAGGTAATAGTGTTGATTGATTCAGGAAGCACCCACAATTTTATTCATTGTAGGGTAGCAAAAGAATTGAATTGCTTCCTATATCCAGCACCAGAGTGTCAAGTGATGATTGCAAATGGAGGAACAATAAATTGCTCTGGAAAGTGCCATAATATCAAGCTATCCATGGGAGAATATGTATTGACTAGCCCAATGCTTTCCATTCCAATGGGAGGTGCTGATGTTGTACTAGGAGTCCAATGGCTACAATCCTTGGGTACAATAGCTTTTAATTTTCAAGAACTTTTCATCAAATTTTCTACGGAAGGAAAGGAAGTTGAATTAAGGGGTATTGCAGGGAAACCAGGAAAGATAATCAGCTCTAATGGCATGACAAAGCTTCTAAAAAAGGAGCAAAGAGGTGTAATTGCACAATTATGTTCGCTAGATGTTTCCACATTGGAATCATCTATTTCTCCAGATCTCCAAAAAGTCCTGGACAATCATTCCAAGGTATTTGAGACTCCCAAAGGTCTCCCACCTATGCGTGATCATGATCATGCTATTCATCTGATTCCAGGAAGTGTTCCTCCAAACATCAGGCCGTACAGATATCCCTATGTCCAAAAAAGTGAAATTGAACGTATGGTTGCAGAAATGCTAGAGGCTGGTATAATTCAACCGAGTCAAAGTTCTTTCTCAGCTCCAGTAGTATTGGTGCACAAGAAGGATGGATCATGGCGCATGTGTCCGGATTATAGGGAGCTCAACAAGCTCACTATTAAAGATAAGTTCCCCATTCCTGTCATTGATGAATTACTGGATGAATTGCATGGATCAATTTACTTCACCAAGTTGGATCTTCGTTCGGGATATCATCAAATCAGAATGAAGATTGAAGACATTCCGAAAACGGCATTTAGAACTCATGAGGGTCATTATGAATTTTTGGTCATGCCTTTTGGCCTTACCAATGCACCTTCAACATTTCAAGGTTTGATGAATTCAATTTTCAAACCATTCCTTAGAAAATTTGTGTTAGTATTTTTTGATGATATACTAATCTACAACAAGTCTTGGAAGGATCATGTTGAACATGTTGACAGGGTGCTACAACTATTGGAGGAGAAACAATTATATGCAAAAAGATCCAAATGTTTCTTTGGAGTCCAGGAGGTGGAATATTTGGGTCATATTGTATCTCATGAAGGAGTTAAGGTAGACCCTAGCAAAATTAAAGCCATTAAGGAATGGAAAATCCCACATCCATAAAGCATCTGCGAGGATTTCTTGGGTTGACAGGGTATTATCGCAAGTTTGTTAAGAATTATGGGAGAATAGCAGCACCTCTAACAACATTATTGAAGAAAGATTCATTTTCATGGACTCCGGAAGCAACAAAGGCCTTTGAACATCTTAAAGAGGCAATGTGCCAAGCACCGGTCTTAGCTACACCGGACTTCACAAAAACCTTTATTGTGGAATGTGATGCTTCAGGAAATGGAATTGGTGCTGTTCTAATGCAAGATGAAAGACCCATTGCTTTTGAAAGTCGTCCAATCAAGGGAAAGTTTTTAAGCAAAGCTATTTATGAGAAGGAAATGTTGGCAATACTCCATGCACTTAAGAAATGGCGACCCTACCTAATGGGAAGACACTTCAAGGTAAAAACGGATCATGATAGCCTTAAATACTTTTTAGAACAAAGATTATCCTCTGAAGAGCAACAAAAGTGGGTCACAAAGATGTTGGGTTATGACTTTGAAATCATCTACAAAAAAGGGAAGCAAAATGTGGTGGCAGATGCACTCTCAAGAAAGGATGAGGATGTGGAAGCATTGTTGTGTGCCATTTCTATTATCCAACCAGATTGGATAAATGAAGCAAGGGAGGAATGGAAGAATGACGAAGAAGTGTGGGCACTTATTCGAAAGCTACAACAAGATTCCAGTACTTCTGATACATTTAGCTGGCAAAATGATTCGTTATGGTACAAAGATCGCTTATACCTCTGTAAGAATTCCCAGCTAAAACAAAAGATTCTTATGGAATTGCACACTTCTCCCTTAGGAGGGCACTCAGGATTTTTAAAAACTTACCACAGGGTTAAGAAGGAATTTTTTTGGGATGGCCTTAAATCAGATATTCAAAAGTTTGTGGCGGAATGTTTGGTTTGCCAACAAAATAAAGTTGAAACAATTAAGACACCGGGTCTATTACAACCTTTATCCATTCCAAGCCAACGTTGGGAGGAGGTTTCAATGGATTTTATCACAGGTTTACCCAAGTCTGAGGGAAAGAGTGTCATCATGGTGGTAGTTGACAGACTTACCAAGTATGCACACTTTTGTGCATTATCACATCCATTTAAAGCCAGTACAGTTTCTACTGCATTTATGGAAACAGTTCAAAAGCTACATGGAAACCCAAAGATTATTGTAAGTGACAGAGATCCCATTTTCACTGGAAATTTTTGGACAGAATTATTTTCTTGTCTTGGTACTCAGTTAGCTCATAGCTCATCTTATCATCCTCAATCTGATGGGCAAACTGAGATAGTAAACAAATGTTTGGAAGGATATCTTCGTTGCTTTGTATCTGATAAACAGACACAATGGGTCAAATGGTTGCCTCTGGCTGAATGGTGGTATAACACTTCCTTCCATACAGCAACAAAAATGACCCCATTTATGGCACTTTATGGGTATCAACCACCATCCATCACATCATATTTAAGAGAAAATTCTAAGGTTCAGGCAGTGGAACATCACATCGAACATCAACAACAAGTCCTCCAACTCTTAAAGGATAACCTCGTGTTGGCACAAAATAGAATGAAACAACAGGCAGATCAACATCGCAGTGAAAGAAGTTTTGATGTAGGTGATTGGGTATTCCTACGGCTACAACCATATAAGCAAATGTCCCTAAAGCAAGCTAAGAAGGATAATAAATTATCACCAAAGTATTATGGTCCGTACAAGGTGTTGCAAAAGATTGGTACTATGGCATACAAATTGGAGCTTCCTGCAGCTTCTCGATTGCACCCAGTTTTCCATGTTTCATGTTTAAAGAAGGTTATAGGCGACAAGCTCCCAATTCAAACAATATTGCCAGAACTTGACGAGGAAGGAAAAATTATATTGGAACCAGAAGCAGTCACAGAAACAAGAACTCGACAGCTACGAAATCGATCAATTTCAGAGTATCTTATCAAGTGGAAGAACTTATCCGCTGAAGATTCCACATGGGAGGATGAGAATTTTATGCAGAAGTATCCAGAATTACTCAAGCGTTGAGGACAACACTTTTTTGAAGGAGAGGGGCATGTTGGGTCCCTATAATACTAGTGATTACCCCATTACTATTATAGTTATACCCCTTATTTATATTGTTGTGCCCCTATTACCCCCATATTGTTATTTCTGTGCCCCATAGAATCCCTCTATTGTTATTTTTGTGGCTTTATATTATTATTGTTAGGTCGGCTGGATTATATTGTGACTCCTTAGACTCCTATATATAGAAAGGAGGTTTTGTCATTTGAATCATCAAAGAATTGTTCATTTATGTAATGTAAAGGAGGTTGCCCCCTCGAAGAGGCTGAATTCTAAGGCGTTGATCTATCTTTTCTATCTTTTCTTGAGCTGGTTTCATAACAGTTACATAGTGTTTTGTCACACCTCCTCTTCACTTCCTGTTCCATATAGTGAAGTACCAAAATGTTGACAACTGTGAAGTCTATCCATCATGATACATTCACAAATACATTCCTGAAAAACCAAAGGAAAAATGCCCTGAGTCAATTCTGAAGAAGGTTAGCTAAAACCTTAATTTTTAGGGAAAGCACGCTTTGCTCCACTGCTTGCTCGTGCTAATGGAAGGTTGCACTACTTTACCCTAGTAGTGCCAATGCGAGTTTTGATATGAAAACCCATGCTGAACCTCTTTTGGAAGGTTTTCTTAAAATGGGGGAGAAGCTTCGTATGCTAGAAATTTCGAGAACATCGAGCTGGATATTGGTTGTTTTAGATATGGTCGATCTCTCCCATTTGGAGCTCTTGATCTTATCATTATGGACCTTTCCCTTGAGATGGGGATCTTCCTCCCTCTTTTGTGGATCCCTAACTTCCTCTCCCTTCCTATAAATCAACTCTCTTCCATCCCCAAATGGTTGGTCATTGATTGTCTGCATTCCTATACTGAGATTATGCCCAAATTCTACCCATTCTAACTTGGAGAAGGAGTGCTTAAAGAGTCTTTTCTTTGACTTGGACATCCACCAAAGGAGGTCTCCAACATCAAGGCATAGGTTGTATGTTTCCCTTTTTATCTTGTTAATATATACATATTATGTTCACTTTCCATAATTTATAAAGAATTTTTCAGAAGAAATCACATTGAAGATTTGGGTCGACGCATTTTGAACCAACAAGTGTGGTCCATCTTCAGGGCACAATGAACCACACTTGTGTAAATGTTTATTCTTTTAGCTTAATACTCCTTGATATATTAAGTATTTTATGTTCAATATATGCCATATATGCTCTTGTACCTTGTATTTGTTATTGGCTTGAGGGGGCTTGGACCAAAGTTCAGAGTTAGTTGCACAAACCCACAAAACCCTCCACTACCGACCCTTTTCAACAACAACCAGCATAACACACACTACAATCTCAACTAAGGCAGTATTGGGGGATGATGGAACTAGGCTTCTACATCCAGAAGGCTATGTGATGTGGTTAAGGTGTTTTCTGCAATTTTAGGTCTAATATGACCTTCACGAACCCTTAATCATGAAACTTAAGTGATTTTCAGCTTAACAGAGATACAAGATTTGCATAAACAGCTAATCATGCATAAAGTAACAAAAAATAGTAGATACAGATCTTCGTGAAGAACTTAGGACAAAATGCAAGTAACTACCATTCAAGTGCGTGTAAATACAAAAAATACACAAGTATACAAAATAGGACACATAATTCTTCAAATCTTATTTATTACTTCAGATCCTTATACAAACTTTCCAAACCCTGTGCAAGTAGCTGCAGGGGCCCGCGCCCTCAGTTGCGGACTTACCAAGGTCTCTGCGCACTCAGCTATAGGAGCTAGGAGTGAAATCAACATGATGACAGTCGAGCATACCTACTGGATAGGGATCCTATGCCAAACGGGGTGAGGTCTATTTCGGACTTCACAACGGGGAGACACTCTAGCTGTTGGCAGCACATTCCAGCTTGTCAATAGATTTTTGGTGCTAGAAGGAGGGTGAAATGACAAGCTCATCCTATGGATCCTTTCTCTTAACATCATATAATTAGATGGATACAGCCTAAATCTCTATCTTGAGTTTTTTTATAAAATCCTTAATATTTAAGTGCTCGTAGAAATAGTCTATCACTTTTCGCAATTTAAGTTTCATGGCGAGGGTTGAACAACTGTATTTCGATACATGTGCCACATTATCCATTTTTGTCACGCTAATGGAATACGTTGTAAATATGCTATTGGCACATTTCTCTCCCTCTAACTCAAAGGTTGTGTCAAGCAATGGTTCCACATGTTGCCAGCCACTTCCATCCATTCGTTCGAGCAACTCATTAGTGAGTTCTATCAAGATTTTGACGCGTATGATTATCAAGATCTTTTTAAAAGGATAATTCAACTTAGAATGAAACCCAAAGAAACATTAGAGGATTTTAATACCAGGTTTGTTCATTTTTTTTGTGAATTTCTTGAAAGAGACATGGACTGAATGTATTTGGGTGAAAATTTTTGGCGATTTGTTTATCTTTCACTGCAACCATTTTAATCTAAAACAAATCTTGATTCTAATGATCATCATGATAATTTGCAAGTTAAAAATTAGCCAGATATTATCTCTAATATTGTCTTGCCTATTTTTGTGAGTGGGGAAAAGCCTCTAGCCTTTGGCAGGAAATTACTACACAGGAAATTCCACATCATCCTCCAGCTTCATTAATTGACGAAGTCTATGATTAGTCTTTCACAAGACATCTTTGCTTAGGAAACAATCTAGGCAGTTTTCTTTTTCAAACTTCATGGATCAATTTCTATCAGTATGTTACAATCTCTTGAACAATAGTGAAGTCCCAAGGATTTCACCATAGATCAAGTGCATATTACAACACAATTAACAAAAAAATTTAGGAGATTGGTATTTGTATCAAATATTTATTGAAATAAGGTTGTATGGATGTGAAAGTCCTCCATATTGTTTACAATTCTTTCTCCCTGTGAGAATTTTTTCACTTGAATTTATTAGAGAAAGTTTGAACATTGACCAAATGAATTTTCCACCAAGAAAGAAAGAGGATCTTGTCAATATCAAGGCATAGGTAGGAACTTTTGTTCTGAACACTAGGGCTATTGATAATGAATTTGAATTTTTTTTGCAAAAAATGAAATTTACAAAGGGAAAAAGGTGGCCTTATGACCCAATTGGTAATATTTCATCCATATGAATTCAACGGGGTTCTACTCCATACATTTATTCACCAAAACTAGATATTCAAATATATACCAATATAAAAATATGGGAAGAATGTACCCTGGAATAATTACCAGGAGAGCAAGAAATAGAACAACCTATAAAAAATCATATTTTATCTACTTCTTAGCAGAAAGAGAAATAAATCAAGAGGGTTATTGAAGATATTCCACATTCCACCTCAAATTTAGAGGGAACAATATTACGAAAGACAAAAAGTAAGGGAAACAAAAGAATCAATGCCTGAAACTATGTCAATAGATATATCTACACCTTCTATAGTTGTTTTGTCAAGCAAACCTATGTATGGTCTACCACAAATGGAAATAGCAATAGGACAATCTTCTTCAACCTCTTATTCCAACCAAAGTGTTTTTTCTCAATTTATGGAAAGTAGAAAGAAAAATTAAGCTTTGAAGTCAATAACCTACATTCAGTTTTGGAAACAAATTTCTTCTACAAAAAATATAATACTCTCAGCCTTGGATGCTAAGAAAGGACAATTTCAATTAGCGTTCTTAGGCACTAAAGTTCAAGGGGATAAGTCAAAAAAATATGATAGGACTTCCATATTTTATTTTAATATAAAGAAAATCCATCGAATTGATCAGATTGATCTCTATAGGCAAACATGGGAGATGATTTATTCAACTTTAACCAGTTCAACAATTAATTTATCTAATTTCTAGAATACATTAAATATAAAAATTTCTGAATTAAAGATGGAGAGAATGCCCTCTTTTGCTAAGGATCATGATCAAATCATTGGGGGACATAGTTATCAAACTAGGATTAGATCCTAATGATACCAATATTTTCTAGGAAATCATAAAGAACATAAATGCAAACATTCAGACTCTTCGCAAAAGGTCAAAACTTGGCATCTACTAAACACCCTCAAAGACAAGAAATTGGATAGATGGAGAAAGAAAAAGAATTGTTGCTATCAGTAATGATTGAGTAGAATAAGTAGATGTATAACTTGGAATCACAGGTAGAGAAACTACTAAAGGAAATAGAGAAAGTAGGAAGTATAGTTCCTTCTTCATCCCAAGTAAGTTCAAAAGGAAATGATTCAATAGAGGAATTAACAAAATCATTGTCATCTTTGAGCTTAAATAATCAAGAAATCGATAGTTTGAAGAAAGCTTTAGAAAAAACTTAACAAGAAAAACTTAAGTCATCTAATTCCTTAGTTGGTGAACCTCAAAATATTTCCATACAATAAAAGCAACTGGAATGGACTTTGGGTCAAGCTAACAATGCTCAATGCTTAATTCAAGTTAAAGAAAGAAAATGGATGGAGATTATGTCTTCAATATCTTATGTTTGGACATCAATTGAAATTATGGTTGAGAAAGATGAATTGTTAGAATGAGTAGAAAGGGAAATATATGAAATCAAGAATGAGCCTGGAAACAAACCCAATCAGGCTCATAAGCTTATAAAGTTTTAAAATTTAAAAACAAAGTAGGAGTTAGAAGAAATGGATATTGTTAACAGGACTCATTTAATTATACAAATAAATAAAATTTCTAACTAAGAAGAATTTGATGATGCAAATAAAAGAAAAATGTAAACTCATGCAAACTTAGGTTAACAAGTTTAACAAGAATTTCTCTACTTTAAAATAAACAAGTTTACCCTCCTTCAGAAATTCACAGGGAAAAAATGTGTCTAGTGAAGAATATCACAGATTACTTAACAACACTACACAAGATAAGTCAAAGTTTATTGGAGTAAAAGGAGCTTTAAGTGGACACAATATTTTTGGGAAATTATCTGATGATTTTTTTCTATATTATGAGATCAAATATTTGTTCATGGTCAAGCCAACCTTTCAGAAATACACTGAAGTGGACGAAACCTTCAGAAATATGGTTACTTTAACTTATTCAATAAGAGAAGAATGGGACAAACTCATTGAACTTCTATCCTAATTCTCAACTCAATAGAAGTATCTCGAAGAGAAAGCTATGCTTCAACATATAATCAAGGAGATTCAAATATTGAGGAACAAAATATAGATATAAAAGGTGGCTACAGATAATCATTCTGAAGATGTTTTGTACCGATAAGAGTTTTTATTGAGAACATTCATGTTGTTATTTTGGATAGAAATTATTTTCCTTGTAATAGGTAGAAATAAGATTTTGTACAAACTCCATATATATTGTATATTTTGATTGGAAAGGGTTGATTCCTAAACCAAAAAATCGATATTTTTGTAATACCTAAATATTTCAAAGTTAATCAAGGAGTATTGTTTTTAGATTATAACAACATTGTTTCAATATATTTTTCTTCAATACATTTGAGATTATATAGATAATTGGGAAAGGATTGGCTAAGGATTAGCCTCCTTGAAATCCCTTGGAAAGGTTATGTTCAACACTGGGTTAATGAAGCAAACAGTTTGTTTGTTTTAGTTACCCTGCAAGTTGTAGATTGTTTCCTTCTATAAAATACCTAGGTGCATTAATGCTTAGCTATAGAAGATCCTTCTACATGCTTTTTTTTCTCATTAGATGATTAAGTATTCAGATTGGATATATGAATTTTCTAATGTTTCCTTCAATGTTCTACTAATATCTTTAAAAAATGTATACTATTACTATTGAAAATAAGTACTTTGGTTAGTATTTAAAATAATAAGGCTTATTTACTTAAACAAAGGTTTTTTATCCTTGAAATATCTACCTTTAAAGCACACCCTTTACATAGATTCTTTGACCGATTTATCTAGATAGAAATTGTCAATAAAGGAAAACACCATGACCTACCTTTCAAGCATCATATTCGCTGCATCTAACCTTCATCGACCCCTCAAGCACACAAAACAAACTAGTGGCATTGCTATCCAGGCCTTGCGATGTCATTGATCTCCATTTCACATAATTAACAACCATTAAACCAAAATCAAGACCCTTATTGATCTGACCTTTAACAGGGACGCGACAACTTACAGATATAATCATAAACACAAAGATGCAGTAGAAAAAAACTTCATTTCCTTAATAGAAAAACACTAAAATATGCTTAAAAATAGAATGGAGATAAGATAGCTCGAGCGATGGTAGCTTATCTATGAGAAGAGATGTGGCAGCTACATGCCTCTGAACTGTGTTACAATGAGGCTCAAGGGCCTATTTATTATTGGAAAACATGAGAAAACCCTAAACAACCCAAACCCTAACCCCAGGAGATGTACCACCAAGAGTTTGTTGGCCCCATTGGGGTTAGTTGGGCAGTCAACTTCATGGGGTTCTAACTTGGTCATATTATCTCCGTTTGGCGCATACAATACCTTGTTGGAAAGGTCTCGTTGAGTACTACAGGTTTCACCATAGGCAGTTGAATATGGCTATGGGTCTGCTGCAGACCCAAAAAAATGTCATTTAGGGTGTCAAAACTGCTTCGGAAGTTTAGGACCCGAAAAACTGCTAAAAATAGTAAATGTTGAAATGAACAAGGAAACATATGAAACTGACATGGGGGTCTAGGTGGAATAGGTGGGTGGCCAACAATATCCATCTAGATCATTCCTCCCCTCTTAGGAAGCAATGGTCCCCATTGCGTGGAGAGCCTCCATGAAGTAATGAAATTTTTGTTGAACCTGGTCCCCGGTGAAGGAGTTGGCGTACTTTGACAACTCAATATAAATGTATCCTCTATTGGCAAGTGTTCTTGATCTGTGTTTCCATGATCTCATCAGTTGTGACCTGTTCCATGTGGTCCGGGTTGAGATCTGTTGGTGTGAGCTGTTCTGTAAGGTCATATGTGGCTAAAAATTGTGGAAAGTATGGCTGAAGGTGATCTACATTGAACACTGGGTGCAGACCAAGGAATGGTGGGATGCTGAGCCTGAAGGCATTATCACCGATGACCTTGGTTAAGGTGTATGTCCAATATCCATCTTAACTCCAAATCTATCAAGCTCCGAGAGGCATCAAATATATTGAGGTGCAAACCTTTCCTCAACTTTTGCACACAAGAAAGAGGTTTGCAACTCTAGATATTTGATTTGTCTCGACGCTTGATAGATCTATAGATATGATGGATCTAGGCTAGTATACATCTATCCATCTTCACTCCATATATATATCAAGTATATATCTTGGTAGATATGGAGTTATCATTCACATTCTACATATTCAAATATTAATACATGCTCCAATCATATTTGGAAGCAGAGAACATGTATTCATAGGACTCTCTCTATATATATAATTACAAAAGCGAATTAGACATCTATGTAATATCAATCACATTAGTTCTACATCTCACATATCAAGAACATAAGAACATATTAATTAGAGAAGGAATTGCATAATTCCTCATTCTGAAAAGTATACTTATATCTATATAGATATATATATATATATATATATAACATTGAAATATTTTATTTCTGATTCATAATCTACACATTAAAATGTTAATACAAGCCCCATTCATATTTAGAAGTAGAAAACATACATTCATAAAAGTCTCTCTCTATATATAATTTTTTTTTAAATATATATAAAAAATTTGTAATTGATATTTAAAATGTAACATGTCAACTTCATATTAAAAAAATTAATGAATTTTAAATATCCCTAAACAACTTATTGATGGAATAAGATCTCTCTCTCTCTCTCTCTCTGTGTGTGTGTGTGTGTGTGTGTGTGTGTGTATCACGTGTGTATTAAGAATACAATAAATTACACATATACCTTAGAATGAAAAATTAAAAATATAAGAATAGTTTAATTTCAAATATGTGAGAAGGTGGACATATGTCCTCCCCAAGTGGAACTAGATCCTCCTTTGGCATTATTGTAATTTATAAAAACATTAAATGAACACTACAATTTTACTAAAAACTAAAGGAATCTATATTATGGATTAAAAAAATATGAAACTTTTTTCGAGTCATAATTTTAATTTGCCATACCTAGTTGTGCAGTACATAGAATGAATAAGTGGCATCAACTGCAACATTAGTGGTTGAAACTAGCACTCATTCATCCATAAGGTTGGGGGAGCACTATTGGGTAATAACCATTACAGACAAAATATCATTACTATATAGAAAAAATAAATATAATGTGTGTGTGTGTAATAAATAATACAAATATGGCCAAGATAATATCCTCCTCCATAAAGTTATGTTTCCTATTGCTCTCCATGTGGTCTATGCATGTCATTCCTTGTTGTATAGTTAGATGATCCAACCTCACCTGTAATATTAACTATTGGTAACTCCTCATGTGATGATGCCACCAAGATTCCCTGCTACACTAATGTGTGATTCAATGAATCTAGCACTGCCAGGGTCTGAACAATTTTATCCATCACTAGAAGATCTTGGATAGGGAAGTTGGATCTTTGTCTAGGTGGACAAGGACCTAGTGTTAGGTTGCACCTAACATTTTATTTATCTTGCACAAACCTAGAGCCACCCTATGGAATTCCCCCATGTCAAAATAGTTGACCTGAATTATTCGTTGAAACTCTTGTCATAAATTTATCAAGAAGTATAGAGGTACCTACCTATTATTACAGGAATGTTTATCGAATACCATAAAAAAACTGAAAAAAGGAACAAATAATTAGAAATCACAGAAGGAGTATCCAGAAGGAAAGTCGCCTCTATGGTAGCAAGAAATAAGTTTGTATGAAGTGTGCAAATAGGAAAAAGCTACAAAAAAAAAATGTCTCCCTACCCGACAGTCGAAAACTGTCAAGTAGTCAATAGGACCAAAATAAAAGGACAAAGGACAAGAAAATCAGTAGCATTAGAGAAAGAAAGACATTGAACTATTGATGGAACCATTGAGTAGATAGTTGAACCGAATATGCCTAGGCATTACTGAAGACCCTCTTTTGGAGAGAAAATATGTCATTGTAGTTTTTTCATGACAAATGTGGTAGAAAGAGATGGAGTTAAAGGATACCTTCAAATGTTTAATTTTCTCCAACCAGTGAAATAAAGAGGGCACCTCCAGCGAGAATTGTCCCTTGGCCAAAGGCACCTCTAGCAAAGATTATCATTTCTAAGGAATGAGGTTCATAACATTCTAATACAAGGGAAATTTTCATGGGGTCTCAACTCAGTGATCTTATGACACGACACATCCATTCATGAGATATTAAATAATATCTCTAGTATTGTTAAATATTGATAAATACCTCCCAAAATCCTTTTGTTAATCCCACCCCTCTCCCCTCCTAATACATATTGCCAATTGAAAGAGGACCTATTTTTATTGGGTGTCCCCTATTTTTACCAAATACTCTTTTTATACCCCCTCATACGACGGCCCCCAACCCCAATACCCCACATTTATCCCCAATACCCTCAATATATTAACTCTATTTCTCACAATTTAAAATTCCTTGAATGAACATGATACAATATTGGTCAACAAGTTGAAGCACTTGAAGCTATCTCTTCTATTTGTTTCCAATTCCAATTATGCATAGGACCACATATCAAGATCATTAAAAGCCATATGTCAACATGTTCAATCTATCGTAATCTAAAAATATAGAGGCAAGATTGTGCATCAACTTTATGGCACCCTCACACTTGATAGTTTTGATGTTCAAATGACAATTTGAATCTTGTAGAGATTATATGTGGAAATAAATTGGGATTATGAGTCAAATGGCATGTTCTTTGTTCAACAAGGACAATTCAAGTAGTAATCGGCTATGGTTCAACTAGAACTCAAGGTATGCACTCCCTTTCAAACTCTATTCAAGATACATGGCATTTTCTTAGTTGTTTTTTCTCAATCTCTAATGGATTTATCCTAGTCTAGTGCTCTTTGTTGGTGTTGGCATGGAGCCGCTAGTTTGCAACATGGGAAAAATGGACTCAATTTCCTCCATTCGAGTAAATTAGAATTTGTTAAGGGATACCTTGCATTCAATTTGTCGATTTCTAAATGACTTCAAGAAGGGAAACATGGAATAGGTTCCTATGACCACTTTTTCCTCTTGGTGTGTTATATTATCTTGTGTTTGCTATGTACTTTATTTCTTGGGTTAGTATTTTTACCTATTTGGCACTTGCTATGCTTACGAATTGAGATGACTCACCTCAACCTTTTAAAAATGTTCCTTTAGTTGTTTATTGTCTACTCATTGTTCGGGAAACCATAGAAATTTTGGGAAATGGAATGCAAGCAAATGCAGGAAAATGCATGGAGTATTGTGTCATCACATGGATTTTATAAAAAATAATAGGATTTCTATATTCCCAATGAAAATTAAGGTTCATGAGAATGAACATCAATGCATGTCACAAAATGTTGTAGTCATAGATAAGCTTACCCAAAAATTCAATATTTGCCAATTAATTACTTAATGTTAAAAAATATGATCACTAATCTCAATAAAAGTTTTCTCATGTATCCCAAACTACAAAATATTAATAAATTTGTCCTTGGTAATCATTAAAAAGGGAAATAGTGCATCAAATAATTGAAACTAGATTTAGTCAACCATGAATCATGTTTCCTTAATATTAATGAAGATAAAATACTTAGCACACATAATGTTTTAAAAATAGTGAATCAAATAATTAAAAATAGATTTTTGTCAATGATGAATCATGTTGGACTAATAATTGTCCAAGTAAAATATTTAACAAACCTACTTCTTATTATTATTAGTAGACATATTTTTAAAATTTATATTAACAAACCAATATGATAAATATATTGATTTCCATAAAGAAATATATATATATATATATATATATATATGGGGTAACTATCACATTTTACATTTCATAAATATATTTAATATATAATACTAAAAAATTATTATATAAAATTGATGTTGTCTATCTATTTTATGTTTTGAATTTTTTTAGTTTCAATCATACTATTTTTTTTGCCAAATTTTATGTTTTGTTGTTTAAAATAGATTTTTGACTACATATATGGATTCAACTCTTTGAAAATCTCATGAGAGACTCAAATTGTGAAGAGTTTTCAACTCAAACTTGTGATTCCAAAATATTCCTACCAAATTTTAACCAAATTAAATCTAAAAGCATATCAAAAAACCTTCCATAACTATAATTATAAAATCATTCAACCATTTTATACCAATTTTCTATCCTTTTTAAACCATATTTTATTATTAATTAAATTTTTCCTCTTTATTTATTCTAAATGCATCACCAGTAATTAATACTTTTAATACTTTCAATATATCAATAATTTGTTATCTAAATATTCAAGCATGTCTTTTCATTGATCCATTTTCCATGTAACATAAATCTTCTTCCATTAATAAAATGAAAATGAAATAGTGAAACGCATTTTTAATCCACTGCGACATCGTTTTAATCAAACCTGCAACTATCTACTCGTCGAATCGTTAGGCATTACATGACACGCCGGAGAGTCGCCACATCACACGTAATCAAGATTCCCTTTGCCCTTACCCTATGTGGCTCTCAGCGGCATCTATAGCCTTAATCATATCGCCCTTAGCATACTATAAAGCGAACATTCAGCAACAGCATGGACACATAGGCTGAGTGAAGAAACCCGAAGAAGCATCAAAACGAGGCAAGCGAAATGAAGGGAACGATGAGATCAGCACGTTGCCCTCTGATGCACATACTGTTAATTGCCATTGCCTGCGTTCTTTTTCTTTCCCTGTCAGCTGTATCACCTGTAACTGCAATTTATCGGGAAAGAAGAGGAAGAGGTCGTCGTTACGATGAGCAATCATCAGCGTGCCGGAGGCTGCAGCGGCTGAACACCCACGAGCCGTCTGAATCGGAGTCGATAAGATCAGAAGGTGGCACCTTCGAGTTGTCCACCGGAGAAGACAACGAGGAATTAGAGTGCGCAGGCGTAGCCTTCTTCAGAAAGACTATTGAAAGGGACGCCATCTCGTTGCCCCAATATGCCAGCGCCGATCTGTTGCTTTACGTTGTCCGAGGTAACTTGATCATACAGTTTGTGTATGTCACATGATTACCTAAATTTCTCGTTATAATTTACTGGTATGTTATATATGTACAATGTGCAGGTGAGGGCCGACTAGGCATTGTGTTTCCGGGGTGTCCCGAGACTTACAGAGACGAACCTTCGTTTCAAAGGCGATCAAGGCGTATGAGATCAGAGAGACGACGGGAGGACGAGGACGAAGAGGACTCGAGTCAGAAGGTGAGGCGAGTCAGGAGAGGTGACGTGATAGCTATATTTGCAGGAGCAGCGTATTGGTCGTACAATGATGGTAACGAGCCTCTGCAAGTGGTAGCCATTGCCGACACATCCAACCCTCAAAATCAGAACCGCAGGGATTACAGCGTAAGCATCCCGACTAATTAACTAATAATCTGCATTTACAGTTATATTGTAGATTCTTTCGTTTATTTTACTATTACTGATGGTGTACTAGAGATGTATACATGTATAGCCCTTCCCTTTGGCTGGGCCAGGCTCATCGTCTCGTGGTCGTCGTGAGGAGGAGGGAGAGGAAGAAAGAGGAAGAAGAGGGCTTGGGGATAATATTTTGGCGGGGTTTAACACGCGCACTTTGGCTCAGTCGTTGGACGTGGAGCTTGAAACTGCAAGGAGGCTTCAACAGAATCAGCATTCGCGACTCTTTGCCAGAATTGAACGTGGCCGACGTCTCAGCTTACCCGGCCCTCAGTCTCGATCTCGCTCTCCTTACGGGAGACAGAGGCAGTGGGGGAGAGAGGATCAGGTTGGTGGTGGATTGGATGAATATAGTGAGAATGGCGTTGAAGAGCTTGTGTGCCCAATGCGTGTAAAGCACAATGCTGACAATCCCGAGGATGCCGATATCTATGTGAGAGATGGGGGACGAATGAATATAGTCAACCGCCACAAACTTCCTGTACTCAAGTATTTGGGATTAGGAGCCGAGAGGGTTGTTCTGCGCCCGGTAAGCAATAACGTTTTATTCTGCTTCAGTAAAATATAATGTTAATGTTTTCCAATCCAATGAATGGTTTACTTTATTGTCGTTGCAGAGAGCATCGTGTGTTCCGTCGTGGAGGATGAACGCGCATGGCATAATGTACGTCACGAGAGGCGAGGGGAGAGTGGAGGTGGTGGGAGAGGAAGGGAGGAGTGTGTTTGATGGGCGTGTGAAAGAGGGTCAGTTCATCGTCATTCCCCAATTCTACACAGTCATCAAGCAAGCAGGAGACGACGGGTTGGAGTTTGTAACGTTTACAACATCGGACAAGTAAGTATAATATATAGGCTTCTCTGATTTGAATTGAATATAATATAATGAGCAATTCGCGTTGTTCGTGCAATGTTAATGTATTGCAGTTCATACCGGTCGACTCTGGCGGGAAGGCAGTCAGTTTTGAAGGCGATGCCGGAGGAAGTGGTGAGAGCCGCTTACAGGATCGACCAAAATGAAGTTCAACAAGTGATGAGGAACAGAGAGCACGACACACTCATTCTGCCTCCATCGTCAGGCTTTGGACGTTACCAAGATCAACAACACAACGTCACATCTCTTCTCGTCCAAGTGGAATAGGGCGTTTGAATGGATATTATCACTCGGTCCACTGATTGCTTCATAGCTAGCTACCCAATATTACAATAAAACAATGAGAAGGGTGTCAATCTTTGATTACAGATACGATAAATAATTGTAATAAGGATGTTGCTTTTCTCCATATGCACAATTTCAATGGAACTTTTCTCCATTATTTTCACAAGAGAGAGAAATGATAGAGGAAGGGAGATAGAATAGCTAGCTACTCAATATTACAGTAAAACAATGAGGGTTAATCTGTAAATCTTTGATTGCATCAATAATTATAATAAGGATGTTGCTCGTTTCTATAATAAGGATGTTGTTTGTTCATGTATCTACACTTTTCATGGAAATTTTTTTCATTATTTTTACAAAAGAACAGAGAAATAAAAGAGGAAGGGAAATAGAGACAAAACCATGCACACATTTTCTTTATTATTTCTAACAAGAGAAGAGAGAAATAAAAGAGGAAAGGAGATAGAGACAAAACCATGTACACATTTTATAATGCATGGACCTTCTTAGGGTTACGTGGATAGCATTAGAAGGCTAGAGAGAAAGGTAGCTCATTGGGGGCATAGAAAGGCTAGGGAGGAAAGAAGGTGCAGTTCTTATTATGGTGATTAGTCTCAAAAAAGCATGTGCATTTTTGAGAATGTGTCCATATTCATGAGAACAAGTGTGCATTTCTACATGCATATTCCTAGGAAAGTGTACATGGTTCTAGGAATGCATGTGCATTTGACATCTAAACACAAATATAGTGAACAAACATACAAGCATAATGACTCTAATTATGTAATTATAAGGAAATTCGAAAAATTTGAAGAAAATTATTGTGAATTGGAAAACAATTTTGTCAACTTGCTATGAAATTGGAAGACAACTGTTGTCCCTTTTTGTGAGATTGGGAGACATTCTTTGCTTTCGTGTAGAATTAGAGGACAATTTTTGTAATTGGAAGATAATTTATATGTTTATTATTGGAAGACAATTTTTGTGTCCTTGTAATTAGAGTCCATTTAAACATGGGAAACCATCCTAGTAAAAAAAATAAAGTCTTTAAGGGAAAAACAACCCATAAAAAAGATCATTGTAGCAAGAGAAAAGGCCACATCAGGTATGAAAAACCACAAACTTTTAGAAACTGAGAATCCAACTTCGAGCACAATAAGTGAATCTCTAATAAATATTTCATCATAATAAATTGTTGTGGATGATCAAATGATCATGGATTTTCTTGGAGCTTATTATAGTATGGATGAACTCACATACGCAAATAGTGCATAATTTCTTGATGAAGAAGTTCCTATAGTGCAACCTCTTGTTTAACAATGTGACATTCTAGAGGTTACTCGTGAGCATGTCTAGTCCCCTTCAAGGCATACAATTACAATAAAATAATTCAAGAGTTTCACAATATATGTCCATCACTTGTACACCCTCAGGTGAATGAACATGGTTTATCGATACTTGAAGGTAAAGTCTTTGGACAAACTAATTCATTACTGATCCCATAAAGTTAACAAAGAATACTTTGAATCGAAGTCTCATGTAGAAAATGTCAATTATTGTTGTCTTTATTAAAATCTACGAGCTTAACTATTTTTAGAAGAATTATACGCATTAAATTAGTGAAAATTTTAGAAACAAGTAATCATATCATTAGAAAACATGTAGATTATTTTAAAAAGATTGGTGATACACGTTGATCCAAGACCATAATGCAACCCATCAAGTCTTGTCACAATCAATTGTTAACAAGATCACAAGAAAATGCCATTTTTTAAAACACACATTCCATCTCATTAAATGCAAAGTTAAAACATTTGAAAGTATTCTATTAAATGAGATAACCTCAACAAAATTGGGAAACATATTTTTGGACCTTCATTGGTAGGCTACCTCATTTTTATATGATGTTAATTGGAGCATTGGGACAAGTGCAAAATTTTTTACATGAGAAACCCAAAATGTAATAAAATTAAAAGGGGGTTCTAGGAATGATGATCCCCACATTAAACACTTCCTTGACATGACATAGACAAGATTTTATGAGAGAATCAAGAATGCACATTCTACACTTAACTTGGGAAAACCATCATTTGAGAAACACAAACCTTGGTATGTTAGAGTAAACACTACTAGCAATACCTGTTGGTGTTGATATCATATTGAAGACTCTCCCTATTATGATGCTTATCTATATATCTTTTTGTACTGTGACTAATGGGCATACATTTCATCAAAAAACTTAGTTAGAGGGGACATATCTAAATTTTGGTGAAATGGCATTATTTAGAAAGTGCATCATTTTGATTAGTGAGCATGAATTGACAACGAATGAGGTTAAATTATAAAGCTTAAAATATGTCACATATGATTTTGATGGAGGGACTGAACAAAAAAAGATACAATTGGTCACTTCTCTAGTTAGTGATGAGTACATAAATAGTATCATCAAATTGGATCTTGATGATAGGATTTAAACATTGTAGTAATATGCATTTATTTTTATTCTACCAAGTATGAGTATGAGGCTTCATCAAGGAACTATATGAAAAGACCCAACAATATATGGAGCATCTCCATTTGGCTTAATAGAAGGACCGACATTTTCAATTAAGTAGAAATATGTTTTCCATTGGTACTACATTATGAGTGGTGGATTTTATAGAGAACTACACCCTTCAATCACAAAATAAGATTTAGAGCCAATATTATCACTCAGAGTAAGTCAATATAATGGTCCATATGACATACATGCATGGGATAGATATTAGTGAAGACAATGACGTTATATTGAAGTATCACTTATACATTAATGATGATAGGTGTCATGACTTAGCTTATGTACGAACATGTTTTTAATTAGTCTATAATCACTTGAAGGAGAAGAATATAAAGATGTATTTGGTTGAATGGTTGTACTTGCTAGTTTCAAAATGCACGAGTATTTCAATGGCTGCCTATGTTGCACAAAAAACACAAAGTACCACATATTTGGAACTATTTTTAGACTAGTAATGAAGAAGGGGAGCATGATGGAGCAGGAACATGGATTAAAACTGCATTATGCAAGGAAGAAATGGATTTCACTACTTCTCTCATCATTCAAGATGCAAAATCCATTTTTAATTAATGTTCTTCATATATGGCAAAGGAAAAAAGAGAACACGAGAATACCAATCAACCAAGAAATAAAAAAAATAAATAGATTTTCTTTGGGAGGTTGTCAATGTAGATCGAACCATTTATACGAATGCAAACAAATCTAGGGAAATCATTGAATTCATATAAGTTAATCATGAAACAATTACATGATTCAAATAGGGATGAGGAAACCCTCTTGCTTTGGTGCAACATATGTTAATAGTTAATGGGAAAATTGTGATTCCACATAATAGGTAGATTGGTTGGATGGTGTCTCTCTTTCCACTAGTCATTGCATAACTATAAAATGTCATAATTGGAGGAGGACCAATCAAGTATTTTAGTAGATTATGTTCACATATCAGATCTTATACAACCAAGTTCAATGAATATTTTATTATTTTTTATTAACTTGCATGACCATAGTATGCTTTGTTTATTTAGTGGACTAACATGCTAACACTCCATTTTTTTAGGGCACATATATGTAGTGGTTTCCCAAAAATATAATGAATGGGGAAATGACTATTAGTTAGAATGTTTGATAGAGGCAAATAAAACCCTCAATGTTGCATTAACAAACTCTGAAGCAATTTATTTTCCAATTGGGTCAATGGTTGTCAAAGGAGAATATCTAACATAGAGTGAAATCACATGAAAGAGAAAAGGGTTTGTATGTGAAGAACATATACCAGTTAATTTTGTATACCACTACACAAACTTAGTTATTGGTAAAAACCTCCAATTGCAAATAATTCCAAGAAAGAACTCGTCAAAGGTATGATACTTCCTACTTGATCATGAGTATGAGAAGTTGATGGATACCATTAGTATTAGTAGTGATCCTAATGGCCTATTAGAATGACCATAGGTAAGTAGTCAAGTATGTGGTATGTAAGTTATTTTCTATTTATTATGTGGTAGGTGGTATGTTTGTTTTTCAATTAAAATATACATGACTCCTATTTAATATGAATTAATGGTGTGCCTAGGTTAACCAATGAATCATAGGCACATGAAGGCTTGCGGATAAGAAGAATGGTTCTTTTCAATACCACCCCAGTGATTCTTAGAAAGATATGCTTTATAAGGATTTAAATTTTAGTCATTCTTGCACATCCATTTGTCTATTATTTCTCACTAGACTCTACCATCTATGACACCTATGAGGGTGTAATATGAGCTATGTCGCTTATGGTAGATATCTTGTGTAATGTTGACTAAGCATCTCAGTTTGAAGAGTATCACTTGTGTACATTTCCTATGGGGCATCACATAATTCATAAATATAATCAACAAACCTAACATCTAGAGGAAAGTGCATAAGGGGAAGCTTAAAGAACATAAAGTGCTAAAAGGAGAGACATCAAATTCTTGTCAACAATGGGGATTGGTTAATAGAAGATAGAAATTCCTTACATATCATCAATTTAGATTATGTGTGTTTCTTACTGTGTGTCAATTATGTGTGTTAATTAAGAACATTAACTATGTGACATATATGGTGCATCACGTATGTGCATCAATGGATATACATTGATAATCATGGTTGATTAATTATGTGCATCACTTATATGATGTTATTAAAGGTGCATCACTTATATGTGACACCTAGTATTGTTTATCATGGCTTTTGTGCATTGTGTCAATGAATGTCTTATGGTGAATCACTTAATTCATATATATAATCACCAAAAACAACATACAAAGGAAATTTCATAAATATAAATTGTATGTTGACCTCTTAGGTTACTCATACTTCACCTTAGTCATTAACTAGGTTACTCATACTTCACATTAGTAATTAACTAGGTTACCCACACTTAGCCTTAACTATCATAGCTTAGGACAAGTTGGCACAAGTGAGACTCTCTAAACCAAAATAAAAAACCTTAGCCACCAAATAGGATTTTCAAATTACACATTGCTTTGGATTTTAAATTGAACATGACTAGGGATTTCAAACTCCACAAAACTAAGGTTTTCAAATTGCACGTAACTAGGGTTTTCAAATTACAAAAAACCAAGATTTTTCAAATTTCAGTTGAATATTCTCCCATATTCTCATATTTATTCTTACATTAAATTATTTTAGAGAGAGAGGCATCATCCTCTTGTCAATATTGGGGATTGGTTAATACATGGTAAAAATTCCTTATCATTTCATGTATATTGTAACTAATATCTTCTGTACCTTCTCATGTATATGGAAACCACTATGTACAATCATCAATTTAGATTATTTTTGTTCCTTATGGTATGTCAAAAATGTGTGTCATGTAGGAACATCAATTATGTTTCACTTATGGTGCATCAATGGAAATGTGTTGATGGCCTCAATTCATTGCATATATGCATCACTTTCGTCTTGTTAGTTAAGGTGCATCATGTATATGTGACAATTAATATTGTGAGTCATGGTTTTATGTGCATTGCTTCATTTCATTGCTTATGGGAACCAATTAATTCATAAATATATTCAACGAACATAGGGTGAATTTGTGAAGATGGGTTACACTTTTGAGCCAAATGTGGCGATGAAATTTCAACATGAAATTTTTTTATGGCTAAGGTTTTTTATTTTGGTTTAGAGAGTCTCACTGGTGCCAACTTGTCCTAAACTATGATAGTTAAGGCTAAGTGTGGGTAACCTAGTTAATGAATAAAGGATGAAATATGATATTAACATAAAAAAATTAATATTAATATATTTTATTGTTACTATTAAATTTATTAATTTTGGATTAATATAATATTACTATCTTTAATATAAAATAAAATTTGTTATATTATAATATATACTAGCACAACCATATTAATAAATGTGGTTGATATACTCCATAGGCATCAACAAAAGAGTCATTAATACAAAAAGAGTCATACAAGATGACTCAATATATTAATTTTGTTTAACCTAATTTTTTTTATAAATCTAACATAATAAAATATATAATATTTTTAAAATCCTGACGTAATCATAACGTAAATCTACCTTTAAAGAAATAAAACCTAAACATTTTCAATTGGAAGACATGAAGTGTTTTATGTATCTTTGATGGAGGTAGTTGGACCATTAATATTTTGAAAAAATTTAGATAATATTTCGATGGAAAATTATCATTTTCCTTCTAGGTGAATGTGCAACACACATTTGAAATATTGCATATTAAATATGTATTATATAAAAAAATTAAATTGTTGTACGACATCAAAATAAAAAAAATTGATTTAAACATAATATTTTAATTGTCAATGTTTTAAAAAAAATTATATATAGAGAAGAGAGAGTGGGAGAGAAGGGTAAGAGAGAGGGGGGGGACACAAAGATGCATAGAGGGAGAGGAGGAGAGAGTCTCTGAGAAAGAGAGGGAGATGGAGAGATGGAGTTGGAGGAAAAGATAGGGAAGGAAGAAGTTCAAGACATATGGAGAGAGAGAGAGAGAGGGAGTGACAAGGGAGAGATAGAGAGAGAGTGTGTATGTTTGGAGGTGATATACAAAGACAAATAAGGAGATATGGAGAGAAGGGGGAGAGAGAATGAGAGAGGGAGGGAGATAGTCAACAAAGTTGCAGAGTGACGCTCAAGAAAGAGAGTGAGTGAGTGAGTGACGTGGGGGAGAGACAAAGGGAGGTGGGAGAGAAGGGAAGAGAGAGAGGACTTGAGAGGGGAGAGAGAGAGAGAGAGAGAGAGAGAGAGAGAGAGAGAGAGAGAGAGAGATGGAGTTGGAGGGGAAGAGAGAGGGAGGTGAGAAGAAAGACATATAAAGAGAGAAATGAGGAGAGGGAGAGAAAGGAGGAGAGGGAGAGAAAGGAGGAGAGAGAGAGATATGAAGTTGCAAGGGAGATGGAGAGAGAGAGAAAGAGAGAGAGATGTGAGTAGGAGGGAAGATAGATAGAAGGGGATACATAAGGATAGAAAGGGAAGAGAGGGGGAGAGGGAGAGGGAGAGGGAGGGAGATATAAATAGATATGGAGAAACAATGTGTATGTTTGCAAGGTGATATAGAGAGATAAAAAAAGAGAGACAGAGGGAGATATGGATAATATAGATGGAAGGTGGTGAGAGGGAAGAAAAGATAAATAGAAAGAGGGAGGGAGAGATAGATAGATATGAAGAGCGATAACGTGTGTGTCTAGGGGGTGAGATAGAGAGACAAAGAACAAGACATGGAAGGAGATAACAATATAGATGGAGAGGGGAGAGAAAGGGAAGAGAATTGATTGAACTAGATGCATCGATTTCAGTGTACAAATGCTAATCCTATTTGATTTTTTGCATTAGATACATTGATTTTTGTGTAGATGTTAATTTCAAAGTCTATTTCATTGCTTGCGTTAGTTGTATTAATTTCATTAAAAATGTTAATTTCTAATCTTGTTCAATTGAGATTGCATTAGATGCATTGATTTTAATGTAGACATTGATTCCTAATATTATTTGAGTGCTAGGATTAGATGCATTGATTTCAATGTAAATGTTGATTTCTAATCCCATTTGATTGCTTGCAACATTAGATGCATTGATTCCATTATAGATGTTGATCTCTAATCCTATTTGATTGTTTGTATTAGATGCATTGATTTTAGTGTAAATGTTGATTTCTCACCCTATTTTATTACTTGCATTAGATGCATTGATTTTAGTGAAGATGTTGATTTCTGATTTAATGTAACTAGATATATGATGTACATTAATTTCAAGGTAATTAGTTTAACATTGTGCATTGATTTCATCGTAAGCAAAAAACAATTATTGACAATGTGCATTATGACTAAAACTTCAAACAAAATAAAATCTAATAAAACTTGTATTTGTAACTTTTACATCTCCACATCTTTTAAAACTGAATATATAACTTATTTCAATCATATTTGAGTTTTTAGAAAATGAATAAAACCTATTTCCATCATAAGGAATTGATTGAAATACTTAGATAACTACTTGTAAATTTATGAAAGTTGTCATATATAGTTTTTAACCTATATATTAAATTTCAATACGTTTGGCATATATCATGTTATGACTAAGCTCTTGTAGATGAACTCAAAATAAATAATATTGAATAAAACCTATTTTTTGTTTAGATGACATCTTTTAAAACTGAACAAAACTTATTTAAATCCTATTTGTGTTTTTTAATTGAACGTTGAGATAAGAAACTAATTGAAATACTTAAAAAAAAATTCCATGCAATGGTATATGTGCGCGTCACAAAAAATTTCATATATATTTTTTACTATAATATGGATGACTTTATAATTCAAATAATTTATTTTTAAAATTGAATTGTAATAACATACATGTTGATTGCACTAAAAGACACTTTCTACAAGACAATATGAAGCATGGTTGGAATTCTTTCCATGTTCAATATTAAATTGATACATGATATATTTTAGTTTATTTTAAGTATCAAAGTGACTTGCATAATAACTTAAGATTCTACTCATTTTCTTAGTCTATCAAACCAAAAATCAAAATTCAACATATATTTTACTAAGAAAAGTTATAGTATATAGAAACATTTTTAAATTAGCGAAATAATTTTAAGAGATCCATAAAATTCAAAAATTAATGGGCATACATAAACAACATTAATACAAATCCATAAATTGAAATCGTGAATACATGTATAGATAAACTATTGATATGAAAATATATACAAATTACAAATATCACATGAACATCCATAAACTAAAATAATGTCCATGATACACATCCATAAACTGTCCATGTATGAAAATATACAAAGTATGTATCACACGTGTGAATGTTCCCTGTCAAGTGAGCCTGAAAATATATAAATTATGACACTCTAAGTACCATCAAAACTCCTATGCCAGTTATGTCACACAAATTACGTGTCCATAAGTTGGTACTGCAATATAACAAATTCAAATTCAAACTAATTAGATCATTATTTGTACAAAATAAACAATATGGAAATAAATTATTTTGAAGCACATTATTAATTACATATATATGAATCTACTAACCTCAATTGAGTCCAAATGCAAGTTAGATAGGATGGGGGTCTGATCATAAATACGGGTTTGTTGCTCGCCTTCCTATGGCTCAATGATTGAGCCTGTATCGATGGACCCACATCATCAGGGCCGCTAAACCCAACATCCCACTCATGTCTCCACATAACAACAACATCAACACTCTGCATATGGGCTTTTCTACACAATGACAATGACAAATTATAATTAGTCTACAGATTAATAAGCATATATGTGTAACTTAAAAAATAAAAGATGTTGAAATCTTAGGAATAAAAAAGTTTACCTCAACTATTGGTTCATGTGGTTGTACATAGTGACCCTCCTCCACATTAGTGAACATATAAGGTGGAGGTGGAGGTGGAGGAGAATCCATGGAAACATGCTCTGGTCGAGGATGGTCTAGTTGATCAATTTCCTCCTTGGATGACCTCATATGCTCATCCATGTAGTTTGGACGTGTTTACATGTTATCATGTACTTATTAATATAAATGCAATCTAATATGAACTAGAAATGTTAATATAAATAATTATGCATAATTTGACAATAAGAGTCAAAATGTTTCATATATATATATATATATACTTGGTCTATGTCAGGCAGGTCATGCACTATCCAAGTATCATGAATGGTAACATGATACATACATGTATATGTAAAAATCTAGTAAAAGGGTAAACTAGTGAGAAATGCATCATCTTATAAGGGCACTGGCGGGTGACGGGGAAATGATGGTGGTCTCCTAATCTCTCTATCCAATGTAACATATGCACTGGCCAATGATGTTTGCATTTTGTCTGCAATGGTCTCCCTGGTCCCACCACCAAGCTCTGAAAAATCCTCTCGCTTTTTAAGCAATACCAAGCTCCGATACGGTAGTGGCAAGAATCTCAGATGAGGTGGTACATTCATAGGGTCCCTATGAGCCCCCTCAGGCTCATAGGTATGCCCCAAGCTATGTCCATAATAATGATATTTCGTATTAGTGTAATTTGACCTCATATGTAACAAAAACTCTATATATAAATGCTTGGCAAAATAAATGGCAACCTAGTCATAGTGGGGGAAATATCTCTAAGCTCCAATGAATCTATCATACACAAAAGGGGTTGCATCAGCATTCCTAAAATATTTTAGTGGAATCAGGCCTTTATGTCTAGCAGGGAAATCCAGAGGGATGTTGAATAATTCCCCATGAACATAAATGTCCTTGGTGGCCTCTTTCACCATCTCCCAAGTATCTGGGCCTCTAACCTCATGCCTCCTAATCCTATGTATGGACTGCAATATGTGGATATGTGGGCCCAAACTTCAATATCTCTCAATCAACCTATTGATGTCATCCAACATCAAATACAATGTAAGATGAATCAGCGAATTGAAAGGGATCTTCTCTATCGTTGTTGCGATCCACGTATGATGGGTCGTAACATCCTTTAGGCTCTAATGTGATATGAGTTGTAGCATCATCCCACAGATGGATTGATGTTGCACTCTAATCCTCAGCTTAGGCTTGCTAAGGGCCTGAAAATCATAAACATAATTTAACATATATATTTAACAAACTAAAATTATAATAACATATGCGTTAAATTCAAACACATCAGTTTAAGACAATTTAAAAATTAAAGACAATTTCAATAAATAAACACATAAATTTTAAAGGGGATTTAAAAGTGTAGGAGATGTACCTGAAATAGGGAAAGAAGGTCCACTATATGTGGCATGATCATCAACAAAGACAAAACCATTTCCTCTAATACTCTGACTAGCATCAGAGGCAAGATTTATGAGTGGAACATGAAATCTTGGTGGGCTACGTGATCTATCATAAGCCCGACCAAGTATAACATAGCCCTTTGCACTGTGATAACCTAGAGTTGAGGAACGTATATGGAGTGCCTCGGCATATTACATATAATACATAAAAACTAATCCAAGAAAAAAATGTTGACAAAAAAATTATTTCTAAACTCAAGCATAATAATCTAGCCTGCAGTCCTAAACTTTAGAGTCCATTTTTTGGTAATTTATCAACCAAATTATTGAGTTCCATGTAAACACAATCAAAAGAAGTAATAAAATATGCCTTCAGACTTTTTCTCATTTTTAAATAATGCATTTTATTCACAGTGCATAAATATGTAAATATCTCTGTAAAAATTTGAAATAAAGCTATTTACAAAACTAGTAAAATTTCATGCCAACCAAATGCTACAATAGACTTTAAGCTCTTAATGTTTGACCTTGACACATGACATGTACTAGATGCAAGCACATGAAGATAATGTTTCTCGTACAATATACTACATAATGGAACAATATGGTATACATTAGAAAGGAGTCTAAATGATTTTATTCACTAGACCAAATGCACTTTTCATGATGGATTTAATGTATCTATGAATGTTTCTTGTTGAAACATGAACACACACACACACACACACACACACACACACACATATAATGTTTTAAATAATTATGCTATGTTAAATATTATAGTTATATTATGTTATAGTTATGCACAATACATGTTACACTATGTTATTTTATGAACTATGTTATGTTATGTCAAATAATTTTACGTTACGATATATATATATATATATATATATATATATATATATATAGAGAGAGAGAGAGAGAGAGAGAGAGAGAGAGAGAGAAATTGTGTATTTAATTATATAATTATGTTATGAATTATCTAGTCATAGTTATGTTATCTATATATGTTAAATAATTTTATGTTATGTTAAATGTTAAATAACATTATATTCTGTTAAATATATATATATATATATATATATATATATATATATATATGAGATGTTATAACTTTTTAATAATTAAATATATATAGTTATATTTATAACTATATAACTATATAGTTATAGTTATATTACAAGCTATGATATATATATATATATATATATATATATATATATATGAAAAATAGTTATAGTTATGTGATATGTGTTATGTTAAATAAATTTATGTTATGAAATAAATAATTATATATAGAGAGAGAGAGAGTGTGTGCGATAATATATAGCTATATAATGTTATAACTAAGTTATAGTTTAGTTAAATATATATAATTATATACTTCTATAGCTAAAGTTGTGTTGTAACATGATCATGATGATGTTGATATATATATATATATATATATATATATATATATATATATATATATATATATAACATAGTTTTATAACTATTTAATATAACATAATATAACTATTTTATGTTATATTAAATAGTTATAAAACTAAGTTAAATGTTTTGTTATATATAGTGACATGATGTTTTATATATATATATATATAGATATATATAAAAGATTTTTTTTATTTTTGTTAGATTTTTAACTTTAAAGATTAATATTTTATTTCTAAAACTAAAATCGTAATATATTTATTATTAAAAAATATTTAAGATATAAATTTATTTAAATTTAAAAAAAAAAATAAAAGAAAATTTCTTATTTTATAAATAGAGATCCATCATGAACAACCATATTCATTATGTCAATCAAAGTACCTAATTTATTTATTTTTTGTTTTAGTTTCATTGTTTTTGTTTTGGAGTTTTTTGGATACATTTTTTGTCAAATTTGCTAGAAATTTAAAATGCATTTTAAATTTAAAAAAAAAAAATGAAAATTTATTTCACAAAATTCCTAAAGAAAAACTTTAAAACCTAAAATAATTAGAAAAAAAGAATTTACCGTTCAAAATTAGAAAATATTTATTTAATAAACAAAACATTGCAAGTAAGAAACAAATTTAAAACCTAAATTATAGTTTTTTTTGTGGTTTCAAAGTATTTTCTAGGTTGTTTTGGATAGATTTTTTTTTTTAATGGTTTTTTAGGTTGGTTTTGTGGTTTTCTAACTTGTTTTGAAGCGTTTTTTTTTTTATGTTTTTCTTCGTTGTTTTTGTGATTTTCTAAGTTCTTTTGAAAGGAATTTTTTTTTATGTTTTTTTTTTTAATTAATTGGTTTTCATTGTTTTTGTACATGGTTTTTTTTTTAAATAAATGTGTTTAATTTTGCAAAAAGAATTAAATAAGAAAGACAAAAAAGATAGAATACCTAACTTCATTTGAGCCTCAGGGACATTGGCAGGCTGGTTGGCGAGATTGAATTGAATGCTTCATGCTCCAATTACTCGATCTAGCTCTAATACTCTTAGTCAAGCTACTATCGCACTCTCAGACAAGAGCTTAGATTACGCGTGGTTTGTGCAAATGGCACACACAGATACTAATAGCCTTGGTTAAAAATCCATGTTATAAAGTCAATAAAGGAAAAATAAAACCAAGGTCATGGGATATCTATGCCATTCTGAATGTTGGGGAAAACATGCTAGTGCCTGTCCATTTAGTTTATTATGGCTAAGGAAATGGAAAAGGCAATGGAAACGGCATTTGAAAAGGCAAACATAAATTAATTAGCATTTATTTATGAAAATAATGGAAAATAGGAGAAAGAGTGAAAGGTCATAGGTTGCATGTGAGGAGGAAAATGAAGGAAAATAGAAGAAATTGAAGAAAATAGAGGCTTCATTGATAAAAAGGCTTTTGAGGATTAATTAATAGATTTTGTTGGTTTGACCTTTTGTCAATTTAGTTTTGGAGCTCTCTCTCTATTCTCCCTATCCTCTCATACTATTACACACTTTTTGGAGCTCTCTCTCTATTCTCCCTATTTTCTCATAATCTTGCACACTTAGAGAATTCTTGGTGCACTCTAGAATTGGAGAAAGGAAGGCAAAGGAAGGAAAAGAAAGTAAAAATCAAGCAAGGAAGAGTTGGATCAAACGGATACAACGCCAATACTTGCAAGTATCGAGTTGCATGTGTAGTTTCCTTACTGGTATTGGCATGCATGGCAATGCATGTGTGTATTTGGTTCTCTTGTTATCATTAGCATGGGTTTCCCCAAGTGTGACAGAGGTTTCAGCTTCGCCTCGCCATCTCTGAATAGCCATGGTGTGATTGGTTTCTTTCATTTGGTTGAGCTTTGGATTTCTGGATGGTTTTGGAACCAAGTAAGGTGGTCTCAAGAAAATTCCCAAGGGCCTCGAAATCCCTTAACCGGTAATGGTGGGATACACGGTAAATTTTGAGGCTAGAGATAGGAAAATTCTTCAATGTATTGGTGAAGAAACTTGTGTTGTACTCCTATAACAATAGGTGTCATATTTCATGATTGACCAGTTGAGCTCTGTAAATATGTTCATCCTTTCCTTGCTATAAAGGTTTCCATATTGTCAAAAAAAAAATGTAAAGAGGGTATGCCCTAAAATAAAAATCAAAGGGTAAAAAGAATAAAATGATCAAAAGAAAAAATGAAAAGAATGAACTCCAAACAAAGAAAAGACAAGGAAAGTGTGCAAGTCTAAAATGCCAATACTATTTCATTTTCTGTAAATAAAGAATTGTGTGCAGCTTGTTAACTTTTGCCACAATTTATGAATGGACAAATAGCTTAATCTTGGCCAGTTCATGTTTGAATTTTCTGTTTTAGAGATAGTGAATAAAATCTGTCCAAACTGTTTAATCTTGGCAGATAAGTAGATAGGTAGAAAAGCAAAGGATCTCAACTGTTTAATCTGAGCCCTTGGAAGTAATAAGTGCATACTTAGGTAGGCTTACTGTGAAAGGAAAAGAAAAGTTGATGAGGCTTTGCTAGTCTAAGTGCACCCAAAGAAAGAGAAGAAAAAATGCTAGGCAAAAGTAGGCAGGGTAGGTAGAATGGTGTTGCAGAATGAGACTTGTGATGGATTATGTTTCTAAAAATGTGTTAAATTTCACTTTTATCACAAGTGCCTGGTGGACATTTCATCTTGGAGCAGCTCAAGCGAGGCAGATTTCATAACTAACTCCTCTTCACGCTTTTCCCCAAAAATTCACTAACTCACCCCAAAGGTATTAAGATTTTCTTAATATCCTTGAAACCACTCATTCCGATTCAAAGTGATTACCTAAGTAAAACCCTATTTTACTTAGGAAATTGAAAAAACTCTCCATAAAGACCCTGTTCCAGCTTTAGCCTAAGTTTTCAACGCTATAACTTAGCGCACATTCATTCTATTTTTTCATATTAATAATTAACATGTTATTATATAACTCCCATATAAAAGTCATTTACCCTATCCTGTATTATGTGTATATAATAAAAAACCCCTATATTTTAATATTCCCGCCCCCGGTTAACTATAACCATATCACTGTATAAAGCAAGGATTAATAAGTTCATCTGGAACTTGTTAATAACCATTCCCTGTGCGCAACCTTGGGATAATTAACCATCTGGGTTAATTATAACCAAACCCCGAACCAATAACATTGCACCCAAAACCATTAAAAACATTGTTTATTTGTGTCGGCCTCGCACATTAACCACCTGCCATCTCCGTAGTGCGCCCACCGTCCAATCTCCGTTCCACCATCCAACGGTTGATAGCCATTTCGCGACCCCCTCCACAGCCGAACTTTAAGTTGCGGGGAACCGATGGTTTTGCCACCCATACAAGTCCATGCGTCACGCTCCCACTTGATCGCTTGCCCTCCGCCCAATACCGCCCAGCCCCAAAGGCGGTGCGGGCCAAACCACTTACCACCATCCCCCCGCTGACGTCACCACCATGTCACCTACCACAACCTCCGCCACGTCATTTGTCCTGTACCACCGCTGATGTCATCCATCCTTCAAGTCATAAATTCCCGCCAAAATTCATTTTTGTTCAATAAAAGGGAAAAAGGGTCATTTTGTTATGTTTTTCTGTAAATATTGCCCCACACGCTCCAGGTGTGAAATCAGCCAAAATAAAATGTTCCAGGTTCAGACTGCCCCCGACCAGAAAGGGCTACACCGACGGGCTCACGGCCATTCAAACTACAGCCTGCAGTGTTCCTCTAAAAAAAAAAGGTACCTTTTTAGCTATCTCCAAACAAATCGGTTATCAGTGCATCATTTACCGTGGTTTATTAGCAAATCTCCACAGAACTCGACATACCAGCCATGGAGATATCCATAGCCGTGTTGTTGTCCTTGGAAAAAGGGAAATTTTAGGCAAAACAGCAGGCAGCGGTGTGGAGCGGTCAGTTCAGCATTAAAGAGGATGAAAACAAGCCAAAGTGTATCAGACGAGCATTGAAGTGTATCAGATCAGAGTTAAAGGCAATAGATAAGAGTTAAAGAGTATCACATCAGAATTAATGCCTCAGTTAAGACAGTCAGTCGGCGCAAAGTTACTACAAGACAGCTGCAAGCCGAACCCTAAAGGCCTGCATCCAACACAACATCAGATATCTTTTTCAAGTTGTTTCCATCTTCACTTGTAAATTATTTTAGATTAAATCTAAATATTATCTCACAACTATTATGAGATATTTTGTTGTACATATTCTGTTGTATATATACCCCCTTCATCAAAGTTTTGAAGAGGTTGGGTGTGTGTGGATTTCTTAGATTTTGCTGTAACTCAGATACTTTGGAATAAAAGTTGTTGGAAACATCTGTTGTTTGGCCTACTGGATGAAGAATTGAGACAGAGGACTTGTCGTAGAATTCTTGAATCAACCTCCGGATCAATAAGTCCCTTATATCTTGTGTTTTACAATTTTCATGTTTATTATATCACCTATGTTTCATAATCTCAATGGTAAAGAAAAAGGTTAATTCAAAATTTGCTTAACTCCACTCTGTTTTTAGTCTTTATTATTCTCTGTTTTTTCTTTAGAATTAGCATAAATAGTGAATTCTTAATTGCTCATGTTCCCTGATTCTCTCATGTTGAGTATTTGCTAAGGAATTCTTAACTGCTTCTTACCAGTAATCATCCATTTCCCCCTTTCAATATGTTGAAGGATTCCTAACTGCCCTTCACCCATTTGAGCCCATTCCATCTGATTCCAGCCTTTATTTGTTCCCTGTTTGACTACCTTGCTCTGTGATGCCATCCTCTGTTAGAAACCAAATCCAGAAAGCCATCCTTCTTTGACTCCATCATGCCCAAGGGGCTGAACTCTTTAGTTTTACCTCTCTGTTCTATTGAATCTCACCACCCAAACACAAAACAAAACCCTTGAACTTCATAACTAGCCTAACACCTTTAAAAACAAAGCTAAATCATAAAGAGAGAGCCCTCTCTGGATACAGATTGGCTAGAATCTGTTTCTAAAAGATTGGTCTGTGGTTACCTCAGCCGTATTCCCTTTCTTACAACTTTTGGGAACAACCTGAGTGATAACATCATTGGTGTCTTCGCTGGGGACTGAATGATTGTTTGTTACTATTGTTTATTGTATAAGCTACAGATGGAGCCTGAAGTTAGCTAGGTAGCCTTTGAAACTGTTTTTGCTTTGCAATTATAGAAGTAAATGAATGTTGCTTCAGTCTATCTCTGGTCTAGTTTATGTATTAAACTGTTAGTTTCAAATCCTTGATCAGTGCCTCTTTTCAAAAAGTCTTTAGGATAAGTTCAAAACTCTCACATCCAAAAACTCCTAGAAAAGGCTGTTAAAAGTTGCATTGTTAAAACTATTTCAAAAAAAACAAAAACACACCTAGAAACTGGCTTCAAAAAAGATCCGTTACACTAGATCAAATCCTGATCCTAATCCTCCACCTGTGTTTGAAAATCCTAATCTGATATCTAGGATTCTTAGAAGGTAAGAGAGCCAAGAAAATTCTGCTAGTTCATACCTCGACAAAATTTTGCAGAACCCCATTCAATCTGAGCTTACCTCTGGAAGAACACCAAACCATTATGTGATTACTGCAGCTTCTCCAAGTTCACCATCAACACCTCAAGCTACCTTTTCCACTCCTCCATCTACAACTCTCATTTCCATTGTTATCTCTACTCCTTCTGTTATCACATCTATTTCTGCAACCATGGCAAACCGATATACTCCCCTAAATTTACCTGCCAATCTAGGGGCTATGCCTCAAGACTATCAAAGTAAAATTTTGACAGTACTGTCACTTACACAGCTCAACAACATACCAAGAAAATGACCAACTATTTTGAAAACTATGAGATTGATGATTATGATGATGTCAGAATGAAAGTATTTGTTCAAAGTTTAACTGGAGATGTTAGAACCTGGTTTAGAGCCCTTCCTGCAAACAATATAAATGACCCACAAGCTCTTTATCAGAACTTCTTGAACAGATGGGAAAAGAAGAAAGATCCTCTCCATATTTTATCAAAATATGAAAACTTAAGAAGAGGCACACAAGAAACTGTCCAAGATTACTGTACCAGATTCAATAATATCTACAATGCTATTCCTCAAAATTTCAGACCTCCTCCAAATTTAGCCTTGATCAAATTCCTTGATGCATTTGGTTCTGATATGGCATACCAACTTAGGGAAAGATCTCCCCGAAACCTAGAAGAGATGAAGAGCATAGCAGTCAGTGTTGAGGCCAACCTGATATCTAAACGATCTAGAGCTAGAGCTGAAAGGAGAACACCTTATAAAGAAGAACCTTCTGCCTTTGAACAAAAATTAGATGCAATTATTAAGGGAATCGATAGACTTTGTGATAGAGTAGAAACAATCGAGAAAAAATCCCCTTGGGATGGTCAACCAAGCAATACTGGGAGAAATCCAAATTTCAGGAAAAACCAAAATCCTAACACTGGAAAGACAGGGCCTGACCAAAATATTAGGCCCCCATTTCAAGAAAATTATGCTGAAGCCTCAACTTCTGATGAACCAACAGAAGACACTCAAATTAATCAGATGGGACTCAACAATGAGCGACAAGTTTTCTTGACCCAAGAGGATCAAGAAGCCCACATTGTGAAACAATTCCAAACTCAATCAGGTGAATCATTTAACTTTAGGGAGGGATATGATACAGCCATTTATGAAGTCCACAAGCAATACAATCTGAGGAGCAGAAGGATAGATATCCCTGAAATCAACAAACATAAAGATACCAAGCAACCCAACAAAGGTAAGGTTAGTAACCCCCCTGTACATATTTTTTCTAAAGCAGATCCTAGCCCTGATAACCAAATTGTTGAAGACATATCAGACAAACAGCCACCTAACAGACAGTCTTCCACTGCTATTCCTGCTAAAGAAAGATAAGCACAACCTCTAGAACTTGACTTGGAAACAACTTCAGCCCATGAAGAGGAGAAAAACGTAGAAAATTCATCTATCCGAAATACAAAGACTCAGACCGAGAAACCTTTCAATTTTGAGACAGAAGTAGGAAAACTAAAAATAGTTGTTCCATTATCAGAATTAGCTAAACATGATGTCTATAGAAGTCAAATCAGCAGATCACTCAAAATTCCTGTGAATGAAGATTCAGTAAACGTTTTCGATGACCAGCCTGAACTGATATTTGGCCCTGAATTAAGTGGAAAAACACAGAAGGAGAAATTCCTCCTTTCTATGTAGGGTTAAACATACATGATAAGGTACTCCATAATGCCATGTTTGATTCAGGTGCTTCTCATAACTTAATGCCTAAATCTGTAATGGAGAGACTTGACCTTGACATAACCAGGCCATATAAATATCTCTTCTCTTTTGATTCAAGTCAAGTCAAATGTTTGGGTTTAATCAAAGACTTATGTGTGTCACTAGTCCAATATCCTACCAAAACCATCTTAATGGACATAGTAGTAGCTGATATTCCTCCAAAGTATGGTATGTTATTGTCTAGTTCTTGGGGTGCAAAACTTCAAGGCTCTCTACAATTAGACATGTCTTACGCTACTATTTCATTGTTTGGTCAACCCAAGAGACTATACAGAGAAACCTTAATGAAGTATGTAGTAAGTAGTCAAGAGAAACCTCAAAATTTCCCTATCTACTCAATACATTCAGATATGGATTTTTTTATCCTTTACAATGTTGAAATTGATCCTCCACACCCAATAAAACTCCTAACTGCTGAAACAGAAAAACTTGCAAATGAAAGGTCTAGTGTCTGAATCCAAGAAATTTTTGAAAATCATGACATATCGGATAAACCAATATAAACTGAAAAACTAGACCTCCCTCTTAAACAGATGCCTGAAGTTCCAAATACTAATTATAAACATGAAATCCTTTGGTACTTAGAATTTGATGGTTCCGTGAACAAATTATGAGCAGGAGCTGGAGTCTTGGTGCACAATCTTGAAAACAATCATGCTGAAGGCCATGCCTATAAGCTAAAATTTAGGTGCACTAATAACATGGCTGAATATGAATCTCTGTTGCTAGGTCTTAAACTGCTCAAGAAATTGGAAGCAACTAGAGTGTCAGTCCTAGGAGATTCTGATTTAATCATTCAACAAATAAAAGGGAAGTTCTTGACAAATGATCCCAGATTGAGAGAGTATAGAGGAACAACCATAGAAATCCTCAACACATTTTTGGAAACTCAGCTTGCCAAAATCCCGAGAAAACATAACTTGCAAGCTCACAGCCTAGCAATATTTGCCAGCACCTATAAATTACCATTTGAACCAAATCATCATTTCACAGCAGAAATTAGACATAGGCCAGCCATACCTGATAATGTGAAGAACTGGCAAGTGTTTGACAGCGATAACCAGATCAACAAATTTTTGACCCTAGAAGAGGAATTTTCCAGCACTAACGCAGATGGAGATACGGTAAGTGAATTTGATCCAACGAATCAGATAGAAACAAACATTTCAGCAGAAAATGCAAATCAAATGCTTCATCCAACGAAGTTTACCAAAGAGGAAATACATGATCTTAAAGAAACGGATGTTGATGAGATTATTGAAAGAGAATCTGAAATTATTAATTTGAAAGACAATCATTTGCCCAAAGGATTAACTCCTTTGGAAGATCTCTTTGATTTCAACTATATTCCAAAGAAACCTCAGATGGAACCTCCAAAAGCAGACATTGAAGACTACAACATGGGAATTGAAGAGAACCCAAAAATGATAAAATTGTCCAAATCTTTGCCCCCTGATCAAAAGCTTAAGTATGTTGAACTGATCAATGAATTCCAGGACATTTTTGCCTGGAGCTATGAAGACCTGAAATCTTATGACACCTCTATAATTCAACATACAATACCCCTCAAGGAAAATCGAAAGCCATTTAAATAAAAACTCAGAAGAATCAACCCTGTACTGCTTCCTTTAATTGAAAAAGAAATAAGAGGAATGCATGATGCAGGGATAATTGCTCCAATTAGGTTTTCAGAGTGGGTATCTAATTTAGTGCCTACCAGGAAGAAAACAGGAGAAATCAGATTATATGTTGACTTAAGAAATGTAAACAAGGTTTCTTTGAAGGACAATTACCCTTTACCTAAGATGGATCACATTTTGCAAAGGGTAGTAGGTGCTTCTAGGATTTCACTTTTGGATAGGTTTTCAGGTTTTAATCAGATTCTAGTTCATCCTGACGACCAAGAAAAGATTTCATTTACAACACGATGGGGTACATTCAAATATGTTAAAATTCCATTCGGACTTAAGAATGCAGGGGCAACCTTTCAGCGAGCAATGGACATAGCTTTTGCAAAAGAGATTCACAATTTTCTAGTTATATATCTAGATGACATCACTGTATTTTCCATAACAGATCAGCAACATTTAGACCATTTGAGACAGGTGTTCCTAAAATGCAGAAAATATGGTATTTCATTAAATCCTAAAAAATCTCTGTTTGGTCTAGAAGAAGGCAAACTGTTAGGCCATATCATCTCCAAAGATGGCATCAAAATTGATCCTGCTAGGATAGAAGCTATTTTGCAAATACCTCACCCTAGAAATGTCAAAGAACTTCAAGCTTTCTTAGGGAAGATTAACTTTTTGAGAAGATTCATACCTAATTTGGCTGAACTAATAAGATTGCTAAACAACATGTTAAGAAAGGATTCAAAAGTTAAATGGACAACAGAAGCCAAACAAGCATTCAAAGAAATTAAAATGGCTTTGACCAGAACACTAGTCCTCACAAGTCCAAAGTTTGACAGAGACTTCATAATTTTCTCATTTGCATCAAAATACACCATAACAACTGTTTTACTCCAAAAAGATGATCAAGGACGTGAAAAACCCATAGCCTTTTTTAGCAAAGCACTCATAGATGCACCCCTGAATTACAAAATCATGGAAAAATAGGCTTATGCTCTTGTGAAATCTATTCAAGACTTCAGAGTCTACATATTGTACTCACATGTAATAGCTTATGTTCCAAATGTTGTTGTTAAAGATATTCTGATGCAGGATGGAATTGAAGGCAAACGAGGCAAATTGATAGCTAAAATATTGGAGTATGACATTGAAATAAAACCTACAAAGCTTATAAAAGGACAAGGATTAGCTAAACTTGTGACTTAAACAAACTTTCAAGCCCTGGATATTAATGAACTGGATAACGAATAGGAGATGGCGACTCCAAAAATCAGCCAGGCCTTCTTAGAATCACCTTGGTATGTTGATATAATTCATGTATTATTAAACCTGCAGGCTCCTACAGGGTTATCCAGAACAAAGAAAAGGTTTTTAAAGATGAAAGCTTCAAAATTTTGTATTTTAGATGGTGCTCTTTTTTGGAAAAATCATGAATGTATTCTATTGAATTGTTTAATAAAAGAAGAAGCTGACAAAATTCTCAAAGAATTTCATGTAGGGGACTATGGAGGACACCTTTACTAGAAATCAACTGCAGACAAAATCCTTAGGGCTAGATTTTATTGGCCAACCTTATTCGCTGATGTAAAGAAGTTTGTCACTGCTTGCCACAAATACCAAATTTTTGAAGGCAAAAGGAAACTGTTGCCTTTACCCTTGAGACCAATTTCCATTGAAAAACCATTTCAACAATGGGGTTTGGACTTCATTGGAGAAATCCATCCTCCTTCTTCTGGCCAACATAAATGGATTCTTACTGCCACAGACTATTTCACCAAATGCATAGAAGCCATTCCTTCCAGACAAGCCAATGATACAATGATTATAGGATTCTTAAAAACCAACATCTTGTCTAGGTTTGGCTGTCCTGAAAAGATCATAACCGAAAATGCTGCTGCCTTCAAATCCAAGAAACTGATAAATTTCTACAGCAAATACCATATCACTTCGGGCCATTCCATAGCCTCTTACCCTCAAGGTAATGGTTTAGCTGAGTCTTCCAATAAAAGCCTGATTAATATCATTAAGAAATTGTTGGAAGAGAACAAGAAAAACTGGCACAAGAAGCTTACAAATGCACTGTGGGCAGACAGACTTACTATAAAAATATCTATTGGAACCAGCCCTTACGAGTTAGTTTATGGCATGGAGGTTGTGTTTCCTTCATCTCTAGGAGTTCCTATAATGAAATTACTGCAAGAAGCTCAGGTGGAACCCAATGACATTCAAAGGAGAATAAATCAGACCATCCATTTGCAGCAGACCAGAGAAGAAGTGCACCAAAGAGCCCAAGTGTTACAAGAAAAGCTCAAGAAAATATTTGATAAAAGGACCAAAGTAGAAGACTTCTACATTGGAGACAAAGTTCTAAGGTGGGATTCCAGAACAGAAGACAAAGGAAAACATGGGAAGTTTGACTTCTTGTGGAAAGGGCCATTTATCATTTAGGCATTGCAAGGGAACAATACTTACTTTCTGAAGAGCCTGGATGGTACAGAAACAGAAGAAGGACCAGTGAATGGTCGAATATTGAAACATTGCTTTGATCCAATTTTTTGATGTATTCTAACTCTAACATGTACATACTATATCCTTGATAGTGTCACAGTTTGAATGGGATAATAGCTTGTTGCAGTTGAAGCCCGAAGAGAAGGCTCTAATCTTGACAAGTATGTTGTTATATATACAAATAAAGCAACTAGCAGAAGGAGATTTCAGAACACACTAAAAATTTTTCATAAGGCCATCTGACCTGTTGTTCTTGACTTTCCATCAGGGAAAGCCATCCCCAAGTGGAGCCAGTGTTGTACTCCTATAGCAATAGGTGTCATATTTCATGATTGACTGGTTGAGCTCTGTAAATATGTTCATCCTTTCCTTGTTGTAAAGGTTTCCATATTGTCAAAAAAAATAAAAATAAAAATGTAAAGAGGGTATGCCCTAAAAGAAAAATCAAAGGGTAAAAAGAATAAAATGGTCAAAAGAAAAAATGAAAAGAAATGAACCCCAAACAAAGAAAAGACCAGGAAAGTGTGCAAGTCCAAAATGCCACCACTATTTCATTTTCTATAAATAAAGCATTGTGTGCAGCTTGTTAACTTTTGCCACAATTTATGAATGGCCAAACAGCTTAATCTTGGCCAGTTCATGTTTGAATTTTCTGTTTTAGATATAGTGAATAAAATCTGTCCAAACTGTTTAATCTTGACAGATAAGTAGATAGGTAGAAAAGCAAAGGAGCTCAATTGTTTAATCTGAGCCCTTGGAAGTAATAAGTGCAGACTTAGATAGGCTTACTGTGAAAGGAAAAGAAAGTTGATGAGGGTTTGCCAGTCTAAGTGCACCCAAAGAAAGAGAAGGAAAAATGCTAGGCAAAAGTAGGCAGGGTAGGTAGAATGGTGTTGCAGAATGAGACTTGTGATGGATTATGTTTCTAAAAATGTGTTAAATTTCACTTTTATCACAAATGCCTGGTGGACATTTCATCTTGGAGAAGCTCAAGCGAGGTAGATTTCATAACTCCCCTTCACACTTTTCCCCAAAACATTCACTAACTCCCCCCAAAGATATTAAGATTTGCTTAATATCCTTGAAACCACTCATTCCATTTCAAAGTGATTACCTAAGTAAAACCCTATTTTACTTAGGAAATTGACAAAACTCTCCATAAAAACTCTATTCCAGCTTTAGCCTAAGTTTTCAACGCTATAACTTAGCACGCATTCATTCTATTTTTTCATATTAACAATTAACATGTTATTATATAACTCCCATATAAAAGTCATTTACCCTATCCCGTATTATGTGTATATAATAAAAAACCCATATATTTTAATATTTCTACCCCCTGTTAACTATAACCATATCACTGTATAAAGCAAGGGTTAATAAGTTCATCTGGAACTTGTTAATAACCGTTCCTTGCGCGCAACCTTGGGATAATTAACCATCCGGGTTAATTATAGCCAAAACCCGAACCAATAACATTGTGCCCAAAATTATTAAAAAACATTGTTTATTTGTGTCGGCCCCGCACATTAACCACCCGCCATCTCCGCAGTGCACCCACCGTCCGATCTCCGTTCCACCATCCAACGGTTGATAGCCATTTCGCGACCCCCTCCACTGACGAACTTTAAGTCGCGGGGAACTGGTGGTTTTTCCGCCCGTACAAGTCCATGCGTCACGCTCCCGCTTGATTGCTTGCCCTCCGCCCAATACCGCACAGCCCCAAAGGCGGTGTGGGCCAAACCGCTTACCACCATCCCCCCGCTGACGTCACCACCATGTAACCTGCCACGACCTCTGCCACGTCGTCTGTCCCGTACCACTGCTGACATCATCCGTCCTTCAAGTCATAAATTCCCGCCAAAGTTCATTTTTGTTCAATAAAAGGGAAAAAGGGTCATTTTGCTATGTTTTTCTGTAAATAGTGCCCCATGCGCTCCAGGTGTGAAATCGGCCAAAATCAAATGTTCCAGGTTCAGACTGCCTCCGACCAAAAAGGGCTACACTGACGGGCTCACGGCCATTCAATCTACAGCCTGTAGTGTTCCTCTAAAAATACAGGCACCTTTTCAGCTATCTCCAAACAAATCGGCTATCAGTGCATCATTTACTGTGGTTTCTTAGCAAATCTCCATAGAACTCGACATACTAGCCACGGAGATATCCATAGCCGCGTTGTTGTCCTTGGAAAAAGGGAAATTTTAGGCAAAACAGCAGGCAGCGGTGTGCAAGGGTCAGTTCAGCATTAAAGAGGATGAAAACAAGTCAAAGTGTATCAGACAAGCATTGAAGTGTATCAGATCAGAGTTAAAGGCAGCAGATAAGACTTAAAGAGTATCACATCAGAATTAATGCCTCAGTTAAGATAGTCAGTCGGCGCAGAGTTACTACAAGACAGCTGCAAGCTGAACCCTAAAGGCTTGCATCCAGCATAACATCAGATATCTTTTCCGAGCCGTTTCCATCTTCACTTTTAAATTATTTTAGGTTAAATCTAAATATTATCTCATAGCTGTTATGAGATATTTTGTTGTACATATTCTATTGTATATATACCCCCTTCATTAGAGTTTTGAAGAGGTTGGGTGTGTGTGGATTTCTTAGATTTTGCTGTAACTCAGATACTTTGGAATAAAAGCTGTTGGAAACATCTGTTGTCTGGCCCACTGGATGAAGAATTGAAACAGAGGACTTGTCGCAAAATTCTTGAATCAACCTCTGGATCAATAAGTCCCTTATATCTTGTGTTTTACAGTTTTCATGTTTATTATATCACCTATGTTTCATAATCTCAATGGTAAAGAAAAAGGTTAATTCAGAATTTGCTTAACTGCACTCTGTTTTCAGTCTTTATTATTCTCTGTTTTTTCTTCAAAATTAGCATAAATAGTGAATTCTTAATTGCTCCTGTTTCCTGATTCTCTCATGTTGAGTATTTGCTAAGGAATTCTTAATTGCTCCTTACCAGTAATCATCCATTTTCCCCCTTTCAATATGTTGAAGGATTCTTAACTGCCCTTCACCCATTTGAGCCCATTCCATCTTATTCCGGCCTTTATTTGTTCCCTGTTTGACTACCTTGCTCTGTGATGCCATCCTCTGTAAGAAACCAAATCTAGAAAGCCATCCTTCTTTGACTCCATCATGCCCAATGGACTGAACTCTTCAGTTTTACCTCACTGTTCTATTGAATCTCACCACCCAAACTCAAAACAAAACCCTTGAACTTCATAACTAGCCTAACAACTTTAAAAACAAAGCTAAATCATAAAGAGAGAGCCCTCTCTAGATACAGATTGGCTAGAATTTGTTTATAAAAGATTGGTCTGTGGTTACCTCGGCCGTATTCCCTTTCTTACAACTTTTGGGAACAACCTGAGTGATAACAACTTGGAGCCATCCATGCTTGTTTAGGGGCTATTGATCCCTTGAACGGTTCTATTGGGATTGAAGTAAAGCCAGGTAGTGTATGTTTCCTTATTTGGGCCTAGGAATCCCTTAACTGGTAATGGTCAGATTGTGGTAAAGCCTTGTTGTGTAGTTTCTTACTTCTAGCCTAGAAATCCCTTGATTAGTAATGGGAGGATATGTAGTACAACCTGAGGAAGCCCTAGTTGTTTTGTTGTTAGTCCCACATTCATTCTTGGAATATGGCATGTGGGTCATTGGCTAAAAGAAAATTTTGGTTCAACCCAATCTATGGTCTGGTGTATGTGGAAGTCCCTGACTTGGTTGGATTTGAATATGTTAATAAGAGTTATTTTTCCTCTTGTATTTCAAAGGTATTCATACTTATTATTATGTGGATTTAATGGTTGTTCTACCATTACTATTATTCTGGTTATAAGCATGGTTTTATGACAGAATTTAGCTATGACTCTCATCATGTTTTGATTGGTAAATGAATGGTTAATGAATGTATAATCTAATAAATTATAATGCGACTATTTTGATAGGGAATGATACCTTCTTGATGATTTTTAGATATGTATGAGACTCCTATGTTCAAATATGTAATTATGACTTGTAGACTACATGTTTAATATGTGTTTGATGGAATGTCTATCATGGTTAGGCCTGGTTAGGTCAATTCATTGATAATTTTTTGCATTAAATGAATTTTCCTTGTGCAATTCATCATTTTGGAAAGTTCTATCAAGCTCTAGGTAGAGGTCTAGAATCTAGCCCTGAAAAAATGGCTCAGATCTCGGGTTCACATACACATAAATGGGTAATTTAGACTGTAATTGCTTATTCACTTGGGAGGCAAGGTTATCCATGAGACTGGAGGCTTGCAGTCATTGGATTTCCTTGTTATGCAAGTGACTGGGAGTCCAGGTCAATGAAAAAGAAGTCTAGCTCAAGGCCTGGGCACCTAGAGTGGTTTTTTAGCTTCAGGGGGTTTTGTAGCTCCTCATGGAGGTTAGTAAAGTTTTGGCTGGACGATTCCACTTATTTATTTGTACCTAGGAGGTTGAGTCATATCATAGTAACTCTTCGTCACATATTTACCCTGGTGGACTAGTGAACTTGGGTATGTGTGGGAGGACAATGTTACACAGACCACAAGAGCAATATTTATAAAACAAATGGCTCGATTGAGAATTCTATCTCGATAATGGGTTTTTTTTAACCCTAAATAGAGCTACCTTTCTAATGCCCAAGGACCTTGATCAAGCTCTTAAAAAAAGGCCTGATCGAGTGCTTAAATGGCTCGATTAAGTCAATTTTTTTTCACCCAAACACACCCTCTTTCACAAAAGAGTGTATCCCAGCTCCATGCTTTCACCCCATAACATTTCAAGGAAATTTCATAAATACAAATCTTATGTTGGCCAACTAGGATTTTCAAATTCCACATCACTATGGCTTTGAAATTCCACATAACTAGTTTTTTCAAATTTCACAAAACTATGGTTTTCAAATTCAAAAAAATTAGGGTTTTCAAATTCCACTTGAATATTCCCCCAGATTCTCATATTGAGGCTTACGCTATATTTTTTTTACAAAAAGAGACATCAAAATCTTGTTAACACTTGGAATTAGTTAATAAAAGATAGAAATTCCTTACATATCATATCATGTATATTGCAACTAATATATTACATATCTTCTCATGTATATTGCATCCACTATGTATAATGGTAAATTTATATTATTTATCTCTCTTATGGTGTGTCAAATATGTGTTTCATGTAAGAACATTAATTATGTGTCATTTTGGTGAATTGATTGATATGTGTTGATGGTCCTAGTTCTCTGCTTATGTGCATCACTTCAGTTGTGTTAGTTAAGGTGCATCCCTTATATGTGACACCTAATATTATGTATCTTAAACCTTTTGTGTTTCTTCATTACATTTCTTATGGGGCATCACTTAATTCATAAATATAGTAAACAATATAGCATCCCTAGGAAAGTGCACAAATGGAAAAATTATGTTGACCAGCTAGGATTTTCAAATTCCATAATACTAGAGCTTTCAAATTCCACATAACTAAGGTTTTCAAATTGCACAAACCTATGGTTTTCAAATTGCACAAACCTATGGTTTTCAAATTGCACAAACCTATGGTTTTCAAATTGCACAAAACTAATGATTTTTGAATTTCACTTCAATATTCTCCCCACCTTCTCATATTTATGCTTAGACTACATCTTTTTAGAAAGAGAAAATAATATATTTATTCTTACACTACTATACTTATGCATTGGATATAAATCAATCAAAATAGTCAAATATAAGATCCCAACGAATGTGCATCAATAGAAATATTATGTTAACCTCTTAGGATAAAATTTCACAAAAACTAGGGTTTTCAAATTCCATCACTAGGCTTTTCAATTTCTAAAAAGTTTCTATATTGCATTTTTCATGCATAAATCCTAGCATTTTTCATTCTATTCTCTCCACCTTCTCATATTTAGGTAGGCACACTACATTTTTAAGAAATAGAGGCATAAGCATCTTTTCAACACCAGGGATTGGTTAGTAGAAGGAAAAAGTTCCTTACATGTCTTGTTGAATATATTCTAACCACTATGTACTATGGTCAATTTAGAACATGTGTTTCTTATGGTGTGCGAATTATGTGTCACATAATAATATTAATTATGTTTTAATTATGGTTTATCCATTATGTACATTGATGGATATGTGTTGATGGTCATGGTTCATTACTTAAGTCTATCACTTATGTCTTGTTACTAAAGCTACATCACTTATATGTGACACTTAATATGGTGTATCATGGTTCATGTTCATTGCTTCAGCGCATTCATGCTTAACAATGCCACTTATGGTAGGTATCTTGTGGCATGTTGAGTATGTGCCTCACATTGAAGAGTGTCACTTATGTACATTGCTTATGGGGCATCACTTAATTATGTCACTTATGGGTATATCTTATTGTCTTTTTAGTATAAATTAGTAACAATAGTCTAAAAAACAATTACATCCTTATAATGTTTCATTAGTTCATAACATTCATAATATAATTAACAATTATAATATCCCAAGGAATGTGCATCAGGAGAAAGCTTATATTGACCTCTTAGGAAACAATTCCACCAAATTTAGGGTTTTCAAATTCTACATCAATATGATTTTTAATTCCAAAAACTCTCTATGTTGTTGTTTCCACACCCAACTCTTGGAATTTTGCATTCCACTATCTCCACCTTCTCATAGTTAAGCATTTATACTACATTTTATAGAAAGAGGGGCATCAACCTCTTATAAAAAATAGGGATTGATTAATATAAGTTAAACTTTCCTTACATATATTCTTGAGTATATTGCACCCACTATGTACAATGGTCAATTTAGAACATGTGTATTTCTTATGGAGATTCAATTATGTGTGTCATGTAAAAGCATTAATTATATATTGTTGCGGGATGGTAGGGAGACTGTGGGATCCCCTACATCATAACGCAGACAGAAGAGGTCACTTGTTAGGTACATTGGTTATATGGATCTCATGATAGAGCTCATTGAGACAAAGCCTTCTTCATTTGATGAAGTTCTCAACCTGTGTAGGTTGATGCCATGGTGGAAGAATATGAATCCATCATGAATAACAGTGTATGATAGGTGGTATCGAGACCAGAAGGGAAATCGGTGGTTGGTTCCATATGGATCTACAAAGTGAAGCATGCAACTGAAGGGAGCATCAAGAAGTACAAGGCCATATTTGTGGCCAAAGGATTCTCTCAAGTAGAGGGAGTGGACTATGAGAAAAAAATTGCACCAGTTACAAGATATTCCTCAATCCAATCCATTCTAGCATTGGCTACGTAGATGGAGTGGAAAATCCACCAAATGGATGTGAAGATTGCCTTTTTCAATTGTTTGTTAAGGAAAAAATTTACATAGAGAGCATTGTATGGTCTCAAATGGGCACCCCGAGCATGGTACACTCGGATCGACAGTTATCTCAATGGATTGGGCTTCACCAAAAGTGAAACAAATGTGAACCTTTGTCACATTGTGGTAGATGGTAAGTTGCTTATTCTTGTTTTTTATGTTGATGATTTAATATTTAATGGGGATGAGAAACTAATTTGTTCTTGCAAAGAGGATCTTTCAAGCGAATTTGAGATGAAAGACACGGGCTTCATGCATTAATTCCTTGGGTTAGAAGTATGGCAAGGTGATGGTGAATTGTTTGTGTCTCAGGGGAAGTATGCCTCTGAAATACTTCATAGATTTCACATCAAGAGTTGTAAACCTATGGACACAACTCTAGCTACAAACTGGAGGAAGGAGAATGCCACTTCATGTGAAGAGGTTGATGCTACCATTTATAGGAATCTTGTGGGGTATTTGATGTATCTTTTGAACACAAGACTTGACATGTGCTATGTAGTAAACCAACTTAGTCAAGCTATGGTGAGGACTACCAAGATATATTGGAAGGCGACAAATCATGTGTTACGGTACCTCAGAGGCACTACCAATTATGGATTATGGTATAGGATTATAGAGGGAGTGAAGTTTCAAGGCTTCACCGATGAAGATTGGGCGGGGATTCCATCACACATGAAAAGTACTACAGGTGCTATCTTTAGTGTTGAGTCTGCATCTATTTCTTGTTATAGAAAGAAGTAGAGTTCTATGGCACTCAGCTCACCAGAGGCTGAATACATGGCTGCAAGTCAAGAAACATGTAAAGCCATATGGATGAGGAAAATACTTGTGGGTTTTTTCAGTTAGGATATGGATCCAAAAATGATATATTGTGATAACCAAAGTTGCAATAAGCTCTCTGAGAATATGGTATTTCATGATAGGTCCAAGCACATTGATAGCTGGTATCATCATTTGCAGGACTGTGTGTAGGGGAGAATTATGTTACTACAATACATTCCAACTGAGCAACAATGTTTTGACATCTTACAAAAGGCATTCTCAAGAGGTAAATTTGAATTCCATAGGTGCACGATAGGGGTGGTGAAAAATCCCTTTCTTACTAAGAGGGATTGTTAAAAAATGTAGCAAGAAAGGCTCAATTTGACTTTAGCCTTAGTCAAATTGAGTAAATAAAATTTCCACATCAATGTGAAAACTTGGAGGTAGTTATCTAGTGTAACATGGCTCTTGTCACTTAGTTATCTCAGTAAATTCGAGTTAGAGACCTTGGATTTCAGGTATGCATGTGTGATTACTAAATTTTAGCAATCTAGTTCAACGATTTTCAGTTCTATTTATTTAATTGGTCTCTACATATTGATAGAGTTAGTTGAAGGTTAGTTGTGCAGTGCGACAACATTCTAACTCAAATATTTGTCAGTTAACTGATCAATCAACACAAAATATCTAATGTATGCAAGGAATTTGAGTTCCTCAACTCAATTAGAAATGATAAGGCAATGTAACATGAGTTGTATATTAATTTGAGTGTACAGTTGTTGCATGAAGGTAGTTGATCAATCCTTGGGAATTACACAAGAAAATAGGAGGAAATTCCTATTTTTTAGTAGTTAATTTGCTCAGGAATTGTGCAAGGAAATAGGAGGTTGGAGGAGAAAATAATTGGAAAAGTGTTGGCCAGAGTTTCTCATTCAGCAAAGAGAACATTTATTGTTTCGCGGGTTGCACTTAGAGCTAGAGCAAGCAATTGTAATATTTTCTCTATTCAATTGATTAATGCAACGAAGTTTGAGGGGTTTTCCCCATTTGGGTTCCCTTGGAAATCATTGTATATTTTTGGTTTTTCTTATTGCATGTTATTCAAAACTGTGATTCCATTCCGCATATCAATAAAGTAGCATCGTGTCTCTTGTTTGTTTGAAATCTTGAGCAGTTGCAATTTCTATCAAATTTCTACATGTAATAAACAATGCTCACTACTTGTTTTACACACCACAAGGAAGATAAATTGAACCCAATAGATTTATTGAGATCTTCGATTATTAGAGAAATGAAAATAAATTCCTAGATGTACTCTGACACCCCTAAATACATGCTAAACAAGTGAATTTTCATCTAGTCTATTTTTATGTGAGATGGAGGAGGTTATGGGTGCAGAATGAATTTAGACAAATTCATGTACATGTGTATGTATCCAAAAATACTCCTACCTAAGAAAAACAACAAAGAAAACATGTATTAATGATGCACCTTCATTAAAATACCAAGGAACAAAATACTTCTTCATGGGCTCTTGTTTGTGAGTTCATCAATGTTACTACCATGCTTTGATAAGTCTGATGTTTTCATCCATGTAGAATTTTTTACTGGAAGGCCCTTTCTTAGCAATTGTAACTACAAAACCATGCATTTATATTTAAAAGGACTACTTGTAACATCATAATTTTTCATAGTTTAGCTTACATAAAATTTTCTAGTATGATGACTCATCCTCTCCACTAGCCTGATACAAAATCATTTGAATGGTTTGTTTCTTTAAAACATCATTGGGTCCACTACTTGTTATATGGCATTTGAACAATTAAATGCTTTCACTTGTTGCAAAAGGTTTGCCTTTAAAACTAGGATATGATCCAATCAAGGACAAACCTGATGAATGTGAAAATTCCTAAACAAGAATCCCTACTGCGACAACTGATGATATTTCTCCTACTTGTTAGATTTACATGAACAAGTTATTTGCAGTTTCCTATGGAAAATATTGAAATACATATATTGCAGCCTTCACTTAATTAATTTATATGAGGAAAGAAGAAACTGAACAAGAAATAAAATACATAACAATAACACTGTTATTTTTCGATAAATGTCTCCGAAAAAACCCAATGTGGGAAAATCGGTGCAGCAAATCTGAAGGTTTTATTATTATGCAATAGTAAATCTAGGTATAATTCTTAGATGCTCAACTAGCAATTTGATACAGAGAGAAGGTAGACAAAATGAATGGTGAAGTACTCTCACCCTGTCACTGAGAGAATCTGAGTCTAACCACGCTGAACTGGAGCCTCTGCATAGCCTCTATGCAGAATTGTGTAAGCCTCACAAAGTCCTTGCGTCACCCCTACTGGGTATCACACTGCTCCTTCTCTAGACCCTCTGCTAGCTGGAAAATCTGAATCTCTGCCTCCCAGTCTCACACCCCGACTCCCGGCTTCTAAAACTCGATTTCTTCAGTATGAATTTGATCTCCCTCTAAGGCCCACGTTGCCACTACGTCAGCTCTGTGTGGGCTAGTGTTTTCCTCTTTCTAAACGTCATTCTTCCCTCTCTTCCTCCTACTCTCCGGCTGAGGAAAACTTCATTCTTTCGGATACTCTCTACCACTCACTATAGAGATCTCTTCGATCACTCCTCTAGCAATTGCTACGTTTCCCTCTTTGAGAAATTTGATCTTATTGATCTCTCTCGATGTGTCTTCCAAGTGACCCTCAAGCCTCCTTAAATAATCTACTGAGGAAAAATTCTGTCACTGTGCTTCTCCTCTCTCTTCTAACGTCTTTCAGCCCATCAATCTTCCTTCTGAAAATCTGTGTCCCACCAACACTTCCTCACTTTGAGGCTCGGCGTTTCTCCCTCTGCCACGGAAAAAATTTGATCTAAAAGCTCTTCCTCTTTTTTGACTCACTCGGAGAGAGACTTTCCTCGAAACTTCAACCCTTCTGGTTTGGACTGTGCAATTCCTCTGGGATTTCGAACTGCTGCCTCCTACAGCTATTTCGATCTCCTTTTCTTCTCAGCGTTGGGTTCTCTGGCATTGCTCTTCTTGTTCCACCTATAGCTCTCATATCATGTGAAAATTCCTAAACCGAAACCCTACTACAACAACTAATGATATTTCCTCGAAAATTCAACCCTCTTGTTGGGACTACGCAAACCTTGTGGGGTTTCGAACTGCGACCTCGTAATGTTTCAAACTGCTACCTTTTGATGTTTAATAGTTGAAGGAGTCTCTTAAATTAAATGAAATGGCATCTACTCAGTATAAGTTTAGCCATTTTCCAAACTAGGATAGACTATTGTACGAAAAAGGAATACCTTAGTCAAACATGGCTAAGAGGTTCTCTTGGATATTGTTTTCTACCTTTTCGGGTTCAAGAGACGATCTATGAAAAGGGACCTTTGGAGTTTTCTTTTCCGCTTCTTTTTCAAACTCTCTAAACATGAAAAATATGTTGCATTTCCCCTTCATTGGACTTGTAAAACATAAATGATGCAAAAATTGTCAAATTGTCACTATGACAAGATCAAGTTTCTCCTTCCTAGGGCTCGTGAAACTTACTAGGAGGGATTCATCCGAACGATGAACTTATATGGAAAGCATATGATATCCCCTTCAAGCTTGCAATAAAAAATAATGGGGTACTCATTAGAAATGGTGGGGGAAAAAGTGAAAACGATCATCTCTTGTATTTTGTAAAGGTAGCATGCCGCTCTTGAACATGACACTCATCCATTGCTTGTATCGGGTTTGGGACATCCTCACTTAGTCACTTACCTTCTTGGGTTTTTGAAATCCATTTTACCTCTCATTTGATTATACCACTTCATCATCAAAACCTTTGATCCTATGTTGAGATGTTACAAATCTCAGGAGTCGTGCCGCTGATAGGTTCAAGAGAAGTCCGATATGTAGTTCTTTACCACTTATACATTGTCTAACTTTCTTCCATAGTCTTGGATCACACTTATCTACTCTACCGCATGCTTTTTTTCATGTTGATGGTGTTGGATTCATTATGGTTGTCCTTTGACAGATCACTTCCTGTCAACTTCAACTTATTATCCGATAAGATGATCTAGAAATTCCCTTATAGTACCTTAGAGCTTGCATGCCTCAATGTCAAGTTCTTCACATTCTACGACAGGTTTACATCACTTACCTTCAATCGGATGATTCCACAGGCGTTCGACTTCAGCTTCATTATTCACATTCGTAGATTGTGCTGATTGTACCTTGAGAGCCATTGTCATTATAGGTGGTTTCCCTGATGTTTGTTAACAATTTACATCATTGACCAGTAATCAGGTGGTTTTCTATCATGTTCGACTTTGACACATCTATTCACATGTTAGAATTCATACATTGATCGAGTCAAGACAAAGCGTAAGACCATGGATTCTGTCTAATAAAATCCAGTTTGCATGGAGTTGTGAGTTATTAATGATTGTACACATGCTTTCCTATGTACAGATGGCTACGACCATACTGTGGGTCCATCTATATGTTCCTCTTTATTTGGATGGTTGTGACCATATCGTGGATCCATACACATGATCCCTTCTATTTGTATGGTTGCATCCATACCATGGATTCATGTATCATTAGGTGCCTATTCATGTATCAATAGACATTTTTATCAGATATGTCAGATATGTATATCTATATTCTTGATTTGTAGGTCTTGTAATTGTGTTGTTCTAATCCTTGCCTTGGCTTGTAAAGCATCTCATCCATCACACCTTGTTCTGCCTTCATGCTTTAGGGGGAATTTGTTACTATTGGGTCCCTATAATACTAGTGATTACCCCATTACTATTATAGTTATACCCCTTATTTATATTGTTGTGATCCTATTACCCCCATATTGTTATTTCTATGCCCCATAGAATCCCTCTATTGTTATTTTTGTGGCTTTATATTATTATTGTTAGGTCGGCTGGATTATATTGTGACTCCTTAGACTCGTATATATAGAAAGGAGGTTTTGTCATTTGAATCCTCAAAGAATTGTTCATTTATGTAATGTAAAGGAGGTTCCCCCCTTGAAGAGGCTGAATTCTAAGGCGTTGATCTATCTTTTCTATCTTTTCTTGAGCTAGTTTCATAACATTTGGTATCAGAGCTTTGGATTCTAGGGTTTCGTTGATCCAAACAGGTCATCGTGGCATTTTCACTATAACTTTTTTTCTGTGACGTTTCAGAAGTCGCAAAAAAAACCCATTTGAGAAGAAATCGCGCTGAACCTTGGGTCTAAATTTTAGAGCTTTTTGCGCAATATTTTCGGAGATATGATCTAAGGAAGTTGGTCTTTTTGCAGACTCCTGAATTACATTCAAAACAGGTGACCTAGGGAAAATTGTCATAACTTTCTCTCCGGGAATCAGATTGAAATTTCGTAAGAAGGTACAGAAAGAGGACAGACTGTAGTTTCTTTTATATCTTTTTCAGAACCAAATATCGAAAATTGTACACGTGGCACTTCATACAACTTCTCTCTTCTGGAAAGGTCTATAATCAGGTCATCTTGGGAGATTGTGCATAACTCTTTCTTGGAGAATCGAATTTGGATCAGACTGGTGGCATTGGAAAGAGGACATAGAGAGCTACTACAGATCACAAATTCAGAACTAGATGATTGGAACGTACAGAGATACATCAAAGGCAATATCGAGAACCTACAAAGTGAAAAAAGGTGTGTAGATTTTTTTAAATTTTTTCTTAAGCTTGGTTTGAAAATTTATTTTGAAGGAATTCAAAGGGCATAGTAGAGCATTATTATCAGTAACTGATTCCCCGAGGAAATAAAATGCAAACACCTAGTAAGGAACCTGAAAGCTCTATCATGACTCATGAAGAAGAGGAAGAAATGCTACATGATATATCAAAATTACAAGAACAAGTGCAACAAATGTCACGCTCACAAAATTTAACAGATGCTAAGATAAATGGCGTGGAAGCTAAGATGAATGGCATGGAATCTAAGATGGACAATTTGAAGATAGATTTGAACACAAATTTGAAGACAGGCATGGCATATTTGAAGACAGATTTGACAAATTTTCTACAAGAAATACTTACTAATGGTGAAAAGGTAGTAAAGGAAACTCATGATGAGAACAAAAGAAATGTTAATCATGATTCCATAGATGCTAATGTTGGATCGAAGAATCACCATATTCCAAAAATTGATATGAGGAAGTTTGATGGCAAGGATCCCGCCACATGGATATTACAGATGGAGCAATTCTTCGATCTCAATAATGTGCAAAACGCACAAAAGGTACGTATGGCAACTGTATATTTGGAACCAAATCAGTTTGTATGGTATCAATGGCCTTGTTCTCATAAAAAATTATCACTTGGGCAATTTTTACAAAAGAATTGATAGCACATTATGAGGATACAAAAAGCAACACTTTTTTTAGCCAATTGATAAGTCTCAAACAAAAGGGTTCAATAATGGAGCACATTGAGGAGTTCCAAAAATTGAACATAAGGGTAAAAGATATTCCAGAGGAGCATAGGATTGATGTGTTCATAGGGTCTTTAAAGGATAATATCCAACATGATGTTCGCCTTTGGGAACCTGATTCATTAGAGAAGGCATTCAGGTTAGCAAGAAAAATGGAAAACAAAATTATGGCAACTAGGAAGCATACCACTCACAACTATAAAGACGGAAGTGTTGTTGCCCCTAGTCTTCCACAACCTACAAGGTTGACACCACAACAATTGGAAGAAAAAAGAGCAAAAGGGCTTTGTTACAATTGTGATAGAAAATACACAAAAGGTCATAAGTGTGCTGAGAAGAAATTATTCTACATAGATTGTGAAGGGGAAGAAGAAAAGGAGCAAGAAAGGTCAAAAGAAGAGGATATATTCTAGGAACAAAGCCTAGATGAAGAACAAATAAATCCGACCATATCCTGTAATGCATTGGCGGGAATTACCACTCCTCAAACCATCAAGATAGAAGGACAAATCAAGAAGAAAAAGGTAATAGTGTTGATTGATTCAGGAAGCACCCACAATTTTATTCATTGAAGGGTAGCAAAAGAATTGAATTGCTTCCTATATCCAGCACCAGAGTGTCAAGTGATGATTGCAAATGGAGGAACAATAAATTGCTCTGGGAAGTGCCATAATATCAAGCTATCCATGGGAGAATATGTATTGACTAGCCCAATGCTTTCCATTCCAATGGGAGGTGACTATGTTGTACTAGGAGTCCAATGGCTACAATCCTTGGGTACAATAGCTTTTAATTTTCAAGAACTTTTCATCAAATTTTCTACGGAAGGAAAGGAAGTTGAATTAAGGGGTATTGCAGGGAAACCAAGAAAGATAATCAGCTCTAATGGCATGACTAAGCTTCTAAAAAAAGAGCAAAGAGGTGTAATTGCACAATTATGTTCGCTAGATGTTTCCACATTGGAATCATCTATTTCTCCAGATCTCCAAAAAGTTTTGGACAATCATTCCAAGGTATTTGAGACTCCCAAAGGTCTCCCACCTATGCGTGATCATGATCATGCTATTCATCTGATTCCAGGAAGTGTTCCTCCAAACATCAGGCCGTACAGATATCCCTATGTCCAAAAAAGTGAAATTGAACGTATGGTTGCAGAAATGCTAGAGGCTGGTATAATTCAACTGAGTCAAAGTTCTTTCTCAGCTCCAGTAGTATTGGTACACAAGAAGGATGGATCATGGCGCATGTGTCCGGATTATAGGGAGCTCAACAAGCTCACTATTAAAGATAAGTTCCCTATTCCTGTCATTGATGAATTACTGGATGAATTGCATGGATCAATTTACTTCACCAAGTTGGATCTTCATTCAGGATATCATCAAATCAGAATGAAGATTGAAGACATTCCGAAAACGGCATTTAGAACTCATGGGGGTCATTATGAATTTTTGGTCATGCCTTTTGGCCTTACCAATGCACCTTCAACATTTCAAGGTTTGATGAATTCAATTTTCAAACCATTCCTTAGAAAATTTGTGTTAGTATTTTTTGATGATATACTAATCTACAGCAAGTCTTGGAAGGATCATGTTGAACATGTTGACAGGGTGCTACAACTATTGGAGGAGAAACAATTATATGCAAAAAGATCCAAATGTTTCTTTGGAGTCCAGGAGGTGGAATATTTGGGTCATATTGTATCTCATGAAGGAGTTAAGGTAGACCCTAGCAAAATTAAAGCCATTAAGGAATGGAAAATCCCACATCCATAAAGCATCTGCGAGGATTTCTTGGGTTGACAGGGTATTATCGCAAGTTTGTTAAGAATTATGGGAGAATAGCAGCACCTCTAACAACATTATTCAAGAAAGATTCATTTTCATGGACTCTGGAAGCAACAAAGGCCTTTGAACATCTTAAAGAGGCAATGTGCCAAGCACCGGTCTTAGCTACACTGGACTTCACAAAAACCTTTATTGTGGAATGTGATGCTTCAGGAAATGGAATTGGTGCTGTTCTAATGCAAGATGAAAGACCCATTGCTTTTGAAAGTCGTCCAATCAAGGGAAAGTTTTTAAGCAAAGCTATTTATGAGAAGGAAATGTTGGCAATACTCCATGCACTTAAGAAATGGCGACCCTACCTGATGGGAAGACACATCAAGGTAAAAACGGATCATGATATCCTTAAATACTTTTTAGAACAAAGATTATCCTCTGAAGAGCAACAAACGTGGGTCACAAAGATGTTGGGTTATGACTTTGAAATCATCTACAAAAAAGGGAAGCAAAATGTGGTGGCAGATGCACTCTCAAGAAAGGATGAGGATGTGGAAGCATTGTTGTGTGCCATTTCTATTATCCAACCAGATTGGATAAATGAGGCAAGGGAGGAATGAAAGAATGACGAAGAAGTGTGGGCACTTATTCGAAAGCTACAACAATATTCCAGTACTTCTTATACATTTAGCTAGCAAAATGATTTGTTATGGTACAAAGATCGCTTATACCTCTGTAAGAATTCCCAGCTAAAACAAAAGATTCTTATGGAATTGCACACTTCTCCCTTAGGACAAAGTGAAGCATGTAACTGAAGGGAGCATCAAGAAGTACAAGGCCATATTTGTGGCCAAAGGATTCTCTCAAGTAGAGGGAGTGGACTATGAGAAAAAAATTGCATCAGTTACAAGATATTCCTCACTCCAATCCATTCTAGCATTGGCTACGTAGATGGAGTGGAAAATCCACCAAATGGATGTGAAGATCGCCTTTCTCAATTGTGTTGTTGAGGAAAAAATTTACATAGAGAGCATTTTATGGTCTCAAATGGGCACCCCGAGCATGGTACACTCGGATCAACAGTTATCTCAATGGATTGGGCTTCACCAAAAGTGAAACAAATGTGAGCCTTTGTCACATTGTGGTAGATGGTAAGTTGCTTATTCTTGTTTTTTATGTTGATGATTTAATATTTAATGGGGATGAGCAACTAATTCGTTCTTGCAAAGAGGATCTTTCAAGCGAATTTGAGATGAAAGACATGGGCTTCATGCATTAATTCCTTGGGTTAGAAGTATGGCAAGGTGATGGTGAATTGTTTGTGTCTCAGGGGAAGTATGCCTCTGAAATACTTCATAGATTTCACATCGAGAGTTGTAAACCTATGGACACAACTCTAGCTACAAACTGGAGGAAGGAGAATGCCACTTCATGTGAAGAGGTTGACGCTACCATTTATAGGAAGCTTGTGGGGGTATTTGATGTATATTTTGAACACAAGACTTGACATGTGCTATGTAGTAAACCAACTTAGTCAAGCTATGGTGAGGACTACCAAGATATATTGGAAGGCGGCAAATCATGTGTTACGGTACCTCATAGGCACTACCAATTATGGATTATGGTATAGGATTATAGAGGGAGTGAAGTTTCAAGGCTTCACCGATGAAGATTGGGCGGGGATTCCATCACACATGAAAAGTACTACAGGTGCTATCTTTAGTGTTGAGTCTGCATCTATTTCTTGGTATAGAAAGAAGTAGAGGTCTATGGCACTCAGCTCACCAGAGGCTGAATACATGGCTGCAAGTCAAGAAACATGTAAAGCCATATGGATGAGGAAAATACTTGTGGGTTTTTTCAGTTAGGATATGGATCCAAAAATGATATATTGTGATAATCAAAGTTGCAATAAGCTCTCTGAGAATATGGTATTTCATGATAGGTCCAAGCACATTGATATCTGGTATCATCATTTGCAGGACTGTGTGTAGGGGAGAATTATGTTGTTACAATACATTCCAACTGAGCAACAATGTTTTGACATCTTACAAAAGGCATTCTCAAGAGGTAAATTTGAATTCCATATGTGCACGATAGGGGTGGTGAAAAATCCCTTTCTTACTAAGAGGGATTGTTAAAAAATGTAGCAAGAAAGGCTCAATTTGACTTTAGCCTTAGTCAAATTGAGTAAATAAAATTTCCACATCAACGTGAAAACTTGGAGGTAGTTATCTAGTGTAACATGGCTCTTGTCACTTAGTTATCTCAGTAAATTCGAGTTAGAGACCTTGGATTTCAGGTATGCATGTGTGATTACTAAATTTTAGCAATCTAGTTCAACGATTTTCAGTTCTATTTAGTTAACTGCCCTTCTACATATTGATAGAGTTAGTTGAAGGTTAGTTGTGCAGTGGGACAACATTCTAACTCAAAGATTTGTCAGTTAACTGATCAATCAACACAAAATATCTAATGTATGCAAGGAATTTGAGTTCCTCAACTCAATTAGAAATGATAAGGCAATGTAACATGAGTTGTATATTAATTTGAGTGTACAGTTGTTGCATGAAGGTAGTTGATCAATCCTTGGGAATTACACAAGAAAATAGGAGGAAATTCCTATTTTTTAGTAGTTAATTTGCTCAGGAATTGTGCAAGGAAATAAGAGGTTGGAGGAGAAAATAATTGGAAAAGTGTTGGCCAAAGTTTTTCATTCAGCAAAGAGAACATTTATTCTTTCGCGGGTTGCACTTAGAGCTAGAGCAAGCAATTGTAATATTTTCTCTATTCATTTGATTAATGCAACGAAGCTTGAGGGGTTTTCCCCATTTGGGTTCCCTTGGAAATAATTGTATATTTTTGGTTTTTCTCATTGCATGTTATTCAAAACTGTGATTCCATTCTACATATCAATAAAGTAGCATTGTGTCTCTTGTTTGTTTGAAATCTTGAGCAGTTGCAATTTCTATCAAATTTCTACATGTAATAAACAATGCTCACTACTTGTTTTACACACCACAAGGAAGATAAATTGAACCCAATAGATTTATTGAGATCTTCGATTATTAGAGAAATGAAAATAAATTCCTAGATGTACTCTGACACCCTTAAATACATGCTAAACAAGTGAATTTTCATCTAGTCTATTTTTATGTGAGATGGAGGAGGTTATGGGTGCAGAATGAATTTAGACAAATTCATGTACATGTGTATGTATCCAAAAATACTCCTACCTATGAAAAAACAACAAAGAAAACATGTATTAATGATGCACCTTCATTAAAATACCAAGGAACAAAATACTTCTTCATGGGCTCTTGTTTGTGAGTTCATCAATGTTGCTACCATGCTTTGATAAGTCTGATGTTTTCATCCATGTAGAATTTTTAACTGGAAGGCCCTTTCTTAGCAATTGTAACTACAAAACCATGCATTTATATTTAAAAGGACCACTTGTAACATCATAATTTTTCATAGTTTAGCTTACATAAAATTGTCTAGTATGATGACTCATCCTCTCCACTAGCCTGATACAAAATCATTTGAATGGTTTGTTTCTTTAAAACATCATTGGGTCCACTACTTGTTATATGGCATTTGAACAATTAAATGCTTTCACTTGTTGCAAAAGGTTTGCCTTTAAAATTAGGATATGATCCAATCAAGGACAAACCTGAAGAATGTGAAAATTCCTAAACAAGAATCCCTACTGCGACAACTGATGATATTTCTCCTACTTGTTAGATTTACATGAACAAGTTATTAGCAGTTTCCTATGGAAAATATTGAAATACATATATTGCAGCCTTCACTTAATTAATTTATATGAGGAAAGAAGAAACTGAACAAGAAAGAAAATGCATAACAATAACATTGTTATTTTTCGATAAATGTCTCTGAAAAAACCCAATGTGGGAAAATCGGTGCAGCAAATCTGAAGGTTTTATTATTATGCAGTAGTAAATCTAAGTATAATTCTAGGATGCTCAACTAGCAATTTGATACAGAGAGAAGGTAGACAAAATGAATGGTGAAGTGCTCTCACCCTGTCACTGAGAGAATCTGAGTCTAATCATGCTGAACTGGAGCCTCTACGTAGCCTCTGTGCAGAATTGTGTAAGCCTCACAAAGTCCTTGCGTCACCCCTACTGGGTATCACATTGCTCCTTCTCTAGACCCTCTGCTAGCTGGAAAATCTGAATCTCTGCCTCCCAGTCTCACACCTCGACTCCCAGCTTTGAAACTCGATTTCATCAGTATGAATTTGATCTCCCTCTAAGGCCCACGTTGCCACTACGTCAGCTCTGCGTGGGCTAGTGTTTTCCTCTTTCAAAACGTCATTCTTCCCTCTCTTCCTCCTACTCTCCGGCTGAGGAAAACTTCATTCTTTCGGATACTCTCTACCACTCACTACAGAGATCTCTTCGATCACTCCTCTAGCAATTTCTACGTTGCCCTCTTTGAGAAATTTGATCTTATTGATCTCTCTCGATGTGTCTTCCAAGTGACCCTCAAGCCTCCTTAAATAATCTACTGAGGAAAATTTCCGTCACTGTGCTTCTCCTCTCTCTTCTAACGTCTTTCAGCCCATCAATCTTCCTTCTGAAAATCTGTGTCCCACCAACACTTCCTCACATTGAGGCTCGGCGTTTCTCCCTCTGCCACGGAAAAAAATTCAATCTGAAAGCTCTTCCTCTTTTTTTACTCACTCGGAGAGAGACTTTCCTCGAAACTTCAACCCTTTTGGTTTGGACTGTGCAATTCCTCTGGGGTTTCGAACTGCTGCCTCCTACAACTATTTCGATCTCCTTTTCTTCTCAGCGTTGGGTTCTCTGGCATTGCTCTTCTTGTTCCACCTATAGCTCTCATATCATGTGAAAATTCCTAAACCGAAACCCTACTACAAAAACTAATGATATTTCCTCGAAAATTCAACCCTCTTGTTGGGACTACGCAAACCTTGTGGGGTTTCGAACTGCGACCTCGTAATGTTTCAAACTGCTGCCTTTTGATGTTTAATAGTTGAAGGAGTCTCTTAATAACATCACCCACACAAAATTTTGGTATGTTGAAGGAGCTAAAACCATAATAGATGACATTGGTCATAGGAGCAATGTGCAGGGAAAATTAGTGGTTTCCAATTCCAAGAGTACCTCAAAAAGTCCTTTAGGATCAAACAAGCAAAAAGTTGCTTTACTGGAGAGGTTGTGTAACACAGATCTTTAAACCGACAAAATCCATAAATGAACATGTTCTTTCTAAAATTGAAGTTCCTGATGGCTACTGGGAAACTCTTCCTAAGGTAAATCATCATTGTTGTGGAAGAGTTTCATAAACAATGAAACTACATTTTGATTCACAATGGGTGAAAACAAAGTTTTCAAAAAAGATTATTTTTGTTTGAGTTGTTGAAGCTCAAATATCAAATTTAATTGCATGCTTCCAAATATTAATATGCATATTGTTTCTCAATATTAATACAGGTATTCTTATACTATTATTTCCAAATACCAAATTTGCTAAAAAAAAAAATCACACAATATTTTTGTGCATTTTGATATGAATATTATGTTTCCATGAATGAGGAACAGCACACATACTCAAAATATTGCAATGTTTCTCATTATATTTAAGTACAGAAATATTTGTATCAAGAATTGCTTATTGTATCTCAATAATGCTTGTAGACAACATAAATGACATAAAGACCTATACCACGTAATTGTTTCTTCAAACTAAGAGTACAAAATAGAATAGTGGGCACCATGATATCTGGAGATTAATTTAATTAACTAAGTGTCTCATTTATTACTGGTTAAAGATGATGAACCATTTGTGGATTTCAAAAGAGTCATCCAACCAATATTTCAATCCTTTTACAAAGGACTTTGTATATAAACGACATATTCATCGAACAATCTTTTCATAGAGATGAAAATGTAAGCTTCTTTAAAAGGGACACTTGACTTAATTGTCCTCATCAAAGAGCTTTTCACGAGTATTTTTACAACATTCTTTGATACAAAAATTCTATTTGTAATATCATTTTTACTCATTTTCACAACAACTTACTCATTACTAATGATATTTTTAGTTGATAGATACCTCATAATTTATGTGTTTTGAATTTATTTCATATCATTTTAAAAAACCCCAAAGAAATTGAACTCTTATGCTATGTACCTTTTGCTTGCAAAGATTATTATTGTTCAGAACCATTTATATTAGTGTAACTCTGGCTACAATCTTTAAAAGATATATAAAAACTCAAAAATCTTATATTTCATTATTTATATATTTCCATTCATTATTATCTTCCACGTTCCTTAGTCTTCATTATTATCTTCCACGTTCCTTAGTCTTCTATCTTCTATCGTCATTCCTTCCTTTGCACCTCCGGATGCAATTGCTATCATTGAACCGTGTCTCTTCGATTGTTCCATTTTCCATCCCATATATATCTTCATTTAATCCACAAATTGATCCACTTGTGCTTTCCAGTAATAAAAAAGAAAATGAAATAGGGAAACTCATTTTTAATCCACAGCAACATCGTTTTAAGCAAACATGCAACTATCTAGACGTCGAATAGTACGACATTACATGACACGCCTGAGAGTTGCCACATCACACGTGATCAAGATTCCCTTTGGCGTTTAGCCAATGTGACTCTCAGCGGCATCTATTGCCTTAATCATATCGCCCTCGGCATGCTATAAAGCTAACATTCAGCAACAGCATCGACACATAGCCTGAGTGAAGAAACCCGAAGGGAATGATGAGATCAGCGCGTTGCCCTCTGATGCAGATACTGTTAGTTTCCTTTGCCTGCGTTCTTTTTCTTTCCCTGTCAGCTGTATCACCTGTAACTGCAATTTACCGGCAAAGAAGAGAAAGGGGTCGTCGTTACGATGAGCAATCATCAGCGTGCCGGAGGCAACAGAGGCTAAATACCCACGAACCGTCTGAATCGGAGTCGATAAAATCAGAAGGTGGCACGTTCGAGTTATCCACCGGAGAAGATAACGAGGAATTAGAGTGCGCAGGCGTTGCCTTCTTCAGAAAGACGATTGAAAGGGACGCCATCTCGTTGCCCCAATATGCCAGCGCCGATCTGTTGCTTTACGTTGTCCGAGGTAACTTGATCATACAATTTGTGTATGTCGCATGATTACCTAAATTTCTCGCTATAATTTACTGGTATGTTATATATGTACACTGTGCAGGTGAGGGTCGACTAGGCATTGTGTTCCCGGGGTGTCCCGAGACTTACAGAGACGAACCTTCGTTTCAAAGGCGATCAAGGCGCATGAGATCAGAGAGACGACGGGAGGACGAGGACGAAGAGGACTCGAGTCAGAAGGTGAGGCGAGTCAGGAGAGGTGACGTGATAGCGATATTTGCAGGAGCAGCGTATTGGTCGTACAATGATGGTAACGAGCCTCTGCAAGTGGTAGCCATTGCCGACACATCCAACCCTCAAAATCAGAACCGCAGGGATTACAGCGTAAGCATCCGGACGAATTAATTAATAATCTGCATTTTCAGTTATATTGTATAGTTTGTATAGTTACTGATGGTGTATTAGAGATGTACAGCCCTTCACTTTGGCTGGGCCAGGCTCATCGTCTCGCGGTCGTCGTGAGGAGCGAGAGGAAGAAAGAGGAAGAAGAGGGGGACTTGGGGATAATATGTTGGCAGGGTTTAACACGCACACTTTGGCTCAGTCGTTGGACGTGGAGCTTGAAACTGCAAGGAAGCTTCAACAGAATCAGCATTCGCGACTCTTTGCCAGAGTTGGACGCGGCCGACGTCTCAGCTTACCCGGCCCTCAGTCTCGATCTCGATCTCGCTCTCCTTACGGGAGACACAGGCAGTGGGGGAGAGAGGATCATGTTGGTGGTGGATTGGATGAATATAGTGAGAATGGCGTTGAAGAGCTCGTGTGCCCAATGCGTGTAAAGCACAATGCTGACAATCCCGAGGATGCCGATATCTATGTGAGAGATGGGGGACGAATGAATATAGTCAACCGCCACAAACTTCCTGTACTCAAGTATTTGGGATTAGGAGCCGAGAGGGTTATTCTCCGCCCGGTAAGCAGTAACTATTTTTTTCTGCTTCACTTATATATAATTTTATTGTTTTCCAATCCAATGAATGGATCACTTTATTGTGGCTGCAGAGAGCATCATGTGTTCCGTCGTGGAGGATGAACGCGCATAGCATAATGTACGTGACGAGAGGCGAGGGGAGAGTGGAGGTGGTGGGAGAGGAAGGGAGGAGTGTGTTTGATGGGCGTGTGAGAGAGGGTCAGTTCATCGTCATTCCCCAATTCTACGCAGTCATCAAGCAAGCAGGAGACGATGGGTTGGAGTATATAACGTTTATAACATCGGACAAGTAAGTATAATATATTTCGGAATGGAGGCTTCTCTGATTTGAATGGAATATAATATAATGAGCAATTCGTGTTGTTCGTGCAATGTACTGTATTGCAGTTCATACCGGTCGACTCTGGCAGGAAGGCAGTCAGTTTTGAAGGCGATGCCGGAGGAAGTGTTGCGTGCGGCTTACAGGATCGACCAAAATGAAGTTGAACAAGTGATGAGGAACAGAGAACACGACACACTCATTCTGCCTCCATCGTCAGGCTTTGGACGTTACCAAGATCAACAACACAACGTCACATCGCTTCTCGTCCAAGTCGAATAGGGCGTTTGAATGGATATTATCCACTGATTGCGTCATAGCTACCTACCCAATATTACAATAAAACAATGATAAGGGTGTCAATCTTTGATTACATATACGATAAATAATTGTAATAAGGAGGTTGCTTTTCTCCATATGGACAATTTCAATGGAACTTTTCTCCATTATTTTCGCAAGAGAGAGAAATGATAGAGGAAGGGAAATCGAATAGTAAAACAATGACGGTAAATCTGTAAATCTTTGATTGCATCGATAATTATAATAAGGATGTTGCTCGTTTCAATAATAAGGATGTTGCTTGTTTATGTATCTACAATTTTCATGGAAATTTTCTCCATTATTCGTACAGGAGAGGAGAGAGAAATAAAAGAGGAAGGGAGAACACAAAACCATGTACACATGGTACACATTTTATAACTTCTTAGGGTTACTTGAATAGCAATAGAAGGCTAGAAAGAAAGGTAGGTAATGCATGGCATAAAAGGCTTGCAGTTGTTATTATGGTCATTAGTCTCAAAAACATTAGTCTCAAAAACCCATGTGTATTTCTGAGAATGTGTCCACATTCCTAAAAACAAGTGTGCATTTCTACATGCATATTCTTAAGAAAGTATACATGATCCTAGGAATGCATGTGCATTTGGCATCTAAACATAAATATAGTGAACAAACATAGAAGCATAATGATTGTAATCATGTAATCATAAGGAAATTTGAGAAATTTGAAGAAAATTATTGTGAATTGGAAAACAATTTTTATCAACTTCTTATGAAATTGGAGGACAACTTTTGTCCCTTTTTTGTGAGATTGGGAGACATTATTTGCTTTCTTGTAGAATTAGAGGACAATTTTTGTAATTGGAATATGGTTTATATGTTTATTCTGATTCAAATACAATTTATTGTGTCCTTGTAATTACAATCCATTTAAACATGGGAAACCATCCTAGTCAAAAAATAAAATCTTTAAGAGAAAAACAAAGAGAGAAGGCCACGGTAGGTATGAAAAAACACAAAATTTTAGAAACAGAGAATCCAACTTCCAGCACAATAGATGAACCTCTAATAAATATTCTATCATAATAAATTGTTGTGGATGATCAAATGATCATGGATTTTCTTGGAGCTTATTATAGTATGGACGAACTCATATGCAAATAATGCATAATTAGTGCATAATTTCTTGATGAAGAAGTTCCTATGGTGCAACCTCTTGTTTAACAATGTGACATTTTAGAGGCTAATCGTGAGCATGTCTAGTCCCCTTCAAGGAATACAATTACACAAAAAATAATTCAAGAGTTTTAGAATACATGTCCATCACTCGTACACCCTTAGGTGGATGAAAGTGGTTTATCGATACTTGAAGGTAAGGTCTTTGGACAAACTAATTCATTACCAATCCTATAAAATTAACAAATAATACTTTGAATTGAAGTTTGATGTAGAAACTGTCAATTATTTTTTTCTTTATTTAAATCTAGGAGGTCAACTATTTTTAGAGGAATTATACGCATTAAATTAGTGAAAATGTGAGAAACACGACTAATCATATCATTAGAAAACATGTATATTATTATAAAACAATTGGTGAGACACGTTGATCCAAGACCATAATGCAACCCATCAAGTCTTGTCACAATCAATTGTTAACAAGATCACAAGAAAATGTCATTTTTTAAAACTCACATTCAATCTCATTAAATGCAAAGTCAAAACATTTGAAAGTATTCTATTAAATGAGATAGCCTCAACACAATTGGCCAAACATATTGTTGGACCTTCATTGGTAGGCTACCTCGTTTTTATATGATGTTAATTTGAGCATTTAAGGGACAAGTACAAAAATTTTGACATGAGAAACCCATAATGTAATAAAATTAAGAAGGGGTTCTAGGAACGATGATCCCCACATTAAAAACTTCCTTGACATGACATAGACAAAATTGTATGAGAGTATCAAGAATGCACATTCTACACTTAACCTAGGCAAACCATCATTTGAGAAACACAGGCCTTGGTATGTTAGAGTAAACACAACTAGAAATACCTGTTGTTGTTGATATCATATTGAAGACTCTCCTTATTATGATGCTTATCTATATATTTTTTTGTACTTTATTAATGGGGGTACATTTCATCAAAAAACTTACTTAGAGGGGACATATCTAAATTTTGGTGAAATGGCATTATTTAGAAAGTGCATCAATTTGAGTAGTGAGCATGAATTGAGGAGGAAGGAGGTTAACTTGTAAAGCTTAAAATATGTCACATATGATTTTGATGGAGGGAATCAACAAAAAAAGATACAATTGGTCACTTCTCTAGTTAATGATGAGTACATAGATAGTGTCATCAAATTGGAGTTTGATGATAGGATTTAAACATTGTAGTAATATGAATTTATTTTTATTCTACCAAGTATGAGTATGCAGCTTCATCAAGGAATTATATGAAAAGACCCAAAAATATGTGGAGCATCTCCATTTGGCTTAATAGAAGGACCAACATTTTCAATTATGAAGAAATATGTTTTCCATTGGTACGATATTATCAGTGGTGGATTTTATAGAGAACTACACCCTTCAACTACAAAATAATATTTAGAGCCAATATTATCACTAAGATTAAGTCAATATAATGGTCCATATCACATATAGGCATGGGATAGATATTAGTGAAGGCAACGATGTTATATTGAAGTATCACTTCTACATTAATGATGATAGGTGTCGTGACTTAAATTATGTATGAACATGCTTTTCATTAGTCTATAATCACTTGAAGGAGAATAATATAAAGATGTATTTTGTTGAATGGTTGCACTTGATAGTTTGAAAATGCACAAGTATTTCAATGGCTGCCTATGTTTCACAAAAACACAAAGTACCACATATTTGAAACTATTTTTAAATTAGTAACAAAAAAGGTGAGCATGATGGAGCAGGAACATGGATTAAAACTACATTATGCAAGGAAGATATGGAGTTCACTACTAATCTCATCATTCAAGATGCAAAGTCCATTTTTAATTAATGTTCTTCATATATGGCGAAGGGAAAAAGAAAACATGAGAATACCAATCAACCAAGAAATAAAAAAATACATAGATTTTCTTTGGGAGGTTGTCAATGTAGATTGAACCATTTATATGAATGCAAACAAATCTAGGGAAATCGTTGAATTCATTTAATTTAATCATGAAACAATTACATGCTTCAAATAGGGATGAGGAAACCCTCTTGCCTTGGTGCAACATATGTTAGTAGTGAATGGAAAATTTGTGATTCCACATAATAGGTAGATTGGTTGGATCATGCCTCTCTCTCCATTGGTCATTGTATAACTATAAAATGTCATAATTGGAGGAGGACAAATCGAGTATTCTAGTATATTATGTTCACATATCAGATCTTATACAACCAAGTTCAATGACTATTTTTTTTTTATTATTAAATTGCATGACCATAGTATGATTTGTTTATTTAGTGGACTAACATGCTAACACTCCATTTTTTAGGGCACATATATGTAGTGGTTTCCAAAAAATTTAATGAATGGGGAAATGACTATTAGTTAGAATGTATCATAGAGGAAAAGAAAACCCTCAATGTTGCATTAACAAACTCTGAAGGAATTTATTTTCCAATTGGTTCAATGGTTATCAAAGGAGAATATCTAACATAGAGTGAAATAACATGAAAGAGAAAATGGTTTGTATTTGATGACTATATAACAGTTAATTTTGTATACCACTATAGAAACTTAGTCATTGGTAAAAACCTTCAATTGCAAATAAAGCCAAGAAAGAACTCGTCAAAGCTACAATACTTCCTACCTGATCATGAGCATGAGAGTTGACGGATACCATTAGTATTAGAAGTGATCCTAATGGCCTATTAGAATGACCATAGGTAAGTAATCAAGTATGTGGTATGTATGTTATTTTCTATTTATTATGTGGTAGGTGGTATGTTTGTTTTTCAATTAACATATACATGACTCCTATTTAACATTAATTAATGGTGTGTGTAGATTAACCAATGAATCATAGGCACATGAAGGTTTCCCAATAAGAACAATGGTTCTTTTCAATACCACCCCAATGATTCTTAGAAAGATATGCTCTATATGGCTTTAAGTTTTAGTCATTCTTGCACATCCATTTGTCTATTATTTCACAGTAGACTCTACCATTTATGACACCTACGAGGGTGTATCATGAGCTATGTCGCTTATGGTAGGTATCTTATGGAATGTTGACTAAGCGTCTAAGTTTGAAGAGTATCACTTGTGTACATTGCCTATGGGGCATCACCTAATTCATAAATATTCTCAACAAACCTAACATTCAGAGGAAAGTGCATAAGAGAAAGCTTAAAGCACATAAAGTGCTAAAAGGAGAGACATCAAATTCTTGTCAACAATGGGGATTGGTTAATAGAAGATAGAAATCCCTTACATATCATCAATTTAGATTATGTGTGTTTCTTATGGTGTGTCAATTATGTGTGTTAATTAAGAACATTAATTATGTAACATATATGGTGCATCACGTATCTGCATCAATGGATATGTGTTGACAATCATGGTTGATTAATTATGTGCATCACTTATGTCATGTTAGTAAAGGTGCATCACTTATATGTACATAATATTGTTTATCATGGCTTTTGTGCATTGTGTCAATGAATTTCATATGGTGAATCACTTAAATCATAAATATACTCAACAAAAACAACATCCAAAGGAAATTGCCTAAATATAAATTGTATGTTGATCTCTTAGGTTACTCATACTTCACCTTAGTCATTAACTAGGTTACTCATACTTCCACCTTAGTCATTAACTAGGTTACCCACACTTAGCCTTAACTATCATAGTTTAGGACAAGTTGGCACCAGTGAGACTCTCTAAACCAAAATAAAAAACCTTAGCCACCAGATAGGATTTTCAAATTACACATTACTTTGGCTTTTAAATTCCACATAACTATGGATTTCAAACTCCAAAAAACTAAGGTTTTCAAATTGCACGAAACTAGGGTTTTCAAATTACCAAAAACCAAGGTTTTTCAAATTTCGCTTGAATATTCTCCCATCTTCTCATATTTATTCTTACAATAAATTATTTTGGAGAGAGAGGCATCAACCTCTTGTCAATATTTGGGATTGGTTAATACATGGTAAAAGTTCCTTATCATTTCATGTATATTGTAGCTAATATCTTATGTATCTTCTCATGTATATTGCAACCACTATGTACAATCGTCAATTTAGATTATTTTTGTTTCTTATGGTATTAAACTATGTGTGTCATGTAGTAACATCAATTATGTTTCACTTATGGTGCATCACTGGATATGTGTTGGTGGTCTCAATTCATTTCATATATGCATCACTTTCATCTTGTAAGTTAAGGTGCATCACTTATATGTGACAATTAATATTGTGTATCATGGTTTATGTCCATTGCTTCATTTCATTGCTTATGGGCGCCAACTAATTCATAAATATATTCAACGAACATAGTGTGAATGTGTGAATATGGGTTACACTTTTGGGCCAAATGTGGCAATGAAATTTCAATTTTTTCCTCTTTTATCGAATTAAAGCCCTCAAAATTCATATAAGCACTCTGAATTTTGATTTGGAGTAAAAAGATGAATTGTAGAGAATTATATTGTTGTCCTAATGATATTTTTAGCAAAAAAAATTAGTGTGATATAATATGCCAATTTTTCATTAAATGAAATGCTTGTCCTTGAAAAATTTCACACATCTTAAGAGGTATGCACGTGTTCATGTAGCATAACTTAGTCTAAAATGTGTAATTTTTAAATATATATAATCTACATGGAGAGAGCTTAGTTTTTCCTATTAAAAATATATTTTTTTATTATTTTTCAAAGTTGGTGAAGTAATATTTCAATTTCATTTTGCATATACTTGTTCACATAAGGTTTTCTTTAACTATTTAAATAAATTGAAAAACCAAGAGTAAAATTTTGAAGAGAACTCATAAACGAAGATAGTGGTATTTTTTGAAATTTTTTCGTTGTATATATTTTATGATATTGACTTTTTATTCAAACTCTTTAAAAAAAAAAATAAATAAAAAAAATTCAAACATTATGTTTAAAAGAAATTAGATGAAAAATATCATGTGAATTTGAATATGTCAAACTCATATGCCATTGGATCGAGGATTACTTCATGAATCCAACTTGATCAACTCTGCCACCTAAGGACAAATTCAGCCCTAAGTTCGCTAGGGTAGAAAATGGCGTTACAAGAAATTTTGCATAAGGGGTGCTAAAATTGTGGATTTTAGGAAAGAGGCTTGATCGAGCCCCTATATATAAAAAAATAAATAAATAAATAAATTGAATGATATAAAATTAAGTTTTTACAACATTTTAAAATTCCAAATTTTATTAGAATTTTTGTTATCATGTCATGTAGAAACCTTATTAAATTTAATATATATATTAAAAAAATATTATTATTATTATTATTATTATTAAATTAAATGACGAAATCAGATATTAATATAAAAAGAATTAATATTATTAATATATTCTATTGTTAATATTAAATTTATTAAGTTTGAATTAATATAATATTATTATCTTTAATATAATATAAAATATTATAATATATACTAGCATAACACCCACGGGGCTTTGGATTGACGGTGAATGGGTGCATTGTTAAGGCACTCCTTGCGGTAGGTCACTAGTTCAAATCCCCCGTGGTTGCTTACTTAACATATATATATATATATATATATAGATATATATACTAGCATAACCATATTAATAAATGTGGTTGATATATGCCATAGGCATCAACAAAAGAGTCATTAATACAAAAAGAGTCATACAAGATGGCTCAATATGTTAATTTTATTTAACCTAATTTTTTTATAAATCTAACATAATAAAATATATAATATTTTTAAAATATTGAAGTATTCATAATGTAAATCTACCTCTAAAGAATAAAACCTACACATTCTCAATTGGAAGACATGAAGCACTTTATGTATCTTTGATGGAGGTAGCTAGAACATTAATATTTTGGAAAAATTTAGATAATATTTCCATGGAAAATTATCATTTTCCTTCTAGGTGAATGTACAACACACATTTGAAATCTTTCATATTAAATATAATATGTATTATATAATAAATTTAAATTGTTGTATGACATCAAAATAAAAATAAAAATTTGATTTAAACATAATATTTTAATTGTCAATGTTTTTTTTAAATTTTGCTATATAGAGAAGAGAGAGTGGGAGAGAAGGGTAAGAGAGAGAGGGGGGGACACAAAGATGGATAGAGGGAGAGGAGGAGAGAGTCTATGAGAAAAAGAGGGAGATGGAAAGATGGAGTTGAAGGAAAAGAAAGGGAAGGAAGAAGTTCAAGACATATGGAGAGAGAAAGGTGGAGAGACAGAGAGGGAGTGACAAGGGAGCGATGGAGAGAGAGTTTGTATGTTTGTGGGTGGTATATAAAGACAAAGAAGGAGAGATGGAGAGAAGGGAGAGAGGGAATGAGAGAGGGAATGAGAGAGGGAGGGAGATAGTCAACAGAGTTGCAGGGTGAAGCTCAAGAGAGAGAGTGAGTGAGTGAGTGACGAGGGGGAGAGACAAAGGGAGGTGGGAGAGAAGGGAAGAGAGAGAGGACTTGAGAGGGAGGGGGAGAGAGAGAGAGAGAGAGAAAGAGAGATGGAGTTGGAGGGGGATAGAGAGTGAGGTAAGAAGAAAGACATATAGAGAGATAACGGAGGAGAGTGACAGATAGGAAGTTTCAAGGGACATGGAGAGAGAGAGAGGGAGTGACTAGGGAGGTGAACTCCTTAACTACAATCAATGGTGTGTGTGTCTAGGGGGTGAGATAGAGAGACAAAGAACGAGACATGGAGGGAGATAATGATATAGATGGAGAGGGGAGAGAAAGGGAAGAAAATTTCTTGGACTAGATGCATCGATTTCAGTGTACATATGTTGATTTCTAATCCTATTTGATTTCTTGCATTAGATGCATTGATTTCTGTGTAGATGTTGATTTCTAAGTCTATTTCATTGCTTGTGTTATATGTATTAATTTCATTAAAGATGTTAATTTCTAATGTTGTTCGATTGAGCTTGAATTTGATGCATTGATTTTAATGTGGACGTTGATTCCTAATATTATTTTATTTCTAGCACTAGATGCATTGATTTCGGTGTAAACGTTGACTTCTAATCGTATTTGATTGCTTGCAACATTAGATGCATAGATTCCATTGTAGATGTTGATCTCTAATCCTATTTGATTGTTTGCATTAGATGAATTGATTTTATTGTAGATGTTGATTTCTCATCCTATTTGATTGCTTGCATTAGATGCATTGATTTTAGTGAAGACGATGATTTCTGATTTGATGCAACTAGATATATGATGTACCTTAATTTTAAGGTAATTAGTTTAACATTGTGCATTTATTTCATTGTAAGCATAAAAAAAAAAGTATTGACAACGTGCATTATGACTAAACTTTTGTAGATAACCTCACACAAAATAAAATCTAATAAAACTTGTATTTGTAACTTTTACATCTCCACATCTCTTAAAATTGAATATATAACTTATTTCAATCATATTTGAGTTTTTAGAAAATGAATAAAACATATTTCCATCATAAGGAATGGATTGAAATACTTATATAACTACTTGTAAATTTATGAAAGTTGATAACATTATAAAAAATTATAGAAATGTTGTCATATATGGTTTTTTAACCTATATATTAAATTTCAATGTGATTGACATATATCATGTTATGACTAAGCTCTTGTAGATGATATCAAAATAAATAATATTGAATAAAACCTATTTGTTGTTTACATGACATCTTTTAAAACTGAATAAAACTTATCTAAATCCTATTTGTGTTTTTTAATTGAACATTGAGATAAGAAACTAATTGAAATACTTTAAAAAAAATTCCATGCAATAGTATATGTGTGGGTCACAAAAAATTTCATATATATATTTTTATTATAAAATGGATGACTTTATAATTCAAATAATTTATTTTTAAAATTGAATTGTAATAACATACATGTTGATTGCACTAAAAGACACTTTCTACAAGCCAATATGAAGCACGGTTGGAATTCTTTCCATGTTCAATATGTAATTGATACATGGTATATTTTAGTTTATTTTAAGTATCAAAGTGACTTGCATCATAACTTAAGATTATAATCTTTTTCTTAGTCTATGAAACCGGAAATCAAAATTTAAAATATATTTTACTAAAAAAAGTTATAGTATATAGAAACATTTTTAAATTAGCGAAATAATTTTAACAGATCCATAAACTTCAAAATTCAACGAACATCCATAAACAATATTAATACAAATCCATAAATTTAAATAGTGAATACATGTATAGATAAACTATCCATATGAAAATATATACAAATTACAAATATCACATGAACATCCATAAACTAAAATAATTTCCATGATATACATCCATAAATTGTCCATGTATAAAAATATAAAAAGTCTGTATCACATATGTGAATGTGCCCTATGAAGTGAGCCTCAAAATATACAAACTATGACACTCTAAGTACCATCAGAACTCCTATGTGAGTTATGTCGCACAAAGTGTCCATAAGTTGGTACTACAATATAACGCATTCAAATTCAAACTAATTAGATCATTATTTATACAAAATAAACAATATGGAAATTAATTATTTTGAAGCATCTTTTTAACTACATATATATGAATCTACTAACCTTAATTGATTCCAAATGCAAGTCAAATAGGATGGGGTTCTGATCATAAATGTGGGTTTGTTTCTCCCCTTCCTATGGCTCAATGATTGAGCCAGTATTGATGGACCCACATCATCAATGCCTCTAAACGCAAAATCCGACTCATGTATCCACATAACAACAACATCAACACTCTGCATATGGGCTTGTCTACACAATGAAAATGACAAATTATAAGTAGCCTACAAATTAATTAGCATATATGTCTAACTTAAAAAAAATGTTGAAATCTTACGAATAAATTTTTTTACCTCAATTGTTGGTCCATATAGTTGTACATAATGACTCTCGTCCACATGAGCGAACATATAAGGTGGAGGTGGAGGTGGAGGAGAATCCATGGAAACATTCCCTGGTCAAGGATGGTTTGGTTGATCAACTACCTCCTTGGATGACCTCATAAGCTCATCCATGTAGTTGGGATGTGTCTACATGTTGTCATGAACTTGTTAATATAAATGCAATCTAATATGAACTAGAAATTTAATACAAATAATTATGTATAATTTGACAATAAGAGTCAAAACATTTCCTATATATATATATATACCTGGTCTATGTCACGCAGGTCATGCACCCTCCAAGTATCACGAACGGCATCATGATACATACATGTATAAGTAAAAAGTTAGTCAAAGGGTAAACTCATGATAAATGCATCATCATATAAGGGCACTGGCGGGTCATAGGGCAATGATGGTGGTATCCTAATCTCTCCATCCAATGTAACACGTGCACTGGCCAATGACGTTTACATGTTGTTTTCAATAGTCTCCCTCGTCTCACCACCGAGCTCTAGAAAGTCCTCTAGTAATACCAAGATTCGAGATGATAGTGGAAAGAATCTCAGATGAGTTGGTATATTCCCAAGGTCCCTATGAGCCCCCTCATGCTCATAAGTATGCCCCAAGCTAAGTCCATAATAATGAGATTTGGTATAAGTGTAATTTGACCTCATATGTAACACAAAATCTATATGTAAATGCTTGGAAAAATAAATGGCGACCTAGTCATAGTGGGGGAAATAGCCCTAAGCTCCAATGAATCTATCATACACAAAAGGGGTTGCATCAACATTCCTAAAATATATTTATGGAATCAAACCTTTATCTCTAGCAGGGAAATCCAGAGGGATGCTAAATAATTCCCCACGAACAATAATGTCCTTGGCAGCCTCTTTCACCACCTCCCAAGTATCTGGGCCTCTAACCTCATGCCTCCTAATCCTATGTATGGACTGCAATATGTGGATATGTGGGCTCAACCTTCGATATGTCTCGATCAACCTATTGATGTCATCCAACATCAAATACAATGTAAGATGAGTCAGTGAATTGAAAGGGGTCTTCTCTATCTCTGTTGTGATCCACGTATGATGGGTCGTAACATCCTCTAGCCTCTAATGTGATATGAGTTGTAGCATCATCCCACGGATTGATCAACGTTGCACTCTAATCCTCAGCTTAGGATTTCTAAGGGCCTTTAAATCATAAACATAATTTAACATATATAATTAACAAACTAGAAGTATAATAACATATATATATTAAATTCAAACACATCAGTTTAAGACAATTTAAAAAATAAAGACAATTTCAAGACATAAACACATAAATTTTAAAGAGGATTTAAAAGTGTAGGAGGTGTACTTGAAATAGGCAAAGAAGGTCCACTAGATATAGCATGATCATCAATAGAGACAAAAACATTTCCTCTAACACTCTGACTAGCGTCGAAGGCAGGATCTATGAGTGGAACATGAAATCTCAATGGGCTACGTGATCTATCACAAGCCTAACCACGTATAACATAGCCCCTTGCACTGCGATGGCCTAGAGTTGAGGTGCATATATAGAATTCATCAACATATTACATATAATACATATAAACTAATCCAAGAAAAAAATGTTGACAAAAAAATTATTTCTAAACTTAAGCAGAATAATCTAGCATAAAGTCCTAAACTTTAGAGTCCATTTTTTGATAATTTATCAACCAAATTATTGAGTTCCATGTAAACACAATCAAAATAAGTAATCAAATCTACCTTCACCATTTTTCTCATTTTTAAATAATGCATTTTATTCATAGTGCATAAATATGTAAATATTTTTGTTAAAAGTTGAAATAAACCTATTTACAAAACAAATAAAATTTCATGCCAACCAAATACTACAATAAACTTAAAGTTCTTAATGTTTGACCTTGACACATGACATGTACTAGGTGCAAGAACATGAAGACAATGTTTCTCGTACAATATACTACATAATAAAACAATATGGTATAGATTAGAAAAGAGACTAAATGATTTTATTCACTAGATTTAGTGTATCTATCAATAATGCATTGTTGAAACATGAACTTATATATATATATATATATATATATATATATAATGTTTTAAATAATTATGCTATGTTAAATGTTATAGTTATGCACAATACATGTTACACTATGTTATGTTATGTTTTAATAGTTAAATATATATTGTTATATATATATATATATATATAATAGAAATTTGTTATGTTAATTAATTTTATGTTGTGTTTTAAATTTTAAATAATAATTCATGTTATGTTTAATAGTTATCAAATTATGTTATGTTATAAACACTATATATAGAACTATAATATATCTTGCTATGTGATATGTTATAATGTTATAATCTAGTTAAATATATATAAGTATAACTATGAAAAATAATTATAGTTATGTGATATGTATTATGTTAAATAAGTTTATGTTATGAACTAATAATTATATAGAAAGAGAGAAAAAGCGCTATAGTGTATAGCTATGTAATGTTATAACTAAGTTATAATTTAGTTAAATATATATAATTATATAGTTCTATTATGAACTAAAATTGTGTTGTAACATATATATATATATATATATATATATATATATATATATATATATATATATATATGTTATGTTATATTTTATATATAGAACTATAATATATAGCTATGTCATGTTATAGTTAAATTATGTGTGTATGTGTGTTACAATTATATATAGTTAAATATTATATATAATTAAGTCAAATGTTTTGTTTTATATATATATATATAGAGAGAGAGAGAGATTTTTAATTTTAAAGATTGATATTTTATTTCTAAAATTAAAATCATAATATATTTATTATTAAAAAAATATTTAAAATATAAATTTATTTAATAATAATAATAATAATAATAATAATAATAATTCTTATTTTATACATAGAGATCCATCATGAGCAACCATATTCATTATGTCAATGAAAAGCACCTAATTTACCTGTTTTTTGGTTATAGTTTTATTATTTTCTGTAGTTTTTTTACGTACATTTTTTGTCAAATTTGCTAGAAATTTAAATGCATTTTAAATTTAAAGAATTGAAATTTCTTTTCACAAAATTCCTAAAGAAAAACTTTAAAACCTAAAATAATTAGAAGAAAAAAAATACTATTCAAAATTAGAAAATATGCATTTAATAAACAAAACATTGCAAGTAAGAAACAAATAATTATAGCTTTTTTGGTGGTTTCAAAGTGTTTTCTAGGTTGTTTTGAAGAGTTTTTTTTATGGTTTTTTAGGTTGGTTTTGTGGTTTTCTAACTTGTTTTGAAGGGTTTTCTTTATGATTTTCTTAGTTGGTTTTGTGATTTTCTAAGTTCTTTTGAAAGGTTTTTTTTGGTGGTTTTTGTATGTTTTTTTAATTTTTAATTAATTGGTTTTCATTGTTATTATACATGGTTGTTTTTTTAAATTAATTTGTTTAATTTTGCAAAAATAATTAAATAAGAAAAACAAAAAAGGTAGAATACCTACTTTCTTTTGAGCCTTAGGGACATTGGCAGGGTGGTTGGCAAGATTGAATTGAATGCTTCATGCTCTAATTACTCGATCGAGCTCTAATACTCTTAGTCCAGCTACTATCACACTCTCGGTCGAGCTCTTAGTTTACCCGTGGTCTATGCAAATATCCCCAATTAAAAATCCATGCTATAAAGTTCATAAAGTCAAAATAAGACCAACGTCATGGGATATTTATTCCATTTTGAATGTTGGGAAAAACATACTAGTGCCCGTCCATTTGGTTTATTATGGCTAAGGAAATGGAAAAGGTAATGGAAAAGGCATTTGAAAACGCAAACAAAAATTAATTGTCATTTATTTATGAAAATAATGGAAAATAGGAGAAAAAGTGAAAGGTCATAAGTTGCATGTGAGGAGGAAAATGAAGGGAAATAGAAGAAATTGATGAAAATAGAGGGCCTCATTGATAAAAAGGTTTTTGAGGATTAGTTCACAGATTTTGCTAGTTTAACCTTTTGTCAGTATGGTTTTGGAGCTCTCTCTTTATTCTCCCTATTCTCTCATCCTCTTACACACTTTTTGGAGCTCTCTCTCTATTCTCCCTATTCTTTCATACTCTTGCACACTTAGAGCATTCTTGGTGCACTCTAGAATTGGAGAAAGGAAGGCAAAGGAAGGAAAAGAAAGTAAAAAACAAGCAAGGAAGAATTGGATCAAACGGCTACAATGTCATTACTTGCAAGTATCAAGTTGCATGTGTGGTTTCCTTATTGGTTTTGGCATGCATGGCACATGCACGCGTGTATTTGGTTCTCTTTTTATCATTGGCATGGGTTTTTCCAAGTGTCACAAAGGTTTCAGATTTGCCTTGCCATTTCCAGATATCCATGGTGTGATGGGGTTCTTTCATTTGGATTATCGAATGGTTTTTCAATCAGGTGAGGTGGTCTCAGAAAAATTCCCAAGGGCCTGGGAATCCCTTAACTAGAAATGGTGAGATACACGGTAAAGTCTGAGGGTAGAGACAGGAAAATTCTTCAATGTATTGGTGAAGAAATCTAGAGCCATCCATGCTTGTTTAGAGCCTAATGATCCCTTGAACAATTTTTTTGGGATTGTGGTAAAGTCTGGTAGTGCATGCTTCTTTGTTTGGGCCTAGGAATCCCTTGACCGGTAATGGCGAGATTGCGGTAAAGCCTGGTTGGGTAGTTTCTTACTTCTGGCCTAGAAATCCCTTGACTAGTAATGGGGGGATATGCAGTACAACCTGAGGAAGCCCTAGTTGTTTTGTTGTGAGTTCCACATTCATGCTTGGAATATGGCATGAGGGTGATTGGTTGAAAGAAAATTTTGGTTCAACCCAATCTATGGTTGGGCGGTATGTGGAAGTCCCTGACTTGGTTGGATTTGCATATGTTAATAAGAGCTCTTTCTCCTCTTGTATTTCATAGGTATTCATACTTATTATTATGTGGATTTAATGGTTGGTCTATCATTTCTATTATTCTGGTTATATGCCGGTTATAAGCATGGTTTTATGACAGACTTTAGTTATGACTCTCATCATGTTTTGATTGGTAAATGAATGGTTAATTAATGAATAAACTAATAGATGATAATGCAACTATTGTGAGATAGAATGATACCTTCTTCATGATTTTCAGATATGTATGAGACTCCTATGTTCATATATGTAATTATGACTTGAACACTACATGTTTAATATGTGGTTGACAGAATGTCTATCATGGTTAGGCCTGGTTAGGTCAAGTCCTTGATCAAGTTTTGAATTAAATCCATTGTCCTTGTGCAATTCATCATTTTGTAAAGTTCTATCAAGCTCTAGGTAGAAGTATGCATTCTAGCCCCGAAAAAATGACTCAAATCTCGAGGTCGCATACACAGAACTGGGTAATTTAGACTACAATTTCTAGGAGGAAAGGTTATCCATGCAACTGGAGGCTTACAATCATTGGATTTCCTTTTTTATGCAAGCGACTGGGAGTCTAGGTCAGTGAAAAAGAATTCTATCTCAAGGTCTCGACACCTAGAGTGGTTGTTTAGCTTCTGGAGGTCTTGTAGCTCCTCGGGGAGGTCAATAAATTTTTGGTTGGATGATTCCACTTATTTAGTTGTACCTAGGAGGTTGAGTCATATCATAGTAACTCTTCGTCCCATATTTACCCAGGTGGACTAGTGAACTTGGGTAAGTGTGGGAGGACGGTGTTACACAGACCATGGGAGCAGTATTTATAAAAAAACTGGTTCGATTGAGCCATTGCTAGATCGAGCATTATAACTCGATAAAGGGTTTTTTTAAACCCTCAATCGAGCTACCTTTCTAATGCCCAAGGAGCTTGGTCGAGCTCTTAAAAAAGGCCTAATCGAGTGCTTAAATGGCTTAATCAAGTCATTTTTTTCACCCAAACACACCCTCTTTCGCAAAAGAGTGTAACCCAGATCCATGCTTTCACCCCCTAACATTTCAAGGAAAGTTCATAAATACAAATCTTATGTTGACCAACTAGGATTTTCAAACTCCACATCACTATGGTTTTGAAATTCCACATAACTAGTTTTTTCAAATTTCACAAAACTATGGTTTTCAAAATAAAATAAAAAAACTAGGGTTTTCAAATTCCACATGAATATTCCCCCCAGATTCTCATATTTAGGCTTACACTATATTTTTTTAGAAATAGAGGCATCAAAATCTTGTTAACACTGGGAATTAGTTAATAGAAGATAGAAGTTCCTTACATATCATATCATGTACATAGCAGCTAATATATTACATATCTTCTCATGTATATTGCAACCACTACGTACAATGGTAAATTTATATTATTTATCTCTCTTATGGTGTGTCAAATATGTGTGTCATGTAATAACATTCATTTTTGGTGCATTGATGGATATGTGTTGATGGTACTAGTTCTTTGCTTATGTGCATCACTTTTGTCTTGTTAGTTAGGGTGCATCACTTATATGTGACACCTAATATTATGTATCTTGACCTTTTTGTGTTTCTTCATCACATTGCTTATGAGGCATCATTTAATTCATAAATATAATAAAAAAATATAGCATCCCTAGGAAAATGCACAAATGGAAAGATTATGTTGACCAACTAGGATTTTCAAATTCCATAATAGTAGGGCTTTCAAAATCCACATAACTAAGGTTTTCAAATTGCACAAAAGTAATGATTTTTTTATTTCACTTCAATATTCTACCCACCTTCTCATATTTATGCTTAGACTAAATTTTTTTAGAAAGAGAAAATAATATATTTATTCTTACACTACTATACTTATGCATTGGATATAAATTAGTCAAAATAGTCAAATATAAGATCCCAAGGAATGCGCATCAACAGAAACCTTGCGTTGACCTCTTAGGATATAATTTCACAAAAACTAGGGTTTTCAATTTCTAAAATGTCTTTACTTTGCATTTTTCATGCATAACTCCTAGCATTTTTCATTCTATTCTCTCCACCTTCTCATATTTAGGTAAGCACACTACATTTTTAAGAAAGAGAGGCATAAGCATCTTTTCAATACTAGGGATTGGTTAATAGAAGGAAAAAGTTCCTTGTCTTGTTGAATATATTCTAGCCACTATGTACTATGGTCAATTTAGAACATGTGTTTCTTATGGTGTGTCAATTATGTGTGCCACATAATAATGTTAATTATGCTTTAACTATGGTTTATCCATTATGTACATTGATGGATATGTGTTGGTGGTCATGGTTCATTGCTTATGTGTATCACTTATGTCTTGTTACTAAAGCTACATCACTTATATGTGACACTTAATATGGTGTATCATGGTTCATTTGCATTGCTTCAGTTCATTCATGCTTAACTATGTCACTTATGGTAGGTATCTTGTGGCATGTTGACTATGTGTCTCACTTTGAAGAGTATCACTTATGTACATTGCTTATGGGGCATCACTTAATTATGTCACTTATGGGTATATCTTATTGTCTTTTTGGTACAAATTAGTAACAATGGTCTAAAACACAATTACATCCTTATAATGTTTCATTAGTTCATAACATTCATAAATATAATTAACAATTATAATATCCCAAGGAATATGCATCAAGGAAAAGCTTATGTTGACCTCTTAGGAAAACATTATACAAGATTTAGGGTTTTCAAATTCCACGTCAATATGATTTTTAATTCCAAAATCTCTCTATGTTGGACTTTCCACACCCAACTCTTGGAATTTTGCATTTTATGATCTATGGTGAAGACTACCAAGATATATTGGAAGGAAACAAAGCATGTTTTGCAATACCTCAGAGGCACTACCAAGCATGGATTATGGCACAGGAGGACAGAGGGAGTGAAGTTTCAAAGCTTCACTGATGCAGATTGGGCAGGGAGTCCATCAGACAGGAAATGTACTTCAAGTTCTATCTTTAGTGTTGGGTCCACATCTATTTCTTGGTATAGAAAGAAGTAGAGGTTCGTGGCACTCAGCTAAGCAGAGGCTGAATACATGGCTGCAAGTCAAGAAACATGTGAAGCCATATGCATGAGGAAAATGCTTGTGGGTTTTTTTAGTGAGGAGATGGATCCAACAATGATATATTGTGATAATCATAGTTGCATTAAGCTCTCCGAGAATTTGGTATTTGATATCTAGTATCATCGTTTTCAGGACTGTGTGCAGAGGAGAATTATGTTGCTACAATACATTCCAACTGAGGAATAATATGCTGACATCTTAACAAAGGCATTCTCAAGAAGTAAATTTGAATTCCATTGGTGCAAGATAGGGGTGATGAAAAATCTCTTTCTTACTAAGAGGGAGTGTTAAAAAATGTAGCAAGAAAGGCTCAATTTGACTTAAGCCTTAGTCAAATTGAGTAAATCAAATTTCCACATCAACACGACAATTTGGAGGAAATTAACTAGTGTCACATGGCTCTTTTCACTTAGTTATCTTAGTAAATTCGAGTTAGAGACCTTGGATTTTAGGTATGCATGTGTGATTGTTAAATTTTAGCAATCTAGTTCAGCTATTTTCAGCTGTATTTAGTTAACTAGCCTCTACCTGTTGATAGAGTTAGTTGAAGGTTAGTTGTGCAGTGGGACAACATTCTAACTCAAAGATATGTTAGTTCACTGATCAATCAACCCAAAATATCTAATGTATGCAAGGAATTTTAATTCCTCAACACAAGTGGAAATGATAAGGTAGTGTAACATGAGTTTTATATTAGTTTGAGTGTATAGTTGTTGCATGAAAGAAGTTGATCAATCCTTGGAAATTACATAAGAAAATAGGAGGAAATTCCTATTTTTTAGGGGCTAATTTGCTTAGGAATTATGCAAGGAAATAGGAGGCTTGAGAAGAAAATAATTGAAAAAGTGTTGGCCAGAGTTTCTCATTCAGCAAAGAGAACATTTATTCTTTTGCAGGTTGTGCTTAGAGTTGGAGCAAGAAATTGTAATAGTTTCTCTATTCAATTCATTAATGCAATGAGGCTTGAGGGGTTTTCCCCATTTGGGTTCCCCTAGAAATCATTGTGTATTCGTGGTTTTGCTTATTGCATGTCTATGCATGCTATTCAAAACTGTGATTTCCATTCCGCATATCAATAAAGTAGAATTGTGTCTCTTGTTTGTTTGAAATCTTTAGCAATTGCAATTTCTATCAAATTTCTCCATGTAATAAACCATGCTTACAACTTGTTTTACACACCACAAGAAATATAAATTGAACCCAATAGATTTTTTGAGATCTTCGAATATTAGAGAAATGAAAACCAATTCCTAGATGTACTCTAACACCCCTAAATACATGCTAAACAAGTGAATTTTCATCTAGTGGATTATTATGTGAGATGGAGGAGGTCATGGGTGCATAATGAATTTATACAAATTCCTCTACATGTGTATGTACCCAAAAATACTCCTACCTATGACAAAACAACAACAAAAAAATGTATTAATGACGCACCTACATTAAAATACCAAGGAACAAAATACTTCTTCATGGGTTCTTGTCTGTGAGTTCATCAATGTTGCTACCATGCTTTGATAAGTTTGAAGTTTTCATCCATGTAGAATTTTTAACTGGAAGATCCTTTCTTAGCAATTGTCACTACAAAACCATGCATTTATATTTACAAGGACCACTTGTAACATCATAATTTTTCATAGTTTAGCTTACATATAATTGTCGAGTATTATGACTCATCCTCTCCACTAGCCTGATACAAAAATCATTTGAATGGTTTGTTTCTTTAAAACATCATTGGGTCCACTACATGTTATATGGCATTCGAACAATTTAAATGCTTTCACTTTCTGGAAAAGGTTTTCCTTTAACATTAGGATATGATCCAATCAAGGACAAACATGAAGAATCTAAAAATTCCTAAACTGGAATCCCTACTGTAGCAACTGATGATATTTCTCCTACTTGTTAGATTTACATGAACAAGTTATTTGTAGTTTCCTACGAAAAATATTGAAATATATACACTGCAACCTTCACTTAATTAATTTATATGCAGAAACAAGAAACCGAACAAGAAAGAAAATCCAACAAAATAACATTGTTTTCTTTAGATAAATTTCCCCAGAAAAACCCAATGTGCGAAAATTGGATCTAAGGGTTTTATTATTATGTAGTAGTAAATCTGAGTACAATTCTTGGATGCTCAAGTAGCAATATGATACAGAGAGAAACTAGACAAAACGAATGGTGAAGTGCTCTCACCCTGTCATTGTGAGAATCTGAGTCTGATCACGTTGAACTAGAGCCTCTGCGCAGAACTGCATAAGCCTCATGCAGTCCCTTTGTCACCCTTGCTGGGTATCATGTTGCTCATTCTCCGGACCATTTGCTGGAAAATCTGAATCTCTACCTCCTAGTGTCACACCCTAGCTCCTGGCTTCTGAAACTCGATTTTTTCAAAAATAATTTTATCTCCCTTTAAGTCCTACACTGCCACTACGTCAGCTCTACGTGGGCTAGCGTCTACTTCTTTCTGGACGTCATTTTTCCCTCTTTGCCTCGTACTCTCTGGCCCAGGAAAACTTCCTTTTTAGGGATACTCTCTTCCCCTCACTACAAGAGATCTCTTCGATCACTCCTCTAGCAACTGTTGTGTTTCCCTCTCTAAGAAATTTGATCTTCTTGATCTCTCTCAGTGTATCTTCTAAGTGACCCTCAAGCCTCCTTAAATAATCTCCTCGTTGACATTTAATAGCCCAGATTAGAAGCTAATAAATAGCTAATATCATTTCTACTTTATCCTTGTCTTCTTATAGAAGTTACATCCACAGTTTATATTAATACCTTTAATTATTTTAATTTCCTAAGTTTAGACTTAGGGTCCCATTAAAAATAACTAATTATTTTAATAAAATAGTTTCTAGGTGTAATTTACCGAAATACTTTATCGGTTCTTTGGAATACATGTGCCCAAGCCTCCCTGCAAAATTTAAGACTTAGTGCACATCCGATGCTACCACAAATCAACACTCCCTCTTAGCAAGGAATGTGCTATAGTAATGCAACCTGCTGAAACATCACTCTGTTCTGTAACATCTCCCTCTGCACTGGTGATGTCTGACACGTTTTCCATAAACCACTGTGCAAACATTCCATTTGTACTGTTGTTGACCTTGCCACTGTCAACATTGCATCTGTATTATAACTTCCTCTGAAATTTTGCATCCATGTTGTTGCTGGCACTACCATTGCCAACTTCCTCTGTGCTGCAAACTGCTGTTGTTACTACATCAGCAATGAAAAAACATCCCAAATTATTGAACTAATTGTTTTTAGTATGATACCATGTGAATGTTGGAGTTTCACTGCTACTACTCTCTTCACTGATCCTCTAAATCTTTTGTGTTGCTGCTGACCTCTTCTTTGTGCCTTCTACACTACTGCCAACTTTACTCTGTGTTTTTCAGTCTCTAGCGCTCCTAGCCGCTACAATTATCTCTATGAAACTCTTTGGAGCCATCCAACACTAGTCCATCATGCTACCACAAAACGAGGCTCTCATAGCAAGGTAATGATCCAAGAGGTGGGCTCCTCAAGGATCTTGCCCATCTATAGTTCCTTCGAACTACAACTCCAAATCAACCCACCTCCTTCCTTTAGGTATCTCAGCTGTCATGGCGAACTCCTCCTCTTCGATCTTCACGGGTGCAACTTTAAGATCGTGCTTCTCATCTTTTTCCTTCTTCTTGGGAGCACACCGTGTAGCGAAGTGACCCATCTCCCCACACCTGAAGCATTTTATCTTTGAGACGTCCTTCTTTCACCTTCCCTGCTCCTGCTGCCCTTCAATGCAAGGGCTACATTCTCATCCTCCTCCTTGGATTTCGACCCACTGTTGCTGCTTCCATCAAGCTTACACTTAACTAGGTCTCTCCTTAGCTCCTCTTGCTTAAGAGTTGCCCACATCTCATCCCAATTTGGCAAAGTCACCCTACCCATGATACTCTAGACAAAGACTTGCCAATCATTTGAGATAGAATTAAGGGTTAGCCTAACCAACTCGAACCATTGAGGCATAGACCCCATAGATGCTAACTCTTCTCAGGTATCCTGAAGCTTCGTTAGGAACAAATCTATGTGCTCCCCCTTCTGCATATGTGCAGGTCTTAGTTTCTGCTCTAAGTACATCTTCTGTTGCTTGGAAGATCCCTGGTATAGCGTAGACAACGCATCCCACATCTCCTTAGCAATCCCTCTACTAACGATGAGACAGACTACATAATCATTCACTCCATCGAGGATCATTATTTTTGCCTTCGCCATCTCTGCTCTGTACTTCTTCAGCGAATCTAGATCTACAGGCACAACCACCACATTGTCAACATATGTCTTGAGGGAGTGTTCATCTAGAAGGAATGACATCCTTTCCTTCCAGATGATATAGTTGGATGCTCCGTCCAATCTATCCTAATCCCTCAAACCATCGGTTGTCATCTCTTCCACAAAAATGTAAAACTGCTCATCTATGCTTTTACTTCTACTGCTCGGCCAATAAGAAAATAGACTTCTTGGCGGGAAGTCTACTAAGAAAAAATTCGCTCACTGTGCTTTTCCTCTCTCTTCTGACGTCTTTTAGCCCAACAATCTACCCGCTGAAAAACTGCATCCCACCAACTCTTCCTCACGCTGAGGCTCAACGCTTCTCCCTCTACCACGGCAAAATTTCGATCTGGAAGTCCTTCCTCTTAGTCGACTCACTCCGAGAGAGACTTTCCTTAAAAATTCAGCCTTCCTTGCTTGGACTATGCAATCCCTCTTGGGATTTGAACTGCTACCTCCTGCAGCTATTTTGATCTCCTTTCCTTCTCAGCGTTGGGTTCTCTAACACTTCTCTTCTTGTTCCACCTATAGCTCTTGTATCATGTGAAAATTCCTAAACCGGAACCCTACTACAAAAACTAATGATATTTCCTTGAAAATTCAGCCCTCTTGTTGGGACTATGCAAACCATGTGGGGTTTCGAACTGCTACCTCCTAATGTTTCAAACTGATGCCTTTTGATGTTTGATAGTTGAAGGCGTCTCTTAATAACATCACCCACACAAAATTTTGGTATGTTGAAGGAGCTAAAACCATAATAGATGACATTGGTCATAGGAGCAATGTGCAGGCAAAAAATAGCTAGCGGTTTCCAATTCCAAGAGTACCTCAAAAAGTCCTTTAGGATCAAACAAGCAAAAAATTGCTTCACTGGAGAGATTGTATAACTCAAATCTTTAAACTTGCAAAATCCATAAATGAACATGTTGTTTCTAAAATTGAAGTTAAAGATGATGAACCATTTGTGGATTTCAAGAGAGTCATCCAACCAATATTTCAATCATTTTACAAAGGACTTTGTATATAAATGGCATATTCATCCAATAATCTTTTCATAGAGATGCTAATGTAAGCTTCCTTGAAAGGCACACTTGACTTAATTGTCCTCATCAAAGAGCTTTTCACAAGTATTTTTACAACATTCATTGATACAAAAATTCTATTTGTAATCCCACTTTTACTCATTTTGACAACTTACTCATTACTAGTGATATTTTTGGTTGATAAATACCTCATAATTTATGTGTTGAGAATTTATTTCATGCCATTTTAAAAAACCTCAAAAAAATTGAACTCTTATGCTATGTACCTTGTGCTTGCAAAGATTATCATTATTCAAAGACATTTATATTAGTGTAACTCTTGCTACAATCTTGAAAAGATAGGTAAAAACTCAAAAAAAAATTGTATTTATATATTTCCCTTCGTTATTATCTTCTACATTCCTACTCCGTCTATCGTCTTCATTCCTCTAGCTAATAATTTCTGCATATCAATAGCTGTAATTTGAGCATTGAACTATATCTCTTCGATGGTTCCATTTTTCATCCCATCTATATCTTCAATTCACCCACAAATTGATCCACTTGTGCTTTCCAGCAATAAAAACGAAAATGAAATAGGGAAACGCATTTTTAATCCACAGCAACATCATTTTAAGCAAACATGCAACTATCTACACGTCGAATGGTACGACATTACATGACACGCCTGAGAGTTGCCACATCACACGTGATCAAGATTCCCTTTGGCGTTTAGCCTATGTGACTCTCAGCGGCATCTAGTGCCTTAATCATATCGCCCTCAGCATGCTATAAAACTAACATTCAGCAACAGCATCGACACATAGCCTGAGTGAAGAAACCCGAAGGGAATGATGAGATCAGCGCGTTGCCCTCTGATGCAGATACTGTTAGTTTCCTTTGCCTGCGTTCTTTTTCTTTCCCTATCAGCTGTATCACCTGTAACTGCAATTTATCGGCAAAGAAGAGAAAGAGGTCGTCGTTACGATGAGCAATCATCAGCGTGCCGGAGGCTGCACAGGCTAAATACCCACGAACCGTCTGAATCGGAGTCGATAAGATCAGAAGGTGGCACCTTCGAGTTGTCCACCGGAGAAGACAACGAGGAATTAGAGTGCGCAGGCGTTGCCTTCTTCAGAAAGACGATTGAAATGGACGCCATCTCGTTGCCCCAATATGCCAGCGCCGATCTGTTGGTTTACGTTGTGCGAGGTAACCTGATCATACAGTTTGTGTATGTCACATGATTACCTAAATTTCTCGTTATAATATACTGGTATGTTATATATGTACACAAACATATATGTGCAGGTGAGGGTCGACTAGGCATTGTGTTCCCGGGGTGTCCCGAGACTTACAGAGACGAACCTTCGTTTCAAAGGCGATCAAGGCGCATGAGATCAGAGAGACGACGGGAGGACGAGGACGAAGAGGACTCGAGTCAGAAGGTGAGGCGAGTCAGGAGAGGTGACGTGATAGCGATATTTGCAGGAGCAGCGTATTGGTCGTACAATGATGGTAACGAGCCTCTGCAAATCGTAGCCATTGCCGACACATCCAACCCTCAAAATCAAAACAGCAGGGATTACAGCGTAAGCATTCGGACGAATTAACTAATAATCTGCATTTTCAGTTATATTGTAGATTCCTTCGTTTATTTTATATAGTTACTGATGGTGTACTAGAGATGTACAGCCCTTCACTTTGGCTGGGCCAGGCTCATCGTCTCGCGGTCGTCGTGAGGAGGAGGGAGAGGAAGAAAGAGGAAGAAGAGGGGGACTTGGGGATAATATGTTGGCAGGGTTTAACACGCGCACTTTGGCTCAGTCGTTGGACGTGGAGCTTGAAACTGCAAGGAAGCTTCAACAGAATCAGCATTCGCGACTCTTTGCCAGAGTTGGACGCGGCCGACGTCTCAGCTTACCCGGCCCTCAGTCTCGATCTCGATCTCGCTCTCCTTACGGGAGACAGAGGCGGTGGGGGAGAGAGGATCATGTTGGTGGTGGATTGGATGAATATAGTGAGAATGGCGTTGAAGAGCTTGTGTGCCCAATGCGTGTAAAGCACAATGCTGACAATTCCGAGGATGCCGATATCTATGTGAGAGATGGGGGACGAATGAATATAGTCAACCGCCACAAACTTCCTGTACTCAAGTATTTGGGATTAGGAGCCGAGAGGGTTATTCTCCGCCCGGTAAGCAGTAACTATTTTTTTCTGCTTCACTTATATATAATTTTAATGTTTTCCAATCCAATGAATGGATTACTTTATTGTGGCTGCAGAGAGCATCATGTGTTCCGTCGTGGAGGATGAACGCGCATGGCATAATGTACGTGACGAGAGGTGAGGGGAGAGTGGAGGTGGTGGGAGAGGAAGGGAGGAGTGTGTTTGATGGGCGTGTGAGAGAGGGTCAGTTCATCGTCATTCCCCAATTCTACGCAGTCATCAAGCAAGCAGGAGACGATGGGTTGGAGTATATAACGTTTACAACATCGGACAAGTAAGTATAATATATTTCGGAATAGAGGCTTCTCTGATTTGAATTGAATATAATATAATGAGCAATTCGTGTTGTTCGTGCAATGTACTGTATTGCAGTTCATACCGGTCGACTCTCGCAGGAAGGCAGTCAGTTTTGAAGGCGATGCCGGAGGAAGTGTTGCGTGCGGCTTACAGGATCGACCAAAATGAAGTTCAACAAGTGATGAGGAACAGAGAACACGATACACTCATTCTGCCTCCATCGTCAGGCTTTGGACGTTACCAAGATCAACAACACAACGTCACATCTCTTCTCGTCCAAGTCGAATAGGGCTTTTGAATGGATATTATCCAGCCGCGCTCCACTGATTGCTTCATAGCTAACTAACCAATATTACAATGAAACAATGATAAGGGTGTAAATCTTTGATTACAGATATAATAAATAATTATAATAAAAATGTTGCTTTTTTCTGTATGCACAATTTCCATGGAACTTTTATCCATTATTTACGAGGACGGGAGATAGAACAGCTCGTTACCCAATGTTAAAATAAAACAAGAAACAAAGGTTGTAAACTTTTTATTATAATAAGGATGTTGCTTTTTTCCATATTTCTACCAGAAAAAGGACAAAGAAAGGAGATAGAGACAAAACCATGCACACATTTTATAATACATACATGGTCTAAAACAAGAAACAAAGCGTGTAAGTTTTTTATTATAATAAGGATGTTGCCTTTTTCCATATTTCTACCAGAAAAAGGACAGAAGGAAGGAGATAGAGACAAAACCATGCACACATTTTATAATACATACATGGTCTTGCCGTTACCTGCATAACAGAGAGGAAGGAGGTAGGACAGTCGTTGTGGTCGAGTCTCAAAAGCTTATGTGCATTTGTGAGGAAGTGTGCACATTCCTAAAAACACATATACATTCCTAAGAACATATATATGTTCCAAATAACAAGTACATGATCATAGGAGTGTGTGCGCCTTTCTAGCCTTAACTCACCTTGCTTGCCACTCGCGTGACATCCAAACACAAATCTAGCGAACAACCATAGAAGCGTAATGGCTATTACGATTTAGAAGCGTAATGACTATTACGATTTGGTACGAGTTTTTCTCTAATCGAAAAGAATTTTTGTCAACGTGTATTATTAGCTATCAATTTTTTTTTTTGTCAAGACATTTTTTATGTAATGAGGAGGAAATTTTGGAAAACATTTTATTTTTTTTAATATGTATTTAAAAAGAAATTTTAGAAATTAAGGAAAATTATTGTTTTTAGGAATTGGAAAATAATTTTTATTCTCTTGCTATGAAATTGGAAGATAATTTCTGTCCTTTTTGTAAGATTGGAAAACAACCATTGCTTTTTTTATAATGGGAGGACATTTCTCGTAAGTGGAAGACAATTTATATGTTTATTTGTGATTGGAAGACAATTGTTGTCTTATTGTAATTACAATCCATTTAAATATGGGAAACCATCGAAGTAGAAAAAATAAGTCGTGGAAAAACAACCTATAGAAATGCTCATTGCAGCAAGAGAAAAGTTCGGGGTAGGTATGGGAAAACACAACTTTTAGAAAAGTAGAGTCCAACTTCCAACATAATAGATGAACCTCTAATAAATATTCCATAGAAGAATTGTTGGATGATCACATGAGATGAACATCTAATAAATATTCATAGAACGAATTGTTGTGGTTGATCAAATGTTGATGGATTTTCTTGGAGCTAATTATAGTATGGATGAAATTAGAGAGGAAAATAGTGCACAACTTCTTCATGAAGAAGTTCCTATGGTGCAACTTCTTCTTTAACAATCTCACATTTTGGAAGCTACCCATGAGCATGTCTATTCCCCTTCAAGGAATATAAGTCCACAAAAAAAAAGTAGAGTTTCATAATATATGTCCATCACCTGTAACTAGATTGGAAAATGTGTAACAAAGAACTCCAAAACACCTTCATGTGGATGAAAGTAGTTTATCCTTCAAGGTAAGGTATATGAACCATCTACCAATCCTATAAAATTAAAAAAGAACACTTTGAATTGAAGTCTAATGTAGCCAAATGCCAATTATTTGTCTTTATTAAAATCCAGAAGTTTAGCTATTTTTAGAAGAATTTTGTTGAATTTCGACGAAATTCTGCAACTACTGTGATGAACAATCTAAAACTAATCTCTTTTCGCCAAGACACATAATTTCTCAACAATATATAAGCAGCAAAATAATCACAAAGATAAAAACACAGTCACACAATAAGACACAATTTTTCTTGGGAATCCCAACTAGGAAAAAACCTCTCCTTGATGTGGTATTTATTGACTAAGAAAATAGATCAAATACAAAGAAATTTGTCTCTGAGAACAAAGTTGTTCTCTTGTTGATTTAGCCTAGACTTTCCTTGGAAAATCTTTGATCTTAGCTCCTAAATCCTAGCGTACTTGTGATATCCTATTACTTAGAACACAAGCTCTCTCCATTCTCCACAAGCAAGGTCTCTCATAACCTGTGAGCTTTGTCTTGCCGCAAACCTTTGTGCACAAAAAAAATCATAATTTCTTGTGCCTTCGTCCTCCTCTTTATAGATTTTATCCAAGCTAAATTAGGCAAGTACAAATTTAGAACTTCAGTTGTGATTGACAAGTTAACTCAGTCGAACTGGTTCTCTCTCTAAACAACACTGGAGTTCTTAACTCGTCCTTCCTTCAATCAAGACTAAAGACTAACTCATTTTAACTGAACATGTAACTGCCACCCAATCTTGTAATCAAATTGATGAATACTTCATCTTAACTGAAGCTCGAACTCTACACATGTTATCTTGATAAGTATTCCAGTAAAATTGAAAGAGCTCACCACAACTGAAGTATATCTCCTGAGGACAACTTGAGGTCTTCACTAGCTAAGGCAGAAGCCAAAAGACCTTGCTTGCTACATTTTAAACACTCCCTCTTAGCGAGGAAGGTACTTCTTGAAGAACTTCGTCCACCTAGATCTGTCTTCAACACCACCATGTTATCTTTATTGCAGCTGCTCCCCCTTAACTAGAAGACTTCCCTGCCTCCTACTATGAAATCTAATCTGACGACATGTTCCTTCCAACCATGCTCTGTGAAATTTCTTTAACATGGGTCTACAACCCAACCAATCCTGATCTGTAGTTATTTGTTTAACTACTAGCCCAATTTGCAACTATCTAAATTGAGTGACATTGTTTCATCCTATGGGTTTCTTGGCAGCTAGTGGCTACCAGTTGTGCCACAACTATGCCACCACAGTCATCACTAAAATTCAACAACGTGCTCGCTCGACTGCCTCACCTGAGCCCATGGTTGTGTTGTTGTGGGGCTCTTCCTTCGATAACCCTGCCACCCTTGCTATGTTTGTAGGTTTTAACCCTGTACAGAAATTACCTGCATACGAATTCTAAAACACAGAAAATAAACAATGTGAGAGCATAACACATAAAACACATATACACAGAGATTTTCCCCTGGATCCCAAAACTCGGACTACCAGCTTGATTTTTAATTATGTTCCTTCCGATGTTACAATACATATTTATAAATGCCGAAGCATCCAATGCCATGGACCGAAAACCATCGCATCCAAAACCATGGATCAAAAACCAACGCGTCCAAAACCATAGATCGAAAACCATAGCGTCCAAAACAATGTGCAGAAATCATGCACAAAACCATAGGTAGGTCTGCCCAACCTAATATAGGGTCCAAAAAACAAAATTTTCCGGGGCGCTACCCTGGACCCCATAGAGGGGGGTTACCTGCACCCCTCAAACCCCCTATGACCCCCCCGCTACGCAATTGACGCAACGAAGTGGGGACTCCTCCCCCCCTCTAACACCCCAGTTAACTACGTGGGCTAGTCGTGGAAAGAATATAACACAACCCAACATTCTCCCACTTTTTGTTTTCTTTCCACAAGGGGCCACAAGAGAGCTTAGTCATTTATCCAGCCCTACAATGCCCATTGTTTCTCTACACCAAGAGAACTTCTCAGAGCTCACATATTTTGTCAATGCATCTGCAGTATTCTTCAAAGTGTCCACCTTTACCAGCAACACCTTTTTGTCTTCTATCATATCCCTCACAAAGTGATACTGAACATCAATGTGCTTTGTCTTTGAATGATATGCAGGATTCTTTGCCAGAAAATTGCACTTTGGCTGTCACAGTCTATCCTTATAGCTCCTTGTACTAACCCCATACTTGAACACAATCTCTGCAACCAAACTGCTTCCTTGCTTGCATGAGTGGCTACCATGTATTCTGCCTCTGTAGTTGATAGTGCCACTACAGATTGTTTCTTACTCATCCAACTGACTGCACCTCCAAATAGGTTAAACACATACCCACTTGTAGATCTTCTCTGATCTAGATCTCCAACCCAGTCTGCATCAAAAAAGCCATGAATATCTAACACTATGTCCAATCCTGGTCTTCCTTGGTAGCACAAACCATAATCACTAGTGCCACGCAAATACCTGAAAACCCGCTTCACTGTTGTCCAATCCTCCTTCCTTGGTTTTGACATAAACCTCCTCAATACTCCCACTGCATGTGCAACGTCTGGTCTAGTACATACCATTGCATACATCAGGCTACTGACTGCACTTGCATATGGAACACGGGACATGTCCTCTTCCTCTTATTGTGTCTTGGGACACTGTTCAGCAGATAACCTCACACCTACAGGAATAGGAACCTTCACTGGTTTACTCTCCTACATATTAAACCTCTGCAGTATTGTCTCGACATACTTCCTCTGGTTTAACCAAAGCTTCCTCTTTTCTCGATGTCTTTTAATTTCCATGCCCAAAATACAGTTTGCAGCACCAAGATCTTTCATGTCGAATTTGGAGGACAATTGGGTCTTCAAATCCTGGATAATTTCTTTGTCATTTCCAACCAGCAACATATCATCCACATACAAGACCAAATAAATAACATGGTCACCAATTAATTTAAAATACACACAGTGATATGCTTTTCTTCTGGTGAAGCCAAGTCCTCGTATAAATGTATCAAATTTTTGATACCACATCTTCGGTGACTGTTTTAACCCATACAGAGACTTTTTTAACTTGCATATCAGTTCTTTCTTACCCTTCACCGCAAAGCCTTCAGGTTGCTTCATGTAGATTTCCTCTTCCAGATCCCTGTGAAGAAATGTTGTCTTCACATCCATCTGTTCTACCTCAAAATCAAAAGCAGCAGCAACAAATAAAAGTAATCTAATAGAAGTTACCTTGGCAACAGGAGAAAATATATCACCAAAATCAATTCCCAACACCTGGGAATAACCTTTTGCTACCAACCGAGCTTTGTATTTCTCCACCTTTCCTTCTACATTTGTCTTCTTCTTGAACACCCATTTGCTGCCAATGGGTTTCCTTCCAGCCAGCAACTCCACTAGATCCCAAGCCTCATCTTTGTGCAAAGATGCCATTTCATCAACCATGGCCTCCTTCTAGAGTTTGCCATCCTCTGAATCTACTGCTTCCTTCACAGTTCTGGGATCATCATTGGTAACAGATAAAGCAAAATTTGAACAGAAAGTAGATGGACTATACCTTTCCGGCTGCCTTCTTTCTCAAACTGATCTTTTCACACTCGGAGTTTGTGGCTCTTCATCTTCTGATTCCTCCTCTGTTGTAGAGTCCGATTCTTCCTCCTTAAGCTCAAACTCTATTTTCTCAAGTTCCTTTGGTTGGACTTCATGTTTAAAAACATCTTTCACCTCTCTGAACACCACATATCGACTGTACACAACCTTCCTTGTTACTGGGTTCCAAAGCTTATAACCCTTTAAACCATCCTTATACCCAATAAAGATGCACTTTTTAGATTTACTATCCAACTTGGTTCATTTCTCCTTTGGAACATGTACATATGCATCACATCCAAATACCCTCGGATGTGAAAGAGAGGGTTTCTTACCAGTTGATAAGCCCCAAATTTGGTAACATTTTGGGCTCATTTGGCCTAACTACCCTTGCTCAATCCTTCATTTTTCATAACTTATGCATCATTTTTTAGTATGTTTATGTCATTTGTACGAATAAGGGTAGTCATTATTCCTAGGTGGCTAACACGTGCTCATTTCAGGTTTTTTGACACATGATGGAGCAAAACCGAGCAGACAAGGGCTAGGAGACAGCCAAGATGGGTTTGAGGATTCGTAGGGGGGTTTTCCACGGCATTAAATAGCCTTCCTCGGGATCTTCACCCCCAACTCCGAGCTCCAAAAGCCACCAAAACCGGATCTAGAAGGCAACCAAACAGATTTTGTGGAAGCAACTGTTCACTCCCAGTTTGGTCAGCCAAGTCCCATAGATTTAGGAGGCCAACTTGGGGCCTCGTGATGTATAAATGATAAGGTTTCAGCCTTCGAAAAGAACTTTTTGAAAAACTATTGCACATTCTGCACTACGAGCTGCCAGCTCTGTTTTTGCTCTTTTGTAGCCATCATTGGCATACCTTTTGACTTATGATTATTATTTTTTAATGAGAAGCAGTCAGATTTAATCTCAGCTCTGAGTTTCTAGAGGAGCCATAGCTCTCGAGGTTGGGCCCAACCTGAGAGCCTAGGGCCTCCTTTGTATTGATATCTTTCCTTTCAGCATTATGATTTTCTTTACATGCATTTAAAACGCAGTTTGTTGAGTTAGATTTCGTTGCGTGGTTAAGTAGGTAATTGTTGAAAGATAGAGTTGCTTCAGATGTCTAGAATACAGTAGTGAGATAAGAATTGATAAGAGTTCCAGAAAAGGGTTGCCTGCACTCTCATTTTCACCTCTTTCTAGGGGCTGGAATTGCAGACAGTGCTACCCAACAAAAACACTGGTTTTCTTACTCATGCAATCTTTGGTGCAATGTTTTCATTTGTAAGAGTTATTCATGCGTTCAAACCTCTTGGAATGTTTCTTTGCTTCAGTACTGTACATGGTTCTCTTTAGAAATAACGTTGATGTTCATTGGTTCCATTAACAGTTAGGATATATTAGTCAATATTTTGATTATGTGCAGGACGTGGATGATTTGGTTAAGTTTACACTGTGCGGTGCATCTTCATCACTCTCTCGCCCATCTAAGCTTCGTCTAGGCCAACTGCTCATCTCCAAATTAGATCCCTCGTCTCACAACTACTCTTTTGCCCACATCACCCTACCTTCTTGGCCTTCCATTTCCTCTGCCCTCTTTAAGACAAGCTAGCTGTCCACACCCTCTCATCACCTCAACTCTCTGTCACTAAGTCATTACAAACCCCTATCCTACCTCCCTATCCATCCATGTATCCTCTTCCACTCACCCACCATACAAAGTCCAATCGTAGAACATCCTGTAGGAATTGCTGAACATCCTGTAGAAATTCTGAAACATCCTGTAGAACCCCTGCAGACTTCCTGTAGAAGCTCACAAATGAGCTTTCTTGATATCCAAACTTTGTGAAACTCTCTGGAAGGGTGTCAGGGACTCTTTAGACCCCCTCTGAACCTTCCCAACCTTTTCCAAGCCTTTTTCCTCCTTGATCCACCTCTGCACAGTCAAAAAAAGTTAAAAGCACATGCATGATAATCCCAACAACGTAATCAAAAATACAAAAAGACATTTTCTTCAGATAGAGGTAGTCTAGACACATGTATTTCACCTTCATAGAAGTAATGGCATCTCTTTCAGTAGTTTGCATGCTCTCCTTTGCATCAGTAGGACTAGCTGGTAGAATTAGGGTTTGCTAGGGTTTGCGTTTCCTTTTGACTTTCAGTTTCCTTTTTGCAATTAGATTAGCTTCCTTCGAGTTAGCTTTCATCCATCAATTAAAAATCTTCTTCTAGAGCTCACAGAAGTTGGCTTAAGCTCCTAGCGGACTTGTGCCAGCTGACCAAGTGACAGTTGCGACAAGAGCTAGTACTTGTGCATACAGCACCATCGCTTCCAAGTTTGTTACGAACTACCGGGTTGATAAGATTAAAGAAGGGAGTCCCAGGAGTTGTACCATTATTGCTACAATACTGGAGCCCACCATCTTTTTGGCGCCGTTGCCGGGGAAGCGTCAGAGTATTGGTGATTGTTGCTTTTCTTCTATTTTCCTACTCTCGCCTTCTGTTAAGTAGTTTATTTCATTTCCATTCTGAAACTTCCTTTCCGCAAAAGTAGCATAGACATTTCCTGCTTTCATAGATTATCATTTCAATTCCACAATTTCATTTCTGCAAGCGTAGATTAGCATTTCCTTCCTGCAATTTCATTTGAGCAAAATAGATTAGTTGTTTCATGCTTTCATTTCAATTCCGCATTTCCATTTCAGCAAGATAGTTAGTTGCAGTTCAATCTATTTTAGCTTTGCAGGTACCAGAAAAAAGAACCAAAGCAGTCAAAAGTCTTTCCATTTCATGCCTCGTAGAAATCGAGATAAAACAGGCAAATTCTTACCCAACACCCCCACCACGTCACTGAGTCACCCTTCTCTCTTCTTTGGTGACAGTGATCCAGAAGAACCTATAGGCGAGCCTCCTGAGATATACGAAGATCCTATAACAGAAGAAGAGTTAGAAAACACTCCATTTGAAGCCATGGCTGATAATAGGAGAGAAGATGAGAGAATAGAAGGTGTCTTCCCCATCCGAGAGACCAATGGAGACATGAAAATGAAAAACATAAGCCCCTCCGCTTTACCTCACTTCCATGGACTGACTACGGAAGACCCTGATACCTTCCTGTTTGAGTTTGCCATCCTTTGTCGAACCTATGACTATACCGAAGATGAGAAAAAACTGAAACTCTTCCCCTCTACCCTTAAGGATGCAGCATTACGCTGGTTCATGGGCTTACCTGGGAATAGTATCACCTCTTGGGCTCAGATGCAGCAAGCTTTCAATACCAAATACCGGGACTACTGTAGGTCTAAGGAAGCCAAGGGAGAAATCTTTCGGATGACCATGGGGAATGATGAGTCTTTAGAAGATTACGAGGAAAGGTTCCAACTTAGCTATAAACGGGCCAGGTGCACACTCGACCCTGAATCTCTCAAGTTGGTCCTGCTCCGAGGAGTCCCTGAAGACCTTTTAGATACCCTTCACATGCTAGCTGGAGGAGATATTTACCAACTACCTTATGAGGATATAAAGACCGTGTTTAGAAACCACTCTAGGGCAGCCCGGAAAAGAGGTAGAGGAAACCTCCTCTCAGCTAGTATTCCTTTCTCCAAACATGAGTTTGCAAATCAATTAGAGGACCTCAAGAGTGAGGTGAGACAGACCATTGCCATGCAACTTGATACATTCTGAATCCAGCAGAAGAAAGAGGAAGCTGAAAGGGCCTTGGCTATCTTCTGCCCTAGGTGTACAAGGAAGCACCCTAAGAACGAGTGCCCATTACATTCGGTAGAGGTATGTTTCGTTTGTGAGGAGGACCACCCCACAAACCAATGCCCAACCTTACCTGGGCTTAAAGCCATGTACCAAGGAACGGAGGCACCCATTGAACCACTCTACTTCCTCAACCAAAGGAGGCCACATGGACCTAGACCTTACCAACAAGGGATGCAAGGGACATCCCAAGCCTATTATAGCCCCAACCAATCTGCTCCTATGCCTTCCTGGGGTCCCCCTGCTCATCCTTCCTGGTCTGTGCCTCCCCCATGGTCTTACCCACCTCAGTACCATACTCAACCCACTACTCATTTGTTTCACTCACATGCCCAGCCACAGCCTCAGTGGAATGCACCTCAACCGGGGTGGAGGCCCCAGTACAATACTCCTCCCACCATTTTTCCTCCACCACCAGCTCAACCACAACCATTACCTCCTGCTCCTCCAAGACAACCCCAAATGCCTACTCAACCGAACCTGAACCCCAACAACCGACAGGCCCAGCAGGTATATACTGGGGAAACAACATGCCCTACCTATGCTGTGGAAATCCAGGAGATCAACCTGCGATCTGGAAAGACTCTTCCGGATCGTCAACCTCCTCCCCCAGAGGACGAGGAAGATAAACATGAAAGTGAGCCAAAAGCCATTCCACCCTTTCCTGAGAGACTAACAGCAACCACACAACCCAACCCAGAGGAGGATGAGCTTCTGGGAGAACTCAAACAGTTGTGTGTGAGAATACCACTTCTCCAAGCCATCAAAGATGTACCGATATACAACAAACTAGTTAAGGAAAAGTGTTTCAGACACCCAGGCAGGCGAAAAAGAGACGCCTCAACCATCAATGTCATAGGACAATTGTCTGATCTTATGTTGGGGCAAGTAATCTGCCCAAAGTATTTGGATCCTGGGAGTCCTGTAGTTGATGTCCACATCAATGGCACCATCATACCACACACATTGATTGATCTGGGGGCTGCCATTAATGTGATGACCAGAGATACCATGCTCAAACTCAACCTTCAGGGTTCCTTGAGAAATACCTCGACAGTCCTGCAACTAGCAGATCGCTCCACCGTGACTCCCGAAGGGATTGTAGAGGATGTCTTGGTCTCTGTTGACTCTTGGGAATACCCTGCAGACTTCTTGGTTCTTCAACCAAAGGCAAAGCTTACTGGATACCCCCTTATTTTGGGAAGGCCTTGGTTAGCCACTGCGGATGCTTACATAAGCTGTCGTGCAGGAAACATGACCATCAAAAATGGTCCTATGTCCAAGCAGCTAGTCCTATACCCTCCTGCCCAACCCTTATTAGAGCATGACTTACCACTTTGGTTGGAGGAAGGAGAAGAGGATGAGGTGTACTCTGCACCCTTGTGCACCCTAGACACCACTAGGGGAGGCCCCCCAACCGAGGATGATTTGATTGAGACCTTGATTCAGAATCCACCTCCCAGTGCATTGTCCTTAGAGAAATTGGTGGAGGATGCCCAAGCCAGCACCTTAGTGGACCTTTGTGTGACCAATCCAGTCGCTCCCAGAGTCAAAAATGTGGAGTTCGGCCCCGAGATAACATTAAAGATCAGCTCCTCCCTATCTCCTTCCCAGGAAAAGGAGCTGTGTAGTCTGTTGGCCAGTCATCTAGATGCTTTTGCTTGGAGCTATAAGGAGATGAAAGGAATCCATCCTTCGGTTTGTACCCATCACATCTACATCAAAGAAGATTGTAAACCGGTTAGGCAACCCCAAAGGAGAATGAATCCAGCCCTTAAGGACATCGTCAAGGAAGAATTGCAAAAATTGTTGGATGCTGGATTCATTTACCCCATCTCGGATAGCGAATGGGTGTCCCCTCTGGTGTTGGTTCCCAAGAAAAACGGGAAGTGAAGAATCTGTGTGGACTACCGAGAACTGAACAAAGCCACCAAGAAAGACCACTTTCCTCTACCCTTCATAGATCAAGTGTTGGATGGACTGGCGGGAAAGAAGTTTTTCTCTTTCCTAGATGGGTTTAGCGGGTATAACCAGATCCAAATCAGCCCGAAAGACCAAGATAAGACCACCTTCACTTGTCCTTGGGGTACCTTTGCTTACCGAGTTCTTCCCTTTGGACTATGCAACGCTCCTGCCACCTTCCAGAGAGCCGTCTTGAGCATCTTTTCTGAGCTGGTCCATGATTCGGTGGAAATCTATATGGATGACTTCACTCCTTATGGGTCCCACTTCCAGGAAGCATTGTCCAATCTGGGAAAAGTCCTAACCAAGTGCATTGAGATGAACCTGTCCTTTAGTCCTGAAAAGTGTGAATTCTTGATGACTGAAGGGACCGTGCTAGGACATACCATTTCTCGCCAAGGGTTACAGGTGGATCCTAACAAAATTGCTCTCATCAAGAAGGTTCCACCTCCTCAGAAGGTAAGAGATGTTCGAAGTTTCTTAGGTTTAGCAGGGTATTATAGGAGATTCATTAAAGACTTCAGTAAGCTAGCCTTGCCATTGTTTGGCCTCTTGGCAAAAGATGTTGAGTTTAATTGGACTGACGATTGTCAGAAGGCTCTGAATGAATTAAAAGATAAGTTGGTGTCGGTGATGAGCCCCAAAAATGGATAATTATTTGGGCTCATTCAACCTCCTAATTCGACTTAATCCACCATTCTCATTATTTTATTGCATGTTTTTTATTATATTTATGCTAATAGAGTGAATTGGGTTAGTCATTATGCCAACAAGTCTAATGTGTGCTTTGTGTAGCCTTTTTGGTCAATTTGGAGACAAAATCAATGGTTGAAATGAGCACTTGGCAGCCAAATTCGTGGAGAGTATTTTTAGGAAGGTGTTCCCCTCATTTATGGGCCCTTACCTCGAATTCTCCACCATCAGCTCGGAGTTCAAGGGCCACCAAATCAATCAGCACAAGGGCAGCCAAGCAAGTCAAGTAGGACTGCTGTTAACTACAAGTCTTGGGCAGCCGAGTCCCTAAAGTTTAGGAGGACTGTTGGGGTCCTCAATTTGTATAAATAAGAAGGCTTAGGGCCTCATTTTGGTTAGCTGGTAGTTAGTCATTTCATAGTCTTGTTGTAGTCATTTTGTAGTTCGATTTTTAGGCAGTAGATTAGCTTTGCTTTCAGCATATTTTCAAGTTTCCCTTGTGGACAGTTTTGATGTAACTCTTCTTTTCTTGCTCAATAAAGATGAATCCAGCTTTGCACCAGCTCTGAATCTCTCTTAGGAGGCTGTAGCTCTTGGGGTTGGGCCCATCTCAAGCGCCCAGTACCTCCTTTGTTTACTTTCATGTGTCTTTGCTACATTCTTAGAGTAAAATCTGCTATTTAGATTTAAAACTTGTTGTGTTATTTAGGTTGCTTTTGATGATTAAAGCAGATTTTCATGTTCAGATTGATTTGGATAGATTAATAACATAAAGGATCCTTGGAAAAGGGGCTCAAGCACCTCTGATCTTACCTCTCCCTCAGTGGGATCGTGAGTTGGGACAAAGGTGACCTTGCTGCCCACAAAAATGTTGTTTTTCTTCACCATGCAAGTATTAGTGTTGGCTTCTTAGTTGTCAAACTTGATATCAGTTTTGACTGCATGCTTAGGGTTATGATTGCTTAGTTGCATAGTTAGTTCATCTGATTTTGTGCAAATAAACTTCTGTTCCATTTCTTTTGCTATTATCTAGGTCAGATTAGGTCAAGGTAATTAGGTTCTTGATTTTCCAAGTCTTCATTTGTTAAATTCAAAAAAATAACTTGCAGAGCACCTGTTATCCTTCTCTATCTACCCATAATCCATCAGATAATCTTCTCCAACCCATAGTCCATGATTCGTACCCTTCATTTACCATACTTTCCCCACCTTGCCCTAATTCCTACATTCTTGTGCATCATCGCTTCCTCCATCCTTGAACAAATCCAATCGCTCCTTAGCCTCATCCACCAAACCTCTTCAAACCCCTATTTCACCTCCATACTCATGCCTCCATCTTTTTCCCTCCATCCATGCTCCAAAATCCCATTTCGAAACATCCTGTAGAAGAATTACAGAACATCCTGTAGAAATCCTGAACATCCTGTAGAACTCCTGCAGACTTCCTGTAGAAGCTCATAAACACGGTTTCTTGGCAGCCAAACTTTGTGAGACTCTCTGGAAGGGTGTTAGGGACCCCTTAGAACCTCTCTGAACCTTCCCAACCTTTCCCAAGCATTTCTCCTCCTTGATCCACCTCTGCACAGTCAAAAATAGTTAGAAGCACATGCACGATAATTCCAACAACTTAAACAAAAATACAAAAAGATGTTTTCTTCAGATAGAGGTAGTCTAGACACATGTATTTTACCTTCATAGAAGTAATGGCATCTCTTTTAGTAGTTTGCATGCTCTCCTTTGCGTCAGTAGGACTAGCTGGTAGAATTAGGGTTTGCTAGGGTTTGCGTTTCTTTTTGGCTTTCAGTTTCTTTTTGCGATTAGATTAGTTTCCTTCGAGTTAGATTTCACAATTAAAAAGCTTCTTCTAAGAGCTCATAGAAGTTGGCTTAAGCTCCTAGTGGACTTGTGCCAGCTGACCAAGTGACAGTTGCGGCAAGAGCTAGTACTTGTGCATACAGCACCGTCGCTTCCAAGTTTGTTACGAACTACCGGGTTGATAAAATTAAAGAAGGGAGTTCCAGGAGTTGTGGCATTATTGCTACAATACTGGAACCCACCATCTTTTTGGCCCCGTTGCTGGGGAAGCGTCAGAGTATTGGTGATTGCCGCTTTTCTTCTATTTTCGACTACAATCTTCTGCTAACTAGTTTATTTCATTTCCATTATGCAATTTCGTTTATGCAAAAGTAGATTAGCATTTCCCGCTTTCATAGATTAGCATTTCAATTTCGCAATTTCATTTCTACAAGCGTAGATTAGCATTTCAATTCCGCAAGCGTAGACTAGCATTTCATTCCTGCAATTTCATTTGAGCAAAATAGATTAGTCCTTTCCTGCTTTCATTTCAATTCCGCATTTTCATTTTAGCAAGATAGTTAGTTGCAGTTCAATCTATTTCATTTTTGCAGGTAGAAGTAGAAAAAAAAAAAGCAAAAATCAACCAAAAAGATTTCTTTTCATGCCTTGTAGGAGTAGAGATAAGTTAGAAAAATGATTTCACAACACCCCCCATTGCTTCACACGGCCAACCTTCTCTCTTCTTCGATGGCTGTGACTAAGAAGAACCCCTTGATGGACATCAAGGCATATTTAAAGAACCTCTATGGGAGAAGAAGAAGAAAACATTCCTCTGGAGCAAATGGCTACAAGTAGAAATGTTGGGAGCAATACCTTGTCCAAGAATGAGTTTGCAACTCAAATCGAAGATTTCAAGAGTGATATGAGGCAGTTTCTTGCCATGCAACTAGATACCTTACAGATCCAAAGGAAGCAAGAGGGAGCCAAGAGCGCTTTGGTCATCTTTTGTCCTAGGTGCACTAGAAAGCATCCTAGGAATGAATGTCCAATGCACTCCCTAGAAGTGTGTTTCATCTGTGAAGAATACCATCCTACAAATCAGTGCCCTTCCTTGCCTGGACTTAAAGTTGCATATCAGAGAGCCAAAGGAGCCACTGAACCACTCCATTATATGAACCAAAGGAGGCCGCATGGACCTAGATCTTACCAGCAGGAACTGCAAGGGACATCCGAGACCTATTATGACCCTTATCAAGCCACTTTCATGCCTTCTTGGGGTCCCCCTGCTCATCCTTCCTGGTTCACACCTCCTCCTTGTTCCTTCACAGATCCATATTATGCCCAACCAGTTGCTCATTCATTTCACTCTTATGCTCAGCCACAGCCTCAGTGGAATGCACCTCATCAGGGGTGGAGGCCCCAATACAACACTCCTCCCGATTCTTTTCCTCCACCGCCTGCTCATCCACAACCATCGCCTCCTACTCCACCAAGGCAACCCCAAATGCCTGCCCAACCACAATGCCATCCACCTCCATCTCAATTACACACCTCCACTCAACTACCCGTACCACCATTTCCAAAACCATACAATGGAGCAGCTCAACCCAATTGCAAAGTTGAGGCACAACATATCCAAATGACTCCTCTTGAGCTCAATGATCTTCACCATAGCTCAGGAAAAGCATTGCAAAAAAGAGATCATCTTGAAAGCATTGAAGGATCACATCCATCAAAAGAAGATTCAAAAGAGGAGATCAAAGAACCATGGGCTGCACTTGATGAAGAGAAGAGATCAGAATCAGAGATCGAGAAAGCTTCCTCATGGTTACCATCAAATATTCCATGTATTCAAGAGAAAGATCAACAAAAAGAGGAAGATGAGGAAGTCATGTTAGAAGGTGACATGAAACATGATCCAGATCAGCAAAAGAACCAAGGATATCAGAGCTATATTGAGATATGGTTTCAGACGGTCACTAAGTTGCAGTGGTACTCTCTTCCTCAGCTATGTTTGATCCCTTCAAAGTCAGATCATTTGGTCTCTAAAATCCGGATAGCTATCCAAGCATGCATTTTGAGCCTCCACATCATTTTGTCTCTAATCTCGATGTGCACATGGCTCCATTGGAAGTATTCTTATACTTGAGAACGATTTTGTTTTTCAAGTAGGGTAGGGTAGAAAAAAGAGAAAAAAAAAAAGAAAAAAAGAGAAAAAAGAAAAAGAAAAAAATGAAAAAAGAGGAAAATAGAAATCTAAGGTGAAAACCTCCTCGAAGGCGCCTTAGATTGGCTCATTGATTGAAAACCTCCATGAGGCGGTCAATGGGTTGGAAAAAAAGAGAAAATAGAATAAGATCTCTGGGTGAAAACCTCCCTTGGAGGCGCCCAGGGCAGGTAATTAGGGTGAAAACCTCCATGAGGCGCCCTAGTTGTTTTTCAAAAAAAAGAGAAAAAGAAAAAGAAGAATAAATCCAATCTCCATTGAATAATTTCAGGTTGCAGCAATGACATTGCAGGTCAGGAGGATCACTCAAAACAAAGACAAAGGAGATTTTGTGCCTTCTAGAGGAAGTTCTGTATTTCTACAGGAAACATCCTGTAGAACCTTCAAGCGAGCCAGATTCGATTTTGGCAGGGGATCTAAAGCTTTGAATCCATTGGTTATGCCTTCAAGCATCCATGTTCCCATTCCTCACCCTTTTCCATCATCTTTTCCACCTCATTGTGCTTCTTCATTGTGCTTCTACAGGAAGTTCCTGTAGAAATTGTAGGAAGCTAGAAATGGATTTCAAAAAGTCGGTTTGGCGAACATAGTAGCTTCCTCGAGGGTTCAGAAGTCCTCCTGCAATCCAAAAACTCCTCCTCCATCATCTCCATACCTGCATCACAGCCCAAGTTCATTTTTCATGCCATGCAACAAAATTGCAAAATGCCTTGAAGCAAAAATACCTAGAACAGAATTTGTTTTTGCCTTAACTTGAAAACCATGCATCCATTTGAAAAACCGTTTTACAGAGAATCATACAAGGGTGATGGAAACATGCTTGAGCAGTTTCAGCCAATTCCGGTGCATGGTTTCCAAGAAATCAGCCTCCATCTCCTTCAGCCATTTTTGCATTTTCTCCATATCCGTGCATCCGTTTCAAAACCTATTTCATGGGGAGATGCACATGGGTGATAGTAGCCTACCCAAGCAGTTTCAGTCGATTTCGATGCACGGTTTCCGAGAAATCGATCTCTGAAATCTTCAGCCATTTTCCATTTTTCTCGAAATCTGTGCATCCATTGATCGTAATTTTGCTATGGGAGATGCATAATGATGATAGGAACGTGCTCAGCAAGTTTCAGATTGATCTGGCTTACTGTTTGGGAGAAATGGCAAAAACAAGTTTCTATCCAGTGAAAATTCAGCAGCAGCAGCTTGAGGGTGCAGATCTGAACGTGGAAATGAACTCCTGTAGCATGCATCTGGCCAAAGGACACCTGCACAAGGAAACCAGCCATGAATCAGCAACCAAGCCATCATGCAACCATAGAATCAAATGCATGCAGCAATGATAGGCCACAGCAGCTCACAACAGCCATTTGACTTCAGGTACGTGACTAAAACTCGTTCTTCTATTGCACAGATCTAATTTAAAAATTGCATGAACAAATGGAATGGTGGAATTAAGGCACGAATATAGCAATATTAAGCCGATATTTCCTTTTCCGATTCTCTAGCAATCAGCCAGGAATCATGCAGCGTACGTGTTAGATAACTCACATGAAAATTAAGAAAAAAAACAGACAGTGGTAGAGGCTTTAACTCCAGTGCAACTGAGTGACAAGAAGAGGACATGCAGCGCATCATAGCACTACCGTCTGCATGTGGCCACGTACACCTAGCCACCTCACTCTTTCACCACAAATCACGCAACAATTAATGAACGCTCAGCTGAAACTCACAGATTGTTGTTAACTTGCACTTGCAACATTTTCAACTGAAGTATGCATCCTCTGCTTCCACAAAATGATTAACCTATCGTCCTCCGTTGAGTTTTTCTACCTGCCTTTGATATTCTGCTGTGTATCAAGCTCATACAGAGGCGCAGGGGCACTGTACAGGTGTTTCTACAAGAAGACGTCCTACAGGAAAGTATAGCAAAGCCGTCCAGAGAAGAAAAGCCCAAGTTTTCTTCATTAAATTTGGAGCCTGAAGAGAGATATGTAGCACAAGGGAAGAAGATTTTGCGGCCTCATCATTTATTAGATGACTAACAGAGGTATTGGGAGAGAATGATGAACTTCAAATGCTCAAAGAAGGGCTATTTGGAGATGTGTTAAGACACAGGAGGACATCATTCTTCCACCATAGATTGTCCTTGCCGTACGGCCAAGGTCTGGTATATGGGATTATGTCCGTGTCAAATGTTGATGAACTTGCTGTTGAACAACTTTCTGTGGCTGAATATTTGGAATTCAAGGAGCACCTTGTGGATGAAATTTTCAAGGATAAATATGCATTGAAGCTAGACCTTGAGCCCTTCAATGAATCTTTTCCTCGCCCAACACGGCCATCTTCCATTGGTAGTGGAGTTCAATTTCTCAATCAGCATTTGTCCTCAAGATTATTCCATGATAGAGAAAGCATGCAGCCCTTGCTGAATTTCCTTCGAGCACATAGCTACAGAGGCCAGAAGCTGATGCTGAATGAGAGAATACAAAGTTTGTCCAAGCTACGCTCAGTCTTGGTAAAGGCAGTGGAATATCTTAAAAAGTTCCCCAAGAATACACCACATACAGAGTTTGAATACAAATTACAAGAAATGGGATTGGAAAAAGGATGGGGAGACAATGCAGAACATGTCTTGGATATGATTCATTTGCTCTTGGAGACTTTGCAGGCCCCTGATCCATCAACTTTAGAAACATTTCTAGGAAGGATTCCTATGGTCTTTAATGTTGTGATTCTTTCACCTCATGGTTATTTTGGCCAAGCAATTGTTTTAGGAATGCCAGATACTGGTGGACAGGTTGTGTATATACTTGATCAAGTTTGTGCATTGGAGAATGAAATGTTGTTGAGAACAACACATCAAGGATTGGACATCAAACCTGAAATTATTGTGGTGGCGCGGTTGATTCCTGAGGCCTATGGTACAACATGCAATCAATGAATTGAAAAAAGCCACAAGGAAAGCAAGAGGAAAAGCAAGAAAGAAAAAGAAGGAAGAAACAGAGAGGAAAAGGAGAAATGGGCCAAATTGCTAAGCCTAAAACTGTGGGAGGAACAATGGCACAAACACCTTGGAAAAGGATTGCAGAAGAGAGAAAAGAAGATTGAAAAAGGCCAAACAAGTAGGGACACACCTAAGGCAACCACAACACAAGTCAAGGAGAAGACACCCCAGTCAAGCAAGCCAAATCAGAGAAAACTGGTTCTACAGGAAGTTAGCAAACTGTTTCTACAAGAAGACAGAGAACTGTTTCTACAGGAAGCCAAAAAACGGCCTCCCAGCACAAGCAAAAGTGTCCCTACCAATTTCCCAGGCATCCGCACATCCATCCCCTCCATGAACACTCATTTTTTTCAGGGTTCGAGCACAATTTAGTCATGGTTCAACCTTCTACAGGAAGCTACAGGACTTTCTACAGGAAGTTCTGTATTTTTACCAGAAACATCCTGTAGAAGCCTTTGGGCAGGCCAGAATCAAGTATGGAGAGGGATTTGAAGCTTGAAGTTTGTTGAGGAGGCATGCAGCCACTCTTTTCTTCCATCCTCCACTGATTTCATCTCCTTTCACCACCATTGCCACCATCAGATTGAGTATATTTGCACAATCATACCAAAGCTGAGAATTCTCTAGAAAAAGGAGCAAGTAGTGGGAAGAAGCAAAGAGAAAAGCATGGTTTCATGACAGAGAAGAGGACATCACTTCAGAAGCTTGGCATGACAGGGAGGCCACCAAGGCCATCAAAGATGAGGAGATAGATTGGTTGCTCAGAGGATGAGCAACACTTTCAGTAGGGGGTGATGATGAGCCCCAAAAATGGATAATTATTTGGGCTCATTCAACCTCCTAATTCGACTTAATCCACCATTCTCATTAGTTTATTGCATTTTTTTTATTATATTTATGCTAATAGAGTGAATTGGGTTAGTCATTATGCCAACAAGTCTAATGTGTGCTTTGTGTAGCCTTTTTGGTGAATTTGGAGACAAAATCAATGGTTGAAATGAGCACTTGGCAGCCAAATTCGTGGAGAGTATTTTTAGGAAGGTGTTCCCTTCATTTATGGGCCCTTACCTCGAATTCTCCACCATCAGCTCGAAGTTCAAGGGCCACCAAATCAATCAGCACAAGGGCAGCCAAGCAAGTCAAGTAGGACTGCTGTTAACTACAAGTCTTGGGCAGCCGAGTCCCTAAAGTTTAGGAGGACTGTTGGGGTCCTCAATTTGTATAAATAAGAAGGCTTAGGGCCTCATTTTGGTTAGCTGGTAGTTAGTCATTTCATAGTCTTGTTGTAGTCATTTTGTAGTTCGATTTTTAGGCAGTAGATTAGCTTTGCTTTCAGCATATTTTCAAGTTTTCCTTGTGGACAGTTTTGATGTAACTCTTCTTTTCTTGCTCAATAAAGATGAATCCAGCTTTGCAACAGCTCTGAATCTCTCTTAGGAGGCTGTAGCTCTTGGGGTTGGGCCCATCTCAAGCGCCCAGTACCTCCTTTGTTTACTTTCATGTGTCTTTGCTGCATTCTTAGAGTAAAATCTGCTATTTAGATTTAAAACTTGTTGTGTTATTTAGGTTGCTTTTGATGATTAAAGCAGATTTTCATGTTTAGATTGATTTAGATAGATTAATAACATAAAGGATCCTTGGAAAAGGGGCTCAAGTACCTCTGATCTTACCTCTCCCTCAGTGGGATCGTGAGTTGGGACAAAGGTGACCTTTCTGCCCACAAAAACGTTGTTTTGCTTCACCATGCAAGTATTAGTGTTGGCTTCTTAGTTGTCAAACTTGATATCAGTTTTGACTGCATGCTTAGGGTTATGATTGCTTAGTTGCATAGTTAGTTCATCTGATTTTGTGCAAATAAACTTATGTTCCATTTCTTTTGCTATTATCTAGGTCAGATTAGGTCAAGGTAATTAGGTTCTTGATTTTCCAAGTCTTCATTTGTTAAATTCAAAAAAATAACTTGCAGAGCACCTGTTATCCTTCTCTATCTACCCATAATCCATCAGATAATCTGCTCCAACCCTTAGTCCATGATTCGTACCCTTCATTTGCCATACTTTCCCCACCTTGCCCTAATTCCTATATTCTTGTGCATCATCGCTTCCTCCATCCTTGAACAAATCCAATCACTCCTTAGCCTCATCCACCAAGTCCTAGACCTCTTCACACCCCTATTTCACCTCCATACTCATGCCTCCATCTTTTTCCCTCCATCCATGCTCCAAAATCCCATTTCGAAACATCCTATAGAAGAATTACAGAACATCCTGTAGAAACCCTGCAGACTTCCTGTAGAAGCTCATAAACACGGTTTCTTGGTAGCCAAACTTTGTGAGACTCTCTGGAAGGGTGTTAGGGACCCCTTAGACCCTCTCTGAACCTTCCCAACCTTTCCCAAGCATTTCTCCTCCTTGATCCACCTCTGCACAATCAAAAATAGTTAGAAGCACATGCACGATAATTCCAACAACTTAAACAAAAATACAAAAAGATGTTTTCTTCAGATAGAGGTAGTCTAGACACATGTATTTTACCTTCATAGAAGTAATGGCATCTCTTTTAGTAGTTTGCATGCTCTCCTTTGCGTCAGTAGGACTAGCTGGTAGAATTAGGGTTTGCTAGGGTTTGCGTTTCTTTTTGGCTTTCAGTTTCTTTTTGCAATTAGATTAGTTTCCTTCGAGTTAGCTTTCATCCATCAATTAAAAAGCTTCTTCTAAGAGCTCATAGAAGTTGGCTTAAGCTCCTAGTGGACTTGTGCCAGCTGACCAAGTGACAGCTGCGGCAAGAGCTAGTACTTGTGCATACAGCACCGTCGCTTCCAAGTTTGTTACGAACTACCGGGTTGATAAAATTAAAGAAGGGAGTTCCAGGAGTTGTGGCATTATTGCTACAATACTGGAGCCCACCAGTCGGCCCCAATCTTGAGAGGTCCAAATTGGGCCCTATCTTTCCACATCCACACTGATGCCTCGAACAAAGCCATAGGGGCAGCCTTAGGACAAGTTGAACAAAAACTTCCATACGCCATATACTTTGTCAGCAAAAACTTATCCAAGGCAGAACTGAATTATACTGTAACTGAGAAAGAATTCTTGGTCGTGGTCCATGCACTGAACAGGTTCCGACATTATATCACTGGCTATCAAACATTTGTACATACTAATCATGCTGAAATTAGATATTTAATGAATAAACCTGATGTGAATGCTCATATTATTAGATGGTTACTTTTGTTGCAGCAATTTGATTTGACTATCATTGACAAACCAGGTAAAGAAAATGTTGTTGCTCACTTCTTGTCTAGATTGGATTTACCTGCAGGTGAGGATGGGACAGTGGATGACTAGATGCTAGATGAACATCTGTTTGCTATCTCCGTACTCTCTCCATGGTTTGCTGATATAGCAAACTACCTTGTCTCCGCACAGTTCCCTCCGCACCTATCCTCAAGAGAGAAGAGCAGAATCGTAAGGAAGAGTGCCTCATTCACTTGGATCGGGGGCAACCTGTTCAAGCTTGGCCCTGATCAGATCTTAAGGCGTTGTGTAAGGGAGGAGGAAGTCTTTGATATCCTCCTAACCTGTCATGACGGGCCTTGTGGAGGACATTTTGCAGCCAAAAGAACTGCCTTCAAAATCCTACAGGCAAGCTACTATTGGCCCACGCTTCATCAAGATGTCAGAAGGTATATCAGCCAATGCGACCGATGCCAAAGGATGGGGAAACCGACTCCAAGGGACGAAATGCCTCTCCAACCTCAAGTGACTCTTGAGCCATTTGAGAAGTGGGGTATGGATTTTGTGGGTCCAATCAATCCTCCTTTGAGGCAAAGGTCTTACATCATTGTGTGCACAGACTACCTGACCAAGTGGGCAGAAACCAAGGCAATCAAAGCAGCGACAGAAGAAAAGGTGGCTGAGTTCTTAAGAGAAAACATCTTCTACAAATTTGGCTACCCAAGAGAGCTAGTCACCGATCAAGGAAGCCAGTTCACCTCTAACTTAATTGAAGACCTACTCGCTCATCACAAAATCAAGCATAGGACTTCCACCCCCTATCATCCTCAAGCAAATGGGCAGGTGGAAGTCACCAATAGAGCATTGGAAGGGATCTTGACTAAGGTGGTGAGCAGCAGTAGAAAAGATTGGGCAGATCACCTGGTTGAGGCCACTTGGGCTTACAACACCACTTGGAAGACCACAACCGGCTTCACACCTTATGAGCTGGTCTATGGGAAGAGAGCTTTGCTATCAATTGAGTTCGAGTACAACACCTTGAGGATGGCAGCTCAGCTAGACCTGGATCTCAGCCATGCCCAACAAGAAAGGTTATTGCAGCTGAATGGGTTGGACGAGCACCGAATGCAGGCCCTTCTCCACTCAGAAGTGGTTCAACTTCAGAGGAAGGTATGGCATGACCAACACCTCAATGACAAGCAATTCCAGCCGGAAGATTGGGCGTTGTTGTACGATTCCAGGCATAAGGATTTCAAGGGGAAGCTGAGAACCAGATGGCTGGGACCATATGCAGTGGAAAAGTGTAATGACAATGGGTCTGTTCTTATTCGGACCATTGATGAGGAAGCCATCTCCATGCTCGTCAATGGGCGTCGACTAAAGATCTAGAGAAAACCTCTTTCAAGGCAAGAATTCATCAAAACTGTGGAAAAATCAGTGCTGGTCATAGAGAAGGGTTTTGCCTCTATTTTGGGCATACCCTGAACATAAAAAAAAAAAAAAAAAAAAAATGTATATAATAAAGATCCTTGGGTGAAAACCTTTCTAAGGCTCCCAAGGCAGATGGTAGGGGTGAAAACCTCATTGAGGCACCCTTTCTGTCTTTCTGAAAATTTTTGAATAAAAAAGACCCTTGGGTGAAAACCTCTCTGAGGCGCTCAAGGCAGATGGTAAGGGTGAAAACCTCACGGAGGCGCCCCTGCTGTCTTTCAAAAAAAAAAAAAACGAACAAAGAAACAGGAAAACGGGTTCAACATTTGACAATTCATGCAGGTTGCAGGTATTCCATGCAGAAAAGAGGTCCCTCAACTCAAGGACAAGGGTCCCTACTATGCTACCAGGTGACCTCACCAGCACTCCCTCCAGAAACACTCATCTCTTCCAAGGTCTGGGCATGATTTGATCACAGGTTAGCCTTCTACAGGAAGCTACAGGACTTTCTACAGGAAGTTTTGTATTTCTACAAGAAACTTCCTGTAGAATCTTTGGACGGCCCAGGACCAACTATGTGGGAGAATTTGAAGCCTGAAGTCCAACACGGAGGCATGCAAACCAATGTTTTTCTCCATCACCCACTGTTGTCGCCTCCTTCTACCACCCCTGTTTCCATGCAATGGAAATACCTGCACAGTCAAATCAGAACGTTGGATTCTCAGAAGAAACAATTCTCAAATGGAATAAAGTATGCAGAGGCCCCATGCGCTACTTATCAAAGCCATCCGAGGACCCTACGACTGTGACCGTGATTCCACCGTTTCCACCGTTTCGGCATGCACCCGAGGAGGAGAAACGGCTACAGGAAATGTACTCACTCAAAAGTTTCCTCGAAATTATTGTACCTACTTAATTACCAATGTGTCCAGCCAAAAAGCTCATTTAGTATAAGGTGTTTTGAATATATTAAATGCATACGATATATTAATGAAATATAAGAGCTATCTAATCAACTACGACTACTCATTATCTCTAGATATGTAAGATATTTATATTATGAGAAGTGATTTCCTTCCATAATGAGTAATTGATGATGATATTATACCTTAAGGATATATTTTTTTTATGTTGGTTAATTTTATTGATTTAATTATTATTTTGAAATATATTTCTTAGAAAAAAGTGGGTCCTAGTTAAACAAGAAGGGTTGCATCGCAGCAAGTCCCTGCTATCAAGAAAACACATCCATACGTGTAACATTCCGTCATGTGACTGTGTATGTGAATCAAATCAGTGACCTGCAAAAAAATCAGTCAGTCATAGCAGTGACTTAGAACAATATGTAGCTAGCAAAAGTCTTTTTATCTGTTTTGTGTAAAGTAAAACATTCAACTTCTTCGTTTTTTTAGTATATTTTTTCAAATTTATAAAAAAAGGCCCTGATGCCTTGGCCTGTCACTGTTAATCTGCAATCAATCAGATTAGCCTTTATTTGTTTGAAATCCCACAAAACTGTAAGAACCAAATTGGTAATGTTTTGCAAAAAATGATGCTAAGAAACAAAAGTTTAGATCATAAGATAAAAGCATGCCCCATTTGGAACGCAAACAAGCTCTGAAACAGATAACTATTCATGGAGCTAAGATTGTATATTTCAGGGTAAAGAGAAATATGAGAAGAAATAAGCCAAAAAAGGTAGGCGCCACCCTCTTAACTAGTATTGGAGTTCTAAATACTCTTTTCTGGAAAGCATTGAGTTTAATAGCATCGTCTAGAATTCAGAAACACCTATTGGATTGAGTTTCCAACTTATCTTTTCTGGCTGGAGGTCTAAATCATCCTTTTCTTCATTGTGTTAGAAGCCTAGCCCACTCTGAAGCCCCATTGATTAGCCACTAGTTTTTGTTAAACAGTGGGAATCTTAGATCAGTTTTGTTGGGACATCGTGCTTGCAATTTGAACCCCTGGCACTCCCACCAAAAATCATCAGGATAAGACACCACCAAGACTGGAAGGGACTAGCTATTTTCACTATTATGTTTAGATTCTACTTTCTATGAGTTTTGAGCCCTGTTTCAGTCAACTCGTAAATGGAAAAGTTTGTGCTCCTTATCATCCTTTCCATCTATTCAATTGAAATGTCACGTTATTCCTAAGCTGGATGTGCAATTGAATACTTGATAAGAGGAATTTTGAAATAAATTCCTCCTTTGAGCCCCCCGTATATGATCAGGGTTTTGTAAGAAACAGGGGCACTTTCTGCCTCCATCATAGAACCAGTAGATAGAGCGACATAACTAATTTTCATGGAGTTAAAGCCTCGGCTGAAGCATCTATATCATAGAAGGCAGCAGCGGCAATCTTTTTTAACAACTTTGTGGCAATGACGACAGGTCTCCCCATATTCGATGTTCCAGTCTTGTCAAACACGACACATTTTACCTAGAGAGGGAGCATCACAAACAAAACAACTTATTTGACAGTTGGAGAAATCAGGATGGAGAACAACAAACCAATTGCCAAACCTAAAGCACATGGGCAGGCGATGACAAGCACAGAGATCCCAAATTGCAAAGCAAGGACTTTATTGAGCAAGCCATAAAAATCCAAGAGTAGTTGTAACATCTTTCTGATGCACCAAGCATTGAGTACTTTATCATGCACGTAAATTAATACAGATTTTATAAGCTTTCAGAAATCATAAAGCTGAGAAGTTTTGAATACAATATACATTGCCACAGAATTCATAAAGCCCAGCTATTCTGAATACAATATACAATGACACAGAAATCATAAAGCTGAGATGTTCTCAATACAATATACAATGCCAAAGCTTGTTTCTGTTGACATTGCTAAGTGACTAGCATGGATCTCTTCGAGTATTGTTGATAATTCAGACTCAAAACTTAGCCCTAGACTGCAAGTAGGGAGAATCCCATTGAAAAGCTTGCAAAATGAAAGTTAGATTTCTAAAACCTTGACATTATTCAGAGGAGGGATAATACTGTTTTCTTCATTATGACATTATTTGGAATTTCCTCCCAGAATTAGCTGTGGCTCTACATAAATATATCCCTACCCCTTTTTATTAAGAGGCATAGAATTCAACCAATTCCTCCAAACATTCACTCTTAATGGCTTCTGGATCTGCATTTTTCAGCATCCACAACAAATGCTCAAAAAGAACGACCTCACAGGAAATTGTTTCCCCACTAAGGTCAGCTCCACATGAACCCTCATGAGATTTCTCAATGAGCACCTTCAGCAATGGATGATTGAGATGATTTTCACTTACAACATAGCGTCTCCTGGACTTACCAACGTACACTGTTCTATGCCCTGTAGGCACCTCGAAATTTTGCTCTGTTCTATGCCCTGCAGGCACCTCAAAATTTTGCTCATCTTGGTCTCCAAAATCGCAGAAATCGTCTGTATGGTTGGAGCTACCCAAGCTTTCAATTTTGCCACGATTAGTCATGTTTAAAAACAGATTTGCTAATACACAGTTCACTCCAGAAAACTATCAACGCCTCAATGAAATTAGTTAATACACCCAGTTCACCCGATTAGCTAATATATACAGTTCACTCCAGACTTATATCTAATGCAAGCAGACAGTAGGATTCAGATTTATGCAAATACTAGCATTGGCGAACTCACCAGGGTTGCTTACCAACGGCTTGTGCTTTTCTATTACAGGGACTGAGCGATTGCACCATTTGTGCTAAACTTACCAGCTTTGCTTCCCAAGAAATTTTGTTTACGAACAATTAAGCTATGAGAATTTCCACGAACAGCAATTTCCGCTACAACCATTTTTATGATTTCGCATGGTCGTGAGAATTTCTATGAACAGAAATTTCCGTTACTAACATTTTTTATGATTTCGTGGGCCATAAAGAGGGTTGGATTTTCAGTTACCAAAATTTCGGTGAGAACTGCACACACATTACAAGAGTACGAAGAAGCAATCTCGGTTGGCTCTTCAATATCATCTTAACTGTAAAAATACAAGAAAACCCCAATCAATAAACAAGAAAACCCCAAAGGCTTTCTGATAAGCTGCCACTTAAAGATGAAAATGAAAAGTGACTCTTACTGAGAGGAAGAATTGCAACATAGATGAAAGCTGCCAAATCTTTAAAACTGGCTTCCTTAGCTGCCTCTTCAACTGCTCTCTGCATTACAAATCAACCTCAAAAACCTTCAATATTAGAGGAAAAACCTGATTGATGTTCTGAAAAAATTAAATGGAATTGAAAAGATTCTAGTAAGAATGAAAAATACCCACCCTGAATGAATCTGACGATGCTTGAAACCAAATTGGGAAACCCCTGCTACTTCTAGGCCAACTGGGTCAAGATCAACTGAGTCCATTGGGTATGAATCGAATCAGCAACCACTTGCTAAATAGGTTATGGATATCGATATAATAATAAAGGGTGCTGGACGAAGTGCTGGTGCGCGCTATGATTCTTCAACCGCCTCTGTATATGCGTAGACTCGGTCAAATGCTACTGCTTAAAGCCTGTTTTCTAATCATGCCGTGAAATCCTGATTAGCTGGGGCTTGGATATCTAAGAATGTCAAGCACAAAAACAATGAGGGAAGATGGTAGTGCATACAGAATTCTCAAATTCCAGATCGATTTTCTTGCATCAGCGGTATCTTTTCTTGGGGCAACAACACTTGAAGGGATTGAAGCATTTTGATTCCCTTCAAACCTTCATCTTGAATCATCACCAGAGCCATTGACAAGTACAATTAAGCACAGACACATAAGAGCCACCAGAAGCCCATTCAAGCCCAACAGATAAAAGCGTTCAATTTGTAAATGCTGACCTCGATTCTTGGTTTTGCAGAAATATGTATTCCAAAAAGAAAGAAGAGAACAATACTAGACGTGGTAATAAACAGGCTAGTAATAAAAAGAAAAAACGAATAATTAAAAGTTATATAAAAAATTATTAAATAAAATAATATGACAATTAGAATATATAAATATATAAAAGTCACTGCCGCTGGACTGCTGGACTTCATGCTACTGCATGAATACCAAGTGTCACCTTACATGCGCCCTAAGATCTAAGCTCACTTAAACCATCATGTAAACCATCTTTCAAATTCATTTAATCGACTCATCTGCGCCATGATCGATCTGCCTCGTCGCTCGCTCACCATTTTCTCTTATTATTACTGTGCATCCGTTCATCTAAATCCCAATGGCACAATTCCCATCTGCTGATATATCTTCCTCTTCTTCCTGTTCTGGGTTCATCCAAGTCCCAATGGAAAATCCCAATGGCACAATTCCAAGGTGTAAGCAATCTGGCTCTCAAATTTGAAGATTTCACAATTGAAGAAATTGCCAACAATGAGATGATGATGAAATTGTTTTTTATTTCTTATTCAGAGTGAATTGATTTCCTCGACAGAGAGATTTAGAGAAGATTTGCTCAGCATGGATAGTGGGATGTTGGAATGGCAATGGGGATTTTTGGTCATCTCCGAACATGATATTGGATGCTCTTGGTTTGTGATTGAAACAAAAACGGCTAAAGATCATTTCACTTGGTTAGTGGCGAGAATGCATCATACAACCAAGCCTATTCAACTCTACCGCGAAGAGCAACTGAATGGAATTCAAACGCTACCTCTTGAAATATAGGTGAGACTTTAAATTAGCAGTAAAACGGTTACCAGTATTCGCAACTGAGTTTTTCTTATAAATGATTAAGTGAATAAGGAGAAAATAGTAACTGAATCTACTTTTCTTACTGACTAATTCAATTCAGTTTGTTTCATTGGACTGAACCTGGGTCCTTATACTACCTTTGTTTCATCCGATTGAACCTGGGTCCCTATACTGCTTGCTCTATCAGAACTTGAGATGCGGCAGTTCGATCCAAGTCACAGTCAGTGCTCTCCCAGCCGAGTTTATTTTGGAGTTCGCCAAGTCGAGTTTAATTTGTTCATTTTCGTATTCGGCTGCCCAAGCAAGCGAGAATGAGGGAATCTATTCCAGTCGACGTTTATGTTGTATGTCCTTCATAGTCATCCATCTGCCTCTACTAATGCATGAACTACGCTCGCCATATGCTTGAAATTCATGGAAGCTGGCTTATATAAGAAGCTATCTCATACCTTATTTATGGTCATGTGAGGAAGGTGAAGGTCTAATAGGAAGCCGGTTTGAAGCCCCCTGCCAACTCAGTGCCCACCGGCATACCCGAGGTCTCTACTAGTGCCCCCTGCCAACTCCATGCCCACCGGCATACCTGAGGTCTCTACAAGAATGAGGTCCAACTCTAGGATAATATGTTCTCTCCAGCACTCCAGCTTCAGTTCCCTTATGATCTTCTTCTTCTATGATCTTCTTCTGATCTCTCCGGCTTCAGTTCCCTTATGATCTTCATTTGATCTTCTCTCCAACTTCAGTTCCCTTATGATATTCATTTGATCTTCATTTGTTCTCTCCAGCTTCAGTTCCCTTCCCGTCAACTTCACTTCGGTTCCATAGACACCACAGTGCCCTTCCGGTCCCTTCAACTTTGGTTCCATAAACACCACAGTAACATGCAACAACAATAACATGCAACAACGCCACAGTAGACACAGTAGCAACAGGTGGCAACTTCAGAGAATAAGCAGCAACATGTGGCAACAGGTGGCAAGAGAGCAAGAAAGCCCATCAGTCACAACACGAAGGATGTACTGGAATAAGGATGTACCCGGGAGCTAGCTAGCATTTTATACTGGGAGACTAATGTTAGCATTAGTCTAACAGGTCCAAAAAAATGAACAACAAATGAATAACACAAAGCCAAGATAATATATGCTTTCCGCCTCTGGCCTCAGGAAGAGGCCAAATAAGATAGTAAATGACTATTTATCCAAAAACTTTCATTATACTCGATCAAATGGTTGTCGCAAACAGCTCAATTAAGATTAAGTTCATCCGTTCCAATTACTATAGTCCCTGGCCATTGCCAGATGGCAGGGACTAATAATGGATGTTGAAAGGCCCATTAAAGCCATTAAAGCTATTAATAATATGTTGGGCATTTAATGTACTGTGTATAAGATTATCTATGTTATATTATGAGAAGTGATTAATTGGATATTTAATATAATTTTATATTAATTAATATTTATATTATGAGAAGTGATTTGATTATCTCTAGATATGTAAGATATTTATATTATGAGAAGTGATTTGATTATTTCTAGATATGTAAGATATTTATATTATGAGAAGTGATTAATTGGGTATTTAAAATAATTTTATATTAATTAGTAATTGGATATGTATGTGTGTTTTTATTTTTGAACCATACACTTTGTTTTTTATATTGATTCCAAGTATTTTATCTGAATTTGATTCCAAACATCAAAATTCCAAAAACAAAAGTTTTACTTGCATATCTATTCCAAACGCCAAAAATCTCTTTATTTGTATGTCTATTTCAAACACCAAAATTCAAAAGATGAAAGTTTTACTTGCACTTTACTTGCATATCGATTCCAAACACCAAAATTCGAGAGAGGAAAGTACACTTTACTTGCATATGGATTCCAAACACCAAAATTCAACAATTCTAGAGACATGGATTCCACACACCAAAATTCCAAAGTTAGTGTTTGCATATTGATTCCAAACACCGAAATTCCACCAAAATTCCAGAGACAGAAGTACACTTTACTTGTATATCGATTCCAAACACCAAAATTCTAGAGACGAAAGTTAATATTTGCATATCGATTCCAAACACCAAAATTGTAGAGACGAAAGTTAATATTTACATATCAATTCCAAACACCACATATCGATTCTAAACACCAAAATTGTATATCGATTCCAAACAGCAAAATTCTAAAGACTAAACTTAATGTTTGCATATCAATTCCAAACATCAAAATTCAGACACCACATATGGATTCTAAATACCAAAATCACATACCAAAATCACAGAGACGATTCCAAAAACCAAAATTCCACCCAAATTTCAAACACCACATATCAATTCCAAATACCAAAATTGGAGAGACGATTCCGAAGACCAAAATTCCACCCAAATTTCAGAGGCGAAAATTCCATAGACGAAATGTTTTTATTCTTATGGGTGAAGCCACGAAGAATTGAACCGCATTTGCTTTTGAATGAAAAATAACCTCCGCATTTGGTTTTGAATGAAAAATAGCCTTTTTAAATGAAGAATCGGCTTTTAGCAATGCAACGGGTTTTGGCTTGGTGACATGTTCGATGCGAAAAAGTGGGTTTTGGCTGGATGACATGCTCGATGTGAAAAAGCGGGTTTTGGCTGGATGACATGCTCGATGTGAAAAAGTTTGCTATATAAAGTATGTCGAACGTTTTATGTAAGATTGGGATGGGAATTTGGAAATATGAATGTTTTGTGAATTCCAACATCTTAATTATAATTATTTATTATTTATCATATCTGTAAATTTATAAGTTCCATCGATCAAATTGTAGACACGGAAAAAGGCAACATCCTTATTTTAATTATTTACCATATCTGTAATCAAAGATTTACAGTTTTATCATTGTTTTATTGTAATATTAGGTAGCTAGCTATTAAGCTAGCTAGCAGGCAGGGCAAGCAGTGGACAGAGTGAAGCAGGCTGCGTGTGGATAATACTCAAACGTCCTATGCCACTTGGACGAGAAGAGATGTAACGTTCTGTTGTTGATCTTGGTAACGTCCAAAGCCTGATGATGGAGGCAGAATGAGTGTGTCGTGCTCTCTGTTCCTCATCACTTGTTGAACTTCATTTTGGTCGATCCTGTAAGCGGCACGCAACACTTCCTCCGGCATCGCCTTCAAAACTGACTGCCTTCCTGCCAGAGTCGACCGGTATGAACTGCAATACAGTACATTGCACGAACAACTCGAATTGCTCATTATATTATATTCAATTCAAATCAGAGAAGCCTCCATTCCGAAATATATTATACTTACTTGTCCGATGTTGTAAACGTTATATACTCCAACCCATCGTCTCCTGCTTGCTTGATGACTGCATAGAATTGCGGAATGACGATGAACTGACCCTCTTTCACACGCCCATCAAACACACTCCTCCCTTCCTCTCCCACCACCTCCACTCTCCCCTCGCCTCTCGTCACGTACATTATGCCATGCGCGTTCATCCTCCACGACGGAACACATGATGCTCTCTGCAACCACAATAAAGTATTCCATTCATTGGATTGGAAAACATTAAAATTATATCTAAGTGAAGCAGGAAAAAATAGTTACTGCTTACCGGGCGGAGAATAACCCTCTCGGCTCCTAATCCCAAATACTTGAGAACAGGAAGTTTGTGGCGGTTGACTATATTCATGCGTCCCCCATCTCTTACATAGATATCGGCATCCTCGGGATTGTCAGCATTGTGCTTTACACGCATTGGGCACACAAGCTCTTCAACGCCATTCTCACTATATTCATCCAATCCACCACCAACATGATCCTCTCTCCCCCACCGCCTCTGTCTCCCGTAAGGAGAGCGAGATCGAGATCGAGACTGAGGGCCGGGTAAGCTGAGACGTCGGCCGCGTCCAACTCTGGCAAAGAGTCGCGAATGCTGATTCTGTTGAAGCTTCCTTGCAGTTTCAAGCTCCACGTCCAACGACTGAGCCAAAGTGCGCGTGTTAAACCCTGCCAAAATATTATCCCCGAGTCCCCCTCTTCTTCCTCTTTCTTCCTCTCCCTCCTCCTCACGAGGACCACGAGACGATGAGCCTGGCCCAGCCAAAGTGAAGGGCTGAACATATATAGTACACCATCAGCAACTATATAAAATGAAGGAAAGAATCTACAATATAACTGAAAATGCAGATTATTAGTTAATTGGTCGGGATGCTTACGCTGAAATCCCTGCGGTTCTGATTTTGAGGGTTGGATGTGTCGGCAATGGCTACGATTTGCAGAGGCTCGTTACCATCATTATACGACCAATACGCTGCTCCTGCAAATATTGCTATCACGTCACCTCTCCTGATTCGCCTCACCTTCTGACTTGAGTCCTCTTCGTCCTCGTCCTCCCGTCGTCTCTCTGATCTCATGCGCCTTGATCGCCTTTGAAACGAAGGTTCGTCTCTGTAAGTCTCGGGACACCCCGGGAACACAATGCCTAGTCGACCCTCACCTGCACAGTGTACATATATAACATACCAGTAAATTATAACAGGAAACTTAGGTAATCATGTGACTTACACAAACTGTATGATGAGCTTACCTCGGACAACGTAAACCAAGAGATCGGCGCTGGCATATTGGGGCAACGAGATGGCGTCCCTTTCAATCGTCTTTCTGAAGAAGGCAACGCCTGCGCACTCTAATTCCTCGTTGTCTTCTCCGGTGGACAACTCGAAGGTGCCACCTTCTGATCTCATCGACTCCGATTCAGACGGTTCGTGGGTGCTCAGCCGCTGCAGCCTCCGGCACGCTGATGATTGCTCATCGTAACGACGACCTCTTTCTCTTCTTTGCCGATAAATTGCAGCTACAGGTGACACAGCTGACAGGGAAAGAAAAAGAACGCAGGCAGAGGAAACTAACAGTATCTGCATTAGAGGGCAACGCGCTGATCTCATCATTCCCTTCATTTCGCTTGCTTTCGTTTCGATGCTTCTTCGGGTTTCTTCACCCAGGCTATGTGTTCATGTTATTGCTGAATGTTAGTTTTATAGTATGGTGAGGGCGATATGATTAATGCTATATTCCAGTGAGAGCCACATAGGCTAAACGCCAAGGCGAGTGTTGATACGTGTGATGCAGGTACTCTCGGGCGTGCCATGTAGTGTCGTACCATTCGACGTGTAGATAGTTGCATGTTTGCTAAAAACGATGTTGCTGTGAATTAAAAATGCGTTTCGCTATTACATTCCCATTTTTATTATTGAAAAGCAAAAGCAATTGATGGTATATATGAGATGGAAAATATATTTCTCGAGAGTATAGAAGTACAATTCTCAGTGGTGATTAATTTAGATGATGTAGTGCATAAAGTTCTGGATGGATGAATTAAACAAGGATAATAAAAGAAACTAATAATAAAAATGGCGGAAAAATTATAGATAATAATTATAAAATAGTTAAATTACACTAATGGAAAGTGATATTACATTAGATTAAAATATATATATATAAACCATTTAAATAAAAACACAAATGGATAATATATTTGTGTTAGAGATAAATTTTAGTTGAAATGTAAAATGTAATAGTATTGAAAAAGAAAAACTCAGTTTATGAAAATAAGTAAATTTATTATAGAGTTCCATGGGTTTTGGATAAACTTGAACCAGTGCTTTTTTTAAATATTTTTTGATTTGAAGTTATTAGTCACTAGTTCAATTTCCGAGCACTTTTTGATATGAAGTTACTAGTACAATTCCTCACACTTAAATTATTATAAAATATTTCTAATATACACAAAATATCTTTCTCTAAAAAAATTATATATATATATATATATATATATATATTAAAAAAGATATTTAATAATAATAAGCATATTTACTACATATTTCGTTCCTATTAATATTAATATCAGTGGAATGAGATTCATAATCATCCAAAATTATTTTCCGTTATTTAAAGTATTGTTTCAATTCTTTTTAAGATCATTCTGACAAATTCATTACCATTTTGTAGTTTGAAACATATGAAAGAGAACTTTTGTTGAGTTAAACACGATATTTCTTAACATTAAATATTTAATTGTTAAAAAAATGGATTTGTCCACGAGGGTGTCCTTGACCATTACATTTTCTGATATGTATTGGTCTCACGAACGTTAGTTGTTATTGGGAATATAGAAATCCTATTATTTTTTTATAAAATCCTTGTGCCCACAAAATACTCTATGCATTTCCTTAATTTCTTGATAATTCATTTCTCGAATCTGCCATGGATGCTCAAATAACAAGTAAACAATAAACACCTAAAGGAGAATTTTCAAAAGGTTGAGGTGAATCTTCTCAATCAGTAACCATAACAAGCACCCAGTAGGTTAAAAAACCAACCCAAGCAAGAAAATACTAGAAAATATGAGATAATACAAGACATCAAGAGGACAAAGTGGTTGACATAGGAAACTTGTTCAAGTTTCCCTTCTTGAAGTCATTCAAAACTCAAAAAATGGAAAGAAAGACCTCCTATAACAAAGTCTAACTTGACTCAAATGGAGAAACTTGAGACCCTTGTTTCCCAAGCTGCAAACCCAGGGCTCCAAGTAAACACCTACACACTAGACAAGGACAATAATAAAGCTCCAAACAAACACCAACATGGAGCACTAAACTAGAACAAAATTCACCAGTGTTTGATAAAAAACAAATGAGAAAATTCCTAATATCATGAATATAGATTGAAAGGGAGTGCTTACTTAGAATTCTAGTTGAACAATAGTTAATTAATATCAATTTTCCTTGTTTAAAAAAGAACATGCTCTTTGAGGCATGATCCCACCTTTTTCCTACATATAATCTCTACACACTTTAAATTGTTGATTGAACATAAAGACTAGCATATGTGAGGGTGTCATAAGGTTGATTCACATTGCATCTTGCCTCTATCTAATTATATTATAATAGCTTGAACATGTTGACATATGACATTTAATGATCTTGATATGTGATCTCGAACATAATTGGCATTGGTCATGAACTTATGAGATAACCACAAGCACTTCACCTTGTTGACCAATATCTTGTTGTGTCCATTCATAAATGGGACTTTTAAATTATGAAAAATAGAGTCAATATATTACATGTAATGGGGGGAGATGTCGGGTATTTGGGGAGGTGGGGGCGGTTGTAGGTATTGGGGGGTATAGAAAGGGTATTTGGTAAAAATAAGGGACAATTACTAAAAATAGGGGACTATTTAATTGGAAATATGTATTAGGAACGTTGTTTAGCAAAATAATTTTGGAAGGTATTTATTAATATACGATATTAGAGATATTCTTTAATATCTCATGAATTCATGTACCAAGTTATAGGTTCACCGAGTTGAGACTCCGTGGAATTTCCCTTTGTGTTAGAATGTTATGAACCTTGTGCCTTAGAAATGATAAGAAACCAATAACTACAACCCACTTCGAGGGGTGATCTGGATCTTGGGAGCTAAGATCTAAGAGGCTTGAAAGATGAGAGAGGAGGATAGAAAAGGTCTGACATAAAATTGATCACAAGAACATTGACAAAAATGCAAGAACTAAATATATCACAAAAATATGAAGAGGGGGAGCAAGAATTGGAGAAGAAGAATAATTCCATTAAGAAGAACCATTACATGCAATGAGGCCAATTTTGGGACCTACCCTTCTTAAACTTCACTATCTTCCTATTGTCTTCTTATAAGATGTCTCATTTGAATAATCAAATTTAATTAGGGTTTACTCAGTTAGTTACATATCTATCAAGTTCCCTTTTCCATAAAAATATGACTTTATGACTTATAAATATGAACTTAGAATATAAGCCCCCATAAGATTTAGATCAATGCTTCCCCTTAGAAAATTATGGTCCTCGTCATTCAAAATGATAAAAAGAGGGTGACCCCATTATGTTTAATGTACCATCATGACTACAATATGAAATAATCCAATGAAGAGAAGGGTTGTGTGTGGTTAACCCATAATTGTAGGTTTGTGGGTGATCGATAACCATCATGATTACAATTTGCTAAGTGACAATAAAGAGAAGGGTTCTTGCATGGTTAACTCATAACTATGGGTTTGTGGATGACCCATAAACAACATGAAAATGGAAAAATTGGAGAGAAGTTTTTTGTGGTTTACCCATAATCATGGGTTTGTGGATGACCCAAAATCATGGTTTTCTTATGATTTTTTCTAGAAACATACCTCGTATTGCAGCTTTGTTGAAAACTTTTACTGCATGTGATGAAATAATTTTTTGTTGAAGACCCATTTGAGGCATTGAAGAGACCTTTCCATTAATATAATATACTTTCTCTTTAATGATCTATGGAGTGAGGAAATCATTCTTGAAACTCAAAATATGCATAGTTTCTAAACTTTACATAAATGTATAACTTCAATCTCTGATATCTTTCAAACCATGAAATCAAATCAAATTTTGTAAAAAACACATTTTGTCTAATAGAATATCCTTTAAAATGAGTTATTGTGCATGAGTTTGAAGTGATTTATAGAGGTTGTGGCACCTACATGAAGTTTGTTGAATATTGTTTCCTTGTGTACCTTCTGTTATTGTGCTCCTATGGTAGCCATGCCACCATGGAAAGCTAAGAAATGGTTGAAATGAGGTCATCCAAGCTTCCCTATGTTGAATACAAATTTTGTAATGAATGTAAAAATACCAAGTGTAGAGGGCCACAAAGGATGCCAAGGGTTTGTAGAGAAACATGGGTTGTTGCAGACACCAAGGAACCTTTGTGTTGCATAGCAATGGATGTAGTGGATCCATGTAAGAATGCTCCTGCAATGTTTAATGAAGTTGTGAGTATAGAAAATCCTATAGTGCTTATGGACCAACTATGATACTTACAATGTATGGTGATGTAAATGGACTCCAAAAGTTCCAAAAGGAGGTTTGAGATTGCTACAAAACTTTGAAACTGAAATATCCTTCTAACCCTCTTTCCCATGGAGTCGTAACCTGCTCTGATACAACTAATTTGTATCTTGGGGGTAACATCCAAGAGGCTTGAATGCTAAGAAGGGAGGAGAGAAAATATTTGTCATAAACATGATCACAAGAAAATAGGTAAAAATGCAAGAACATAATGCAACACAAAAAAAATGAAGAGAGAGAGAGAGAGAGAGAGAGAGAGAGAGAGATTAACAATTGTTGAAGAAGAAGAATTCTATTAAGAAGAACCATCACATACAATGAGGCCAATTTTTGGACCTCACCTTCTCCACCTTCACTCTATTCCCATTTCCTTCTTATAAGATGTCTTGTTAACATAGTCAACTTTAATTAGGCTTTAATATGTTGACTGCATATCCATCGAGTTCCCTTTTAATAAACATATGACTTTATAACTTATATACCCAAACATAGAATATAATATCCTTGAATATTTTGATCAAGGGAAATGCCTTCTTTTATAATGAATACAATGTATAAGACAAGATATGATGATCCTAAGACTAGGTCTCCTTTGTGTGTATATAGAAGACAAAGGGTACAATTGTAATGAAATGGAACCATCAAAGGTTCTAACCTACTTTTAATGTGTTTTCATGTCACACTTCAAATCAAGTGATTATGAAACAACAGGATTCTAATTATATTAATGTTGAAAATATTCTTCACATAAGGCCAAAAAGGATGGTCTCTCATTTGAAAAGAATGAAGAAAACAAAGGATAACAAAAGGAAGAAATTATTCATGTTCATATTCTCATTCGATAGCCCTATGTTTTAGCATCGTTTGACATTTTGTGGAATAAAAAACAAAGGTTATATGCCAAATATATCGTTTCTTTCCTCACATATCTCCATTATTCCCTTTTTATCATTATTTCCATTATTCACATCATTTATTCATTTTTCATTTTCTCGTGTAAGTATTCTTTTCATGATAAATTACCTTACCTCCTCTTCTCTTTTTACTTAGTCATTTATGTGAATTTTTTCCATACACATTTTCCAAGTTGTGAGCGGGTGGGCACATGAAGATGATGGCCCTAAAAGGGGAAATGGGGCCATCAAGAACTAATGCCCATAGGAAAGGATACACATTCCCAGGAATACATGCATGTTTATGGGCGTCCAATCTCAACAAGAATTGAGGTACCAACTAGAATTCTAGCCAAGTTACTAGCTTAATGTGGCTTAGGAATGCACATGCATTCTTAGGAACACACATGTGCTTTAGGAATGTGCACATGTTCCATTAAGGATATGCACATGCTATAGGTATTCACATGTGTTCTTGATAATATTTTTTATTTAGATGCTCATGACCCTATTTTTACCAAATTAGGACCATATATTGTGTTTTTGTTAGACATTGAGTAAAATCCTTACTTGTTGAACAACCTTGATCACTAAATCAACATCATGCCTTGTCTTCAAAGTCTAGGTAAGTGTTCTCACATATTTTTTTTTTCCAAATTTTTGTTTAAAATTCTAAAAAAATACAAATTCATACCCGCAACAAAATCATTGTATTTAATTGCAGGGAAATTGGATAACATGGAACCTAATTAGAACCCAAACCCACCATCAACAAATCAAAATTTATAACAACCTAACCCAAACCAAAAGCCAAGAAATCAAAATGATGAAACTGAATCATGATCCTTAGCTACATTAAATTCATTGTTACAAGATCTCCAAAACACTAGAGAGCCATCATGAGTGTCTCTTATAAGGTCATTAAAATCAATTGTATCCTCTGTTAGTGTCAATATCTGCATACTTCCATCAGGGATCAAAATTTTCTCTTTGCATTTTCATTTTAGGGGTCCCATACTGAAATTTTTACATCATTTCATTAGGTCATGTCAAACTGATCCACTGATGGTTGTCTTCTCTTCAGAAAATCTAATTTCTCCCTCATAGAGTATACTTGCTGACCCTTCTTCAAGTTGTCTTCAATTATGGTTTCATGGTCAATTTGCAATCATGCTTTCATTAGGTCATAGGGCGTGTTTCAGTATGTCTTAGGGTTTCATCACCAAGGTCAAGAACCTGATTTAAAAGTGTAAATAAAGGGCAACAAGGGTATAAGGATGATAAATAAGTCAAACATGATGGCTTGTAGGTCATAGTTACTGAATAATTATCCTTTAACCTAATGTAATTTTCACCTCAAAAACATGGTATTTTGAGTTAATTTGTATTTCTTATGTAATTTTAAGTCACTTTATGTAATAAATGATCTTAGTTGCACCAAAGCGTCTCTTCTTGCTGCAAGACAAAGAAACACTGAAAAAGCAGTTCAAGTTGAGCATTATCCACCTGAAAAGAAACAAAGAAGAAAAGGCATTAAAAACAGAGTTTTGAGAAAGGTAAAGAAACATTAGAAAGTGGGTTTTTCAAGTGAAAAAACAAAATTTACTCCTATATAAGGCCTCACATTTCATTTTCAAGCTCATTATTCTCATTTGGAAAGCAAGAAGTCAAAAAGTGAGAAGAAGAGGAAAGGTTGAGTGAGTTTTGGGCAAAGGAGAGTTGGCATTGTGCTTCTGGAGGGTGGCGCTGCACATCTGGAGCAGTGGTGGAGTGGCGCTGCGTGTAGGCAGACTGGCGCTGCGCGTTTCAGGCAGGTAGGGTTGGCATTGCGCGTTGAGGGTTTGGCAATGCGCGTTTGGGCCCGGCGCTGTACGTCTGGAGAAATTCCCAGTGTAATTTTACACTACACTGCGCTTCTAGAGGTGGCGTTGCACGTTTGTGTAGTGGCGCTGCGTGTTTAGTAGAAGGGCCAAAAATACCTCTAAACCTCAACAAACTTCAAATTTTCCCTCTCTTACCTACATACAAGTAAGTGGTCCTCCATACTACATTGATTGGTTTGCAATTGAACTTTTAAGCTAAATTCTCCCTCGGTTATGCCTAAACCCTAAAATTCTCCCTTCTATGCCTAAAACCCTAAAACCCCCATTGTTCCTCCTATCACCTATCACTACAACTCTAAACTCTTTCCCTATCCCTTTATCCCTTTATCCCTATTCCATAACATCCACATCCCTTTATCCCTCTTCCCAAAGGGAAATTTCTCAAACAAATTAAGCCCTCCCTCTCATTTTTGATTCCTACTCCCTCATTCATTTTCTAGCCCATAAAGTCATCTCCCATCCCCTCACTCCTAAATCACTCTCACTCATTCCCTTCATACAAACTCAAGCCTTGCAAACATGGACAGAGAGGACCGAGACTATGAGGAGGAGGAAAACACAGGCAGTGACACCTCAGCAGATAGAGCTAGGGATCAGAGAACACCACACAATGGAGGAAGAATTATCAAAGAAGAGCCATCAAACCTCAGAGAATTGTAGACCTCTTAGTTGGCTATCACTTGTTTCGGATACCTTGGCTGCTATGAGTTCCGTGAGTAGGTAGAGAGAATTCAACATCACTTTGCGCTCACCAGACTTTTTGTAGCCCATCTTTAGGACAACAGGGTGACTCTTGTTGGGATGACATTCACAGTTTCACCTTCCATCATTGTAGAAGGCCAATAGAGACAATCAGATGATCAGGCACATGGCCTACCATTATAGGACCCGAAACAAAATTTGCAACATGAGGGTCAAAAATATGAAAGCTAGGCTAAGGCGGGCTCTGAAAGGCAAAAATGAGGAGGATAAGATTAGGTTTCTTGCTGAAGCTTCCTTAGCTCATCAGGACACTTGATGATGGTGCTTCTCACCAATTTTGGGCAAGTTTGGAAGAATTTTTGTCACTTGCAAATTTTGAAATTTTACACACAGGAAATCTGCCTCAACATGCAGTACCACTGGCGCTGTGCTTTTCCTAGGGGCACCCAAATGAGAAGTGGTTTGCATTTTTGGATTCAAAGAAATGAGGACATTCACCCTATGGATTTGCTAAGTTTTTGGGGAAGAATTGGTCTACCAAAAGGTCAAAAAACACCCTAAAAATGACCTTTCTGCCACTTTTTTGACACATAGAAGCAGTCTTGGGAGAATCAAGTTTTGAAGTGTCAAATGAGCTTCAAATATAGAAATTTTAGGTTTTTTGGAAAGTAGACTTGAAGACCTTTCCAATGAGATATCATGAGCTCAATTTGGATACCGGGAATGCCTCCAAACGCGACCTGAAAGTGGCGCTACACGTTGGGCCAGTGGCGTTGCGCGTAGGGCAACTTTTGCACAGGATGGCTATTTTTCCATTTTTTGACTGTGTTCATGGATTCTCTCTCATGGAGGATGTTTTACCATTGTAAATGATGACTTGGCATGTAAATATGATAGATATATAGTAATAGAGGGTAGATTCATCACAGTAGAAGTCAATTTGAGCTCAAATGAATCAGTTTTTCACTTTTAGAGGCAAGTTGTTGAGATGCCTATATTCATGTTTCTTGTTCATTGTTGGTTAGATTAGCTCCTCATCTTAGGGATTCGACCCCTGAGGATGGGAGGAGGTTGAAACCATGCCTATATATTCTTCTTCTTTCTCATTGTAAAGGGTTGGACTCAGCTGGATGCTCGGACCTTGATTGTAAACCATTTGTAGCAGTTTAGCAGGAGATTAATAAGAATTGCAACTATGTTTATGTGATCCATGTGGTATGGAGTTTTAGTACAGTTTCTTCTTTTGTGATCATATGTTAATGTGTTTTGTATACTTCGTTAATCATTTCATTGCTTTTAAGTGAATGCTTTCAAGTTTTATAGGTAGAATTCGTTGCATCAGTGCTCTACTTTGGGAAAACATTCACCATTTCATGTTTTCTGCAGTCTAGGAAGGATCCATGGTTTTCACATGCTCTTCCTAGCTTCTCACCAGTCTTAAACATCTCACCCATCAAGCCCTAGAGTGTTAAACCTTATGCCTACATTTCCCCATTGAACACCCTACAATTTTGACCTAATTCCATAGACCTAAATTGTCCAGCTCCTCCTGATCTAGCAAAACCCCTTCAAAATCCAATCAAAGCTTCGTGCTACTATACCTAGCCTAAAACCCTTTCCTGATCTAGTCATCTTGGCTGAGATCCTTATGGAGAGAGCCCTCTCCCAGCCTAGTAGGGCTAGCTACTTGGCTAAGTGTGGTTTGTGATTACCCTGGCATTGCCTTCCTTCAACCTAAGGTTCAATCTGGGTGATAACATAGTGGCGACCATATTGGGGAACGAAAGACTAATCACCTGGGTAATATCTTTCATTTGAATTATTAAGCATATGGATGATGAATTTTAGAATTTACTAGGCTGAATTGGAAAGTTGTAAAGCAATATATAAAACTTCGAAATTTGAGCACACTGGCTTCGAGAAAGTACACTAGGGCCAATCCTGATCTAAACCACACCCCAGTAGTGGATAATCCTAACCTGATTTCGAGAAGACTCAGAAGACAAGAAAGTTCAGTGAGTCCAACACCTTCAATAAAAGTAGATTCCTGCCCTTATGAGTGGTTATTTTTAAAAGACCTCCTCTTTGATCTATCATTTGACCTTTCCCTATTTAGAACCAGGTCTAAAAGTGCACTTGACGACATAGTTCTCGATCCAAAGTTTATTGTAGATCTTGAAGTCCAAAAGGAAAACCGGTCAATTGATGAGTATATTCTATATTCCCCCCAATCATCCCTCACTAATGCTAAGATCCCTAAGTTTTCTGAACCGTTGTCCACTACCCTCAGTTCATCATTATTCCCTTCAACCTCTGAAGTTCATTCCCCGCCTCCATTTATACCTTCACTTCCCTATCAACCTATCATTCCTCATCAATAACCTATTACTCCCAATTCTCCATCAACTCCTACTAGCCCAACCCTTTCTTTAAATCCACCTCGAGTTATGGCTGGCTGGTATGCACCCCTTGTTTTACCTCAGAATCTTGGTGCCATGCCCGCTGATTATCAAACCAAAATACCTTTCTTTGATGCCACTCAAACCATTACAGCTCAACAAGATGTTGATAAAATGAATGATTTCTTTGACCTCCATGAAGTAGATATTGAAGATGTGTCGATGAGATTGTTTGTACAAAGCTTTGGAGGTGAAGTTGGAAAATGGTTTAGAAGTTTACCAACAGCTTCTATCACCACTTTACCAATCCTCCATATGCAGTTCCTGGATCGGTGGGAGGTGAAGAAGAATGCACTTCATATTTTTTCCGAGTATGAGAACATCAAAAGAAATGTTGGCGAGAGTGTGCAAGACTATTGTGTGAGGTTTAATGCAGTATACAATTCTATTCCTGCCAACATTAAACCACCAGAGGGATTGGCTTTGCTTAACTTTCCAGACGATTTCTATGCTGATATGGCATATCAGCTGTGGGAACGAGATCCTACCACACTAGAAGACATGCAAAAGAATGTTGTGAGTGTAGAAGAAAACTTGTTGGCCAAAAGAGCAAGAATGAGATCTGAGAAAAGAGTGACCATAAAAGAAGAAGCATCTACTTCAGATGTAAAGATGGATACATTGATTCGAACAGTGGAGGATGGTTGACCAGATAACCATCACAGATAGACCTAAACCACTAATCCGAAATCCAAATTGTAGAGGACAAAAGCAGCCCCAATTCTGAATCAAGCAAAGAGAACAAAAGACACCAGAGCAACCAATGCAACAACACTAGATTAGAACTCCCTTATAGCAGAATTATGTTCAAGGAATGGAAGAAGAAGATGAGGAAGATCCGGTAATTGAAACAAATCACTTTTTCACTGCTGATGGTATGCCTATATTTCTGACCGAAGATGAAGAATACGCAGAAGTTCCAGACATTCAAAGGGATGAGGATTACATCTTAGCAAATGATGTTGTTTTGGAGGCTGAGTTTGATGATTATTAGAGTGGTTATATGAATGCTTTGACTGCACAACAGAGGCGGTATTCTTTAAGGAGCAGAGATGTAGCAGTCAATCCCATTCAGAAAAGAAAGGATGTTCAATCAAAGAATGATTCCTCAAACACTCAGAAGAAAGGGAAAGAGATTGTTGATCTGAATCCCAACAAGGTACCATCAACAAGTATCATTGCAAACGAGAAGAACAATCAGAAAAAAGATAGTGCAGCGAAAGAGCAAGCAGATAAGAAGGACATTGGTGTCAAAGAGGTAGAAAAAGTTTCATCCTTTAATTTATAAAGTGAAATTTATAAATTAAAAATGTCCATTCCTTTGATTGAGCTTGTTAAGAATAGAAATTATAAACACCATGTATCTAGAATATTGCAAATAGATCCTTTGTCAGACATGATGAATGTCAAGGATGATCACCCTGAACTCATTTTGGTCCAGCCATAGAAAGATAGTGAAGTTCCCCCCTTTTATCTGAGTCTTAGATTACATGAGTACATTCTCCATAATGCTATGTTAGATTCCAGAGCTTCTCACAATTTGGTGCCTAAAGCCATTATGGAAAATTTGGGCCTGGATATCACCCAGAAATATCATGATTTGTACTCCTTTGACCCCAGTAGAGTTCGTTGAATTGGTCTCATCAAAGATTTGGTGGTTTCTTTAGATCAAATCCCATCCAAAAATGTCTTAATGGATGTAGTAGTTGCTGATATACCGCCTCGATTTGGTATGCTCTTATCTAGATCGTGGGGTGCTAAACTCAAAGGCACTTTACAATTTGACTTCTCTTATGCTACCATCCTTGTTTTCAGTCAATTGAGGAAGTTGTATCGGGAAAAGAAAATGAAGTACATGATCACTAGTAAAGAGAAGCCTGTGAATCATCTGATAAATGTTGTACATACTGATTTAGAGTCCTTTGTTTTGTACTCTGATAGGGGATTGAATGATGTAGATATTTAGCTTGTAGAAGTAGATGATGTACTAGAAATTTCTGAGAATTTTAGAGCAATTCTTAATCAATAAAAAGAAAAAATAGCAAGTTCTTTTGAGCATCCTACACAACAGCAAAAGGTCAGTGAAGAGCAGAAAAATGAAGTAATCATCAAAGGTAAGGTAGAGAAGGAGACATAATTTCAACATCTAGAAGATGAAGCCGACCTTTAGAGCATGGACTTCGATGGCGCCGTGGGTAAGAACGGTGCTAGTATTGGAATTTGGATTCGAAGCCCTGCTTTCCAGCCTGCCAAAGTCCCAAATAATGTTAGAGTATGTTCCTACAAGTTAGCTTTTGATTGCTCTAATAATGAAGTGGAGTATGAGGCTTTGATTATAGGTCTTAAAATTTTGAAGGAACTGGATGTGAAAAGGATTTTTGTTTATGGTGATTCAGAGCTGGTGATTAAACAAGTAAAAGGAGAATATCAAGCAAAGCATTTGTGGATGAGAGCCTACAAAATGCAGTTATGGATATTTTGAGGATGTTTCCTGAGTATACCTTGACAGCAGTTGCCTGGGCTCAAAACATCATTGCAGATTCACTCGCCACTGTGGCCAGCAATTTGAAGATTCCAATGAATTCTAGCAACAAATTTGAAATTCATGTCAAAAATAGGCCTGTTGTTCCTGATAATTTGAGGTATTAATGCCTTTTTGCGGAATGAAGGAAAGTTTAAGAATGATTCCATTGATGATGATTGTGATTCTGATGAACACGATATGGAGGTAAATCAGATGGAGATTTTACAGCTAAAGGATAATAATATTCCTAGAGGTCTCATACCTTTAGAGGAGCTTTTTGATCAGGATGATGTGGCAAGAAAACCGACCTTGATTCCTACAGACAAAGGAGTTGAAGATGTAAATCTTGGAACAACTAACCATCTCAAGCTTGTAAAATATCAAAAGCATTGTCTCCCAAAGTAAAAGCTAAGTATGTTAGATTACGTTCTGAATTTTCTGATGTTTTTGCACGAGATTATTCAGATTTGAAAGTGTATGACAAGGATATCATTTAGCATACTATTCCTATCAAGCCGGATCAAAAACCTTTTAGACAGAAGTTGAGAAGAATTAATCCAAAGTTGCTGCCATCCATCAAGAAAGAGGTAAATAGATTGTTTATAGCTAGCATCATTGTTCCAATTAGATTTTCTGATTGGATTTCAAATTTGGTCCCAATACGAAAGAAGACCGGAGAAATAAGGTTGTGCATAGATTTCTGGAACCTCAAAAAAGTATCCTTAAAGGATAATTACCCACTTTGTAAGATGGACCATATTCTGCAAAGAGTAGTTGGAGCATCACGGATGTCACTACTAGATGGTTACTCAAGCTGTAATCAAATCTTGGTGCATGAAAAAGACCAAGACAAAATTGTCTTCACAACACCTTAGGGAACTTTTCAGTATGCCAAAATGCCATTTGGATTGAAGAATGTCGGATCCACTTTTCAGTGGGTGATGGACATAGCTTTTACTAATGAGAAGGATGTTTTCTTAGTAGTTTATTTAGATTATCTGACAATATTTTCTAGTTCTGATGATGAGCATTTGCAACACTTAAGGATTGTCTTTTAGAAATGTAGGAAGTTCAGGATTTCTCTAAACCCAAAAAAGAGTCTTTTTGCCATGGACGAGGGTAAACTCCTTGGTCATATAATTTCAAAAGATGGAATTCACATTGATCCTTCAAGGGTGGAGGCAATCCAGCATATAGACTTTCCGCACAAAAAAAAGGAGATTCATGCTTCCAATGGTAAGATGAATTTCTTACACAAATTTATACCAAATTTGGTTGAGCATTTACGTGAAATAACTAATATGTTGAAAAAGGACAGCACTGTGAAATGGATTGAGGATGCCATGAAATCATTCAACTTGGTAAAGTTTTCTTTAACCATAGCCCTAGTCTTGATTAGTCCTGATTATACTCATGATTTTATTATATTTTCATTTGCACCTGAGCACACCAAGGCTGTGGTGTTGATGCAAAAGAGGGATCACGTGGAGCAATGCATTGCTTTTTTCAGTACGACTATTCGAGATGCTGCCTTGCGTTACAATATCATTGAAAAACAAGTGTTGGCTCTTATAAAAGCATTGAAGGATTTCAAAGTATACATTTTGCATTCACATACCAAAACATATGTTCCTAATGTAGCAGTTAAGGATGTTCTCATGCAAACTGATCCGGAGGGGAGGAGAGGTAAGTGGATAGCAGCGATGTTGGAGTATGATCTTGAGATTAAACCTACCAAATTATCAAAGGACAAGGCTTGGAAAAACTGATGGCTGAACCAAATTTGCATGCTCTAAACATAAATCTCATTGCAGCAATGTCAGAGGACGAAGATGGTGGCTCACTCATTCAAGTATCAAAAATGTTTCTCAAATCACCTTGGTATTCTGATATAGTTTATGTTCTTCAACATCTTTCGCCACCTCCTGGAATGTCAAGAAGTAAAGGTATATCACTAAAACTAAAGTTTGCAAAATTCTGCATTTTAAATACTGCTGTCTATTTGAAAGATCTGAGAGGAGTTCTTCTTAATTGTTTGGTTGAAGATGAAGCTCAGTAGGTAATGATTGATTTTCATAGAGGTGATTGTGGCGGTCATTTGTTTTGGAAACAACAGCTAGCAAAGTGTTGAGAGCAGGATATTATTGACCAACTTTGTTTTTAGATTTATATAAAACAGTTATGGGCTGCCATGAATGCCAAGTTTTTCAAGGAAAAAGGAAGTTGCTTCCTCTTCCTTTGAAGCCAGTTGAAGTAAATGCACCTTTCCAGTAGTGGGGACTTGATTTCATAGGGGAAATCCATCCTACATCATCAGCACAACACAGATGGATTTTGACAGCTACCGATTACTTCACCAAGTGGATTGAGGCCATTCCAACCAGGCAAGCCACAGACACGGTAACTATCTAATTTTTAGAATCTAATATCTTGTCTCATTTTGGGTGCCCTCACAAGATTATAACAGATAATGCAGCAACATTTAAGTCCAATAAGATGGTTGAGTTTTTCAACAAGTACAACATTACATTGGGTCATTCCACGACATACTACCCACAAGGCAATGGATTGGATGAGTCATCAAATAAATCCTTGGTGAACATTATCAAGAAAATGTTGGAGGCAAACAAGAAGAATTGGCATCGAAAGCTTGTTAATGCCTTGTGGGCCAATAGAGTGAGTAGAGAGAAATCCATAGGTATGTCACCTTTTGAGTTGGTTTATGGTATTGATACAGTATTTCCTACATCACTTGCAGTCCCGATCATGAGATTATTACAGGAAGCTGGCAGTGAAGAGGATGATATTCAGCGCAGAATTAATCAAATGATTCACCTTTAACAAACAAGGTGAGAGGTTTCCCAAAACACTTTCCGGTTGCAAGAGAAGATAAAGAAAATTTATGACTGCAAAACCAAAGCATAAAAGTTTCAGCTGGAAGATGTAGTGCTGTGGTGGGATGCACGGAATGATGGAAAGGGAAAGCATGGTAAGTTTGACAATTTTTGGAAAGGACCATATAAAATCTCAGCTTATCGAGGATAGAATGCATTTTTGTTAAAGGAAATGGATGGTCAGGAATGTTCAAGAGGCCCAGTGAATGGTAGGCTCCTAAAGCACTACAACTTTAGAGGTTGTTCCCTGAGGTTACTTCACCTTCATTGTATATACCAGTTTGCTTTTCCTTGCAAGGTTTCAAGTACATTGTCATCTGAGCTTGGGGCCCAAAGTGAAGGCTATAAAGTTTGAATGATTAGTGTCAAGTTTGGTTGATTTGGTTTATAGTCAAGTTTAGAGTCAGTTGTGAGTCAGTTTTCAGTTTGTCTTGAGTCATTTTTCACCTTTTTTGTTGGTTTGATCATATTGCCCAATGGACTAGGCACTTGGTCTACGACGTTCTTGACACCTCCAAGGAGTTTCCATCCCCAATAAGGCCAATTTTAGTGTCAGTATCTGCATACTTCCATCAGGGATCAAAATTTGCTCTTTCCATTTTCATTTTAGGGGTCCCATACTGAAATTTTTACATCATTTCATTAGGTCACGTCAAACTGATCCACTAATGGTTGTCTTCTCTTCAGAAAATCTAATTTCTCCCTCATAGAGTATACTTTTTGACCCTTCTTTAGGTTGCCTTCAGTTATGGTTTCATGGTCAATTTGCAATCATGCTTTCATTAGGTCATAGGGCATGTTTCATTAGGTCTTAGGGTTTCATCACCAAGGTCAAGAACCTGATTTAAAAGTTTAAATAAAGGGAAACAAGGGTATAAGGATGATAAATAAGTCAAACATGATGGCTTGTAGTCATAGTTACTAAGTAATTATCTTTTAACCTAATGTAATTTCCACCTCAAAAACATGTTTTTGAGGTGAAAACAGAGTATTTTGAGTTAATTTGTATTTCTTATGTAATTTTAAGTCACTTTATGTAATAAACGATCCTAGTCGCACCAAAGCATCTCTCCTTGCTGCAAGACAAAGAAACACTGCAAAAATCAGTTCAAGTTGAGCATTATCCACCTAAAAAGAAACAAAGAAGAAAAGGCATTACAAACAGAGTTTTGAGAAAAGTCAAGAAACATTAGAAAGTGGGTTTTACAAGTGAAAAATCAAAATTTACTCCTATAGAAGGCCTCACATTTCATTTTCAAGTTCATTATTCTCATTTGGCAAGCAAGAAGTCAAAAAGTGAGGAGAAGAGGAAAGGTTGAGCGATTTTTGGGCAAAGGAGAGTTGGTGATGCACTTCCAGAGGGTGGCGTTGCACATCTAGAGCAGTGGTGGAGTGGCGCTGCGCGTAGGCAGACTGGCGTTGTGCGTTTTAGGCAGGCAGGGTTGGTATTGCGCATTGAGGGTTTGGTGCTGCGCGTCTGGTCCCCGAGCTGCGCTTTTGGAGAATTTCCCAGTGTAATTTTACATTACGCTGCACTTCTAGAGGTGGCATTGTGCGTCTGTGTAGTGGCGCTATGCATTTAGCAGAAGGGCCAGAAAGACCTCTAAACTTCAAATTTTCCCTCTCTTACTTGCATACAAGTAAGTGGTCCTCCATACTACATTGATTGGTTTGCAATTAAATTTTAAGCTAAATTCTCCCTTGGTTATGCCTAAACCCTAAAATTATCCCTTTCATGCCTAGACCCTAAAATTCTCCCTTCTATGCCTAAAACCCTAAAACCCCCATTGTTCCTCCTATCACCTATCACTACAACTCTAAACTCTTTCCCTATCCCTTTATCCCTTTATCCCTATTCCATAACATCCACATCCCTTTATCCCTCTTCCCAAAGGGCAATTTCTCAAACAAACCAAGCCCTCCCTCTCATTTTATGATTCCTACTCCCTCATTCATTTTCTAGCCCATAAGGTCATCTCCCATCCCCTCACTCCTAAATCACTCTCACTCATTCCCTTCATACAACCTCAAGCCTTGCAAACATGGACAGAGAGGACCAAGACTATGAGGAGGAGGAAAACACAGGCAGTGACACCTCAACAGATAGAGCTAGGCATCAAAGAAAACCACACAAGGGAGGTAGAATTATCATAGAAGAGCCATCAAACCTTAGAGAATTGCAGGCCTCTGAGTTGGTTGCCACTTGTTTCAGATATCATGGTTGCTATGAGTTCTGTGAGCAGGTAAAGAGAGTCATAGAAAATTTTAGGGGCGAAAGTTCGCCCTTTGGCGAAATTAAGGGGTTTTAAATTTTTAGTGGGAGAATATTTTGTATCATAGCACATTTTTACAAATCACCTCAAATAGCCCACCTTATTTTAAGGGAGAGGGTAAAAAAGGTAAATTTAGCCCTTGAAACTAGGAGTTACAACCTTCCATTCGCCCATTTTCAAGAATAGGTTTTATTTAAGTGAATCCTATGGGCCAAATACCATATTTATAGAAGAGGTATGGTAAATTAATAAAAATATAAATAAATGAGAGGTATGGTAAATAAATAAAACATTTTTTATATTTACTCCATAAGTCACCTTATATACATGCAAGGGTGTAAACAAATAAAAATATAAGTAAAGTGGAGGTATGGTAAATAAATAAAACGTCATTTTATACTTTTTTTTTAAGCTGTGGTTCACGGTCACTGAGTGGCCACTACATCCACGGGAAAATATCGGGGCAGATCCACCCGAAGGGATCTGCCCGTCGGCCAATCTTAACAGGCCTAACCCCGAGGGCGTTGAGGAGATTTGACCCCGTGACCTCCCAAATTGGAAAAGTACTTTAGCAACGGGAACTAGACCATTTGAGTTATCCCTTGGGGCTAACGTCTTTTTATACTTACTCAAAAGGTATGGTAAATAAATAAAAATATAAATAAACTAGACATATGGTAAATAAATAAAACCTCTTTTTATATTTAGTCCATAACCCTCGTTCTATTTATGAAGGCTCAAGAAAGAGGTTTTATTTAAGTGAATCCTATGGGCCAAATACCATATTTGTAAAAGAGGTATGGTAAATTAACAAAAATATAAATAAACGAGAGGTATGGTAAACAAATAAAATATTTTTTTATATTTACTCCATAAGTCACCTTATATTTACGAACACTCAAAAAATGCGTTATATTTAGGTGAAACCTATGGGAAAAATACTATGGGACAAATACCATGGACTAGATTGTTATTAATACCATGCAAAAAAACATTATTAACCCTAATATTAGTATTAATAAAAATAAAAATGGCACATGGTATTGACCCATGGTATTCACCTGGAATGTAGCCTATTTAAATGGGGGAATTAAACCAGCATAGATCCATCTTTACTCTGGATCTACTAACCCCCCCAAGAGGTATCAAATATCATGATATGCAAACTAGGATAGAGTGAAAAAATATTTGATCTCTCTCGGGGCTTGGTGGATCAAGAGTAAAAATGGATGTTGTAATTTAATGTATGTTAAACATTTTAGCTTGGTTAAAATAAAAAATAAAATAAAATTCAACTATTAATTTCATTAATTTTTTTAAATTACTAATAGTCATTTTTAAGCTCCAGGTTTATGATAACCCATGGTATTGACCCATGGTATTCATGTGAGCATAGACTAATTAAAGGGGAAATTCTATCATCTTAGATCCATCTTAATTCTGGGTCTACCAAGTGCTCAGAGGGATAAATAGATTTCATTCCCCTAAGAGTGGTAGATGTGGAGTTAAGATGGATATAGGTTGGTTTTTATGATAATGAAGATATTAAATAGACTTAGGAAATTATATTGTAAAAACATATTAAGGTGAATTGTTAAAGAATAGACATTGGACAAGTATATTTGTATACTTCTATTTTAAACTGAAACAAATCCAGGGGTAAAAGGAATGGATTGATTTCACTAGTCATCCTTCTATAACTTTCCAACATATGCTGGAGTAAATAGATTGTAATTTGGGTAATTTTTCTAACTGCAAACAGGAACATACTTGTGTATTGGCAGGGTGGTTACGAGGTCCCTAGAAGTGATGAATTTGAATTTTTCTTGGTTTTATATATAGTATTAGGTTTTTTCTCATGCTTTCTGTGAATGACACGGGTGAATTTTATCCTACACCCACTAGGTTATCGATAATTTTAGTAATTTTGGTTTCAAAAGATATTTTAAAGAAATGCAATAATTTCATTTGTGTATTCAATAAACACAATATTCTAATGGAATTCTGCATTTTTGGTTTACCTATATAGATTCCATGGAGAAGTGTTAGTGGTGTGACATCAATTGTCTTCAAGCGGAGGCTTTAGTTTTACTCTTTTTGGAAGCAAATACTTTCTTCCAACATTTTTGAGTTCCATGAAAAATTTGAAAGTCTTAATAGTATTCAATTATGGGTTCAAGAGAGACATAGTATTCAATTATGGGTTAAAGAGACATAGTATTCAATTATGGGTTAACGTAGAAAATATAATATGATACAACAGTCGTACAGTTACAAAACATCTCCTCAATCATGTATGAATTGTAGATTATTACAATGCCAATACAAGCTTATACACAACTCTTAGGATGTGTCTATTTCTAATGTTTGATCCAAAATTAGATGTTGAATCTTGCCCCTCCTATACAATATATCCTAATCTGATAGCAGAATAAGTAACTTTTATCTATTAATAACTTTTGCTAAAGAAGAGCTAGATAGGCAGAAGTTAAACAAGTTTGTGTCCCATCTATCAATCACAGTACTCTGCTCATCTACCTATTAGGCATTCATTATAAAAAGAGAAACATTCCACAAAGTCGAACAAAAATCTTTTTTGAACTCAAAAATGGAGTTGAACTTGAAAGTTTAAAACCAAAATAAAGCTGAAACAAATAGTCATATAGAGCTATCACCAAATCAAGTATTATTTTTAATAATGTATTTAAGACGCTACTATGTTTTTCTCATGCAACTGTGATGATACTGGTTATCTACACTTGGTGGTTTACTTGTATGAATTCATACTATTTATTTAATAATGGAGATCAGGAGGGATCATGCAAGACCACACCTAAATTGAAGATGGTGTTTGGAAGGGGAAATATTTTTCCCTAAAGTGGAGCACTGGATATCCCCCTCACATGGAAAAATTATGCCATTGACAAAATTCAAAGTGTGGAACAAATCTAGAAGAATTGACATTCTACAAGTTGATGTCGTGGGTTTGGTCCCAAACTTAGCTTATATCTAGACTTGGCCAGATATCTAAGTTTATTTGTACCTTTCAGAGTGACCACTAGGAAAATGTCTGGATCTCAGAATTGTCTCAGACTGAGCCACCAAGGTTAACGCCCACACTAACAATATGCCAAGTCCACTGAGTGCACAACATCTATTGATAGGCATTGAACCAGAACCATCAATATGGAGGCCATCAAAGAGTTGAAGAATTCTCAATCACCAAGGAGTGTGTGATTGTGGCTCATAAGAGGTTGAGTTAAGCCCTCAACCAAGGAACTTGGAAAGCAAGGAGCACTGGTGGAATTTTGGCTCTTCAAGTAGAAGAAAGAGTGTGAGCCAGCTAAGAGATGACTTTCGAAATAGTGTTTCCCTTGTCCCATACTCGTTCATGATCATTACTCTTCTTATATATATGCATATCACAATAGCAGATTAAGTGAATGACCCAATTGCTTAGAAAGGTGAGAGGAAGGATGTTTGTTGGTGTTTGTTTCTAATGGGGGATGTGATTATGTCATACATGTGGACCATAACCAATATGTGGCATATCCACACCGGGAAAAAACAAAACAAAAAAAGCTTCTTAAATTAGCCACAATGCAAGAGACTTTGCATCGCTTTTGAACTTTCTGTTCAAATACATAGCCAAGAGGGAAATAATGTAAAATACATAGCCAAGAGTGATGCAATATAAAACCAAAAAACTTCATAATTGAACCCACAATGCGAGAGACTCTACGTCGCTTTTGAATTTTCTGTTAAATAAAATGAATGCATACCAGATGCTCGCTCACCCACAATGCAAAAGACTTTGCGTCGCTTTTGGATTTTATGTTCAAATACATAGCCAAGAGGGAAATAATGTAAAATACATAGCCAAGAGTGATGCAATATAAAACCAAAAAGCTTCATAATTGAACCCACAATGCGAGAGACTCTACGTCACTTTTGAATTTTCTATTAAATAAAATGAATGCATACCAGATGCTCGCTCACCCACAATGCAAAAGACTCTGCGTCGCTTTTGGATTTTATGTTCAAATACATAGCCAAGAGGGAAATAATGTAAAATACATAACCAAGAGTGATGCAATATAAAACCAAAAAGCTTCATAATTGAACCCACAATGCGAGAGACTCTACGTCACTTTTGAATTTTCTATTAAATAAACTGAATGCATACCAGATGCTCGCTCACCCGCAATGCAAAAGACTCTGCGTCGCTTTTGGATTTTATGTTCAAATACATAGCCAAAGAGGGATGAAATATAAAACAAAAAATCTTCATAAATGACCCACAGTGCAAGGGACTCTGCATCTCTTTTGAATTTTGTGTTCAAATTCAAATACATGGCCAAGAGAGATACAATATAAAACAAAAGAAGCTTCATAAATGAACCCACAATGCAAAAGACACTGAGTCACTTTTGAATTTTCTGTTAAATAAAATGAGTGCTTACCAGATTCTTTCTCACCCACAATGTAGAAGACTCCGCGTCGCTTTCAACTTTTCTGTTCAAATACATAGCCAAAGAGGGATGGGATATAAAACCGAAAAGAATTCATAAGTAACCCACAATGGAAGTGGCCATACGTCTCTTTTTTCTATTAAATAAAATGAATGCTTACTGGATTTTTTTCGTTTGCTGCTAAATAAAATTAATTCTTACCAGATTCTTTCGACCTGGAATGTTCACCAATTCCTTCTGAGCATGGTTTTCTCTCAGCCAACAATACATATACCTGAACGGGAGGAACCATAAACAGTGATCCAGAGGCAATAAAGAGGAAAGAAGTGCATTTATGAGTAATTTACCTCAATTAATTAACATTCGTGTGTTTGGGCATAATATTAATGTCGCCATATGATTAAGTTAATAATTGTTCCCTCCAATGCTCTGAAATATATTGGGAGAATCACTTCATTAAAGTCAGAAATCTTCTCAGGATACTACATCATTAGATTTTGAACTCTTTGTACCAAATTTGTTTAGGAGAATCATTTCATTAAAGCTTGAAATCTTTATGATACTACATCACTAGGTTTCGAACTCTTTTTTCGTGCTAATTTCGTAACAAAGCATATTTCATTGATTTGCTTCATTTGCTACTAAGGAGGCACAACTATTTAATTTGGTAGCACTTAGAGTAAAAGTATTGAAGATTGTCTCGATTGGTTGTTGGAGCTGCATTTAATGAGCAAATTGATTACGTCGAAAGACAACGTGCAACTGAAATCCATCTCGATGCTCGGAACCTGATTCCCAATAACTGATGGCGATGAAAATTAATTGCTTCGTAATCGATGATATGATTTCACACATTGCAAATTCAATTTTATATCTTATATAATTTTTTTTAATTGTAATAAAGATTAAATTCATAGTAAGAAACAATAAAGTCTAATGTATAAAAAATTTATGCATATTTAAATAGGTAACTATTGAAACATATATTTATTTATTTGTAAATAGTTATAAAAATTATTTACAATAACATGTCATATCACTTATCATTTTCTACATGGTGCAAATAAGTTATCATTATTTAATGAGCAATCTAAAATAATGATTACTAAATAAAAATCCCTCTCTTTTACACCAATCAGAAATTAAATAAATTTAATTTAATAATTATAAAAAATAAATTATCTAAAAATTCTAATATCTGTTTTATATATTATTCACAAATTTTTAATCAACATAAATTTAATTGAAATATCAACATATTTTTTAATACGTTATACCCTAACGGGCCACCCAAATAATAATTGCAATGCCTCATTAAATTAAATAATGTACAATATATTTGGAAAAAAAACGTGCCACCCTAATTGCAATGCCTATTAAATTAAATAATGTACAATATATTTAGAAAATAATAGTAAGCTAATAACATGATATCCCATCTATGTTCCTAATAGATATGAATACGGATTTAATGCTGGTAAGTGTGATAATAATAATAGGCTACAATACACTTTAGCACATTGTATTTTAATAATTTTAGTGCCTCATTAAATTCAATAATGTACTCACTCAAAAGTTTCCTCGAAATTATTGTACCTACTTAATTACCAATGTCTCCAGCCAAAAAGCTCATTTAGTATAAGGTAAATGCATACGATATATTAATGAAATATATGAGCTATCAATCAACTACGACTACGGATTATCTCTAGATATGTAAGATATTTATATTATGATTCGTATTATCTCTAGATATGTAAGATATTTATATTATGAGAAGTGATTTGATTATCTATAGATATGTAAGATATTTATATTATGGGAAGTGATTAATTGGGTATTTAAGATAATTTTATATTAATTAATATTTATATTATGAGAAGTGATTAATTGGGTATTTAAAATAGTTTTATATTAATTAGTAATTGGATATGTAATTAATATTTATATTATGAGAAGTGATTTGATTATCTCTAGATATGTAAGATATTTATAGTATGAGAAGTGATTAATTGGGTATTTAAAATAATTTTATATTTAATTAGTAATTGGATATGTAGGTGTGTTTTTATTTTTTTTATTGATTCTAAGTATTTTATTAGAATTTGATTCCAAATATCCAAATTCCAAAAACGAAAGTTTTACTTGCATATTTATTCCAAATACCAAAAAGTGCTTTATTTGTATATCGTTTCCAAACACCAAAATTAGAAAGGCTAAAGTTTTACTTGTACTTTATTTGCATATCGATTCCAAACACCAAAATTCGAGAGACGAAAGTACATTTTACTTGCATATGGATTCCAAACACCAAAATACAATTCTAGAGACATTGATTCCAAACACCAAAATTCCAAAGTTAGTATTTGCATATCGATTCCAAACACCGAAATTCCACCAAAAACTAAACTTAATGTTTGCATATCAATTCCAAATACTCCAAACACCACATGTTTGCATATCAATTTCAAACACTCCAAACATCAAAATTCCAACACTCCAAACATCAAAAATCCAGACACCACCATATCGATTCCAAAATACCAGACACCACATATCGATTCCAAAGACCAATACCAAAATTCCACCGCATATCGATCCCAAATACCAATACCAAAAATTTCCGGAGACGATTCCAAATACCAAATCCACCACATACCGATCCCAAATACCAATACCAAAATTCCAAATACCAATACCAAAATTCCAGAGACGATTCCAAATACCAAAACCAAAATTCCAAAGACGATTCCAAAGACCAAAATTCCACCAAAATTTCAAACACCACATATCAATTCCAAATACCAAATTCGAGAGACGATTCCAAAGACCAAAATTCCACCCAAATTTCAGAGACGAAAATTCGTAATACCAAAATTTCTGAAAATTCCAAATACCAAAATTCGAGAGACGATTCCAAATACCAAAATTCCACCCAAATTTCGTATGGGTGAAGCCACGAAGAATTGAACCGCATTTGCTTTTGAATGAAAAATAGCCTCCGCATTTGGTTTTGAATGAAAAATAACCTTTTTAAATGAAGAATCAGCTTTTAGCACTGCAAAGGGTTTTGGCTTGGTGACATGCTCAATGTGAAAAAGCGGGTTTTGGCTGGATGAGATTCTCGATGTGAAAAAGTTTGCTATATAAAGTATGTCGAACGTTTTATGTAAGAATGGGATGGGAATTTGGAAATATGAATGTTTTGTGAATTCCAACATCTTTATTATAATTATTTATTATTTATCATATCTGTATTTATTATTTATCATATCTGTAAATTTATAAGTTCCATCGATCAAATTGTAGACACGGAGAAAAGCAACATCCTTATTATAATTATTTATCACATCTGTAATCAAAGATTTACAGTTTTATCATTGTTTTATTGTAATATTGGGTAGCTAGCTATTAAGCTAGCTAGCAGGCAGGGCAAGCAGTGGACAGAGTGAAGCAGGCTGCGTGTGGATAAATACTCAAACGTCCTATGCCACTTGGACGAGAAGAGATGTGACGTTCTGTTGTTGATCTTGGTAACGTCCAAAGCCTAACGATGGAGGCAGAATGAGTGTGTCGTGCTCTCTGTTCCTCATCACTTGTTGAACTTCATTTTGGTCGATCCTGTAAGCGGCACGCAACACTTCCTCCGGCATCGCCTTCAAAACTGACTGCCTTCCTGCCAGAGTCGACCGGTATGAACTGCAATACAGTACATTGCACGAACAACTCGAATTGCTCATTATATTATATTCAATTCAAATCAGAGAAGCCTCCATTCCGAAATATATTATACTTACTTGTCCGATGTTGTAAACGTTATATACTCCAACCCATCGTCTCCTGCTTGCTTGATGACTGCATAGAATTGCGGAATGACGATGAACTGACCCTCTTTCACACGCCCATCAAACACACTCCTCCCTTCCTCTCCCACCACCTCCACTCTCCCCTCGCCTCTCGTCACGTACATTATGCCATGCGCGTTCATCCTCCACGACGGAACACATGATGCTCTCTGCAACCACAATAAAGTATTCCATTCATTGGATTGGAAAACATTAAAATTATATCTAAGTGAAGCAGGAAAAAAAAGTTACTGCTTACCGGGCGTAGAATAACCCTCTCGGCTCCTAATCCCAAATATACTTGAGAACAGGAAGTTTGTGGCGGTTGACTATATTCATGCGTCCCCCATCTCTTACATAGATATCGGCATCCTCGGGATTGTCAGCATTGTGCTTTACACGCATTGGGCACACAAGCTCTTCAACGCCATTCTCACTATATTCATCCAATCCACCACCAACATGATCCTCTCTCCCCCACTGCCTCTGTCTCCCGTAAGGAGAGCGAGATCGAGATCGAGACTGAGGGCCGGGTAAGCTGAGACGTCGGCCACGTCCAACTCTGGCAAAGAGTCGCGAATGCTGATTCTGTTGAAGCTTCCTTGCAGTTTCAAGCTCCACGTCCAACGACTGAGCCAAAGTGCGCGTGTTAAACCCTGCCAAAATATTATCCCCAAGTCCCCCTCTTCTTCCTCTTTCTTCCTCTCCCTCCTCACGAGTGTTGGGGATTTTTAATGGGAAAATCCCAAAAACAAAGAAATTAAACTCCACAGAGGCAATGCTCTGTTTCACCTCCACAAGATCTTTTAGACAGCAGAAACAAAACAAAAAAAATTATTTGCACCAGACAGAGTTTTCACACACCACACATTTCTATTCATTAATAAAAGCAACTGCTATTACAATCTTTTTCCTCTCTCTCAGAGGGATTCACCGAGAACATTTAACAAAAAAAATACTCTGTCTTCTCCTGAGATTTTACACTGCTGTGTGTAGAAATCTCTTTTACATTCACTGCTGTAAAAACAGACTTCAACTACAGAAAAATTACTTTTACTGCTGTGTGGAAATTATACAGATTTTCTTCACGCTGCTGCGTGGGTTACAATACATCGCACTGCTGTGCCTCACTCTTCAATTTCATTACATCGCACTGCTGTGCATTACCATACCTCTTCTACATTACAATACACACAAAAAAAACATTACATATATATTCATGGCAATAAAACAAAAAGACTTACATACGTCTCCACTTGCCATGCTTCCGTAAAATAAAAAGAACAACAAAATTAAATGTTTTTATCAGGCTTTACTTGTGCCCATACTCCCGCTGAAACAAAATTAAAAACTTCATCAAAACTTACCAACCCACAGTAAATAGCATTTACTGTTTTACTGACATTTACTGGCGGTAAGTGAAAAACTTTTACTTCACGTATAATTCATTTAATGCTGGCCCATACTTCACCCTTTGACTTTAATTAGATCGCATCGCAAAATCCATTTAATCGGAACACAAAGTTGGGGCACACACATATGTTGCGATCTGCGATATGCGATCGGATCGCATCGCAAATAAACTCATGTTAAAGACCCCGACCCTATGATATTGCCGATAGCGATGTGCCGATGCGATATCGGCGATCGCTCATCGCAAACACAAAAGCTCCTTTATAATTCCTTCACTTCGACTTTGCCGATGCGATATCGGCGATCGCAGTTGAAATTATATTTTCAACACTCCCCTTTAATTTCAACTGTCGGGCATTCAATCATACCCAAACACTTCCTCAAAAATTCAAAGCTCTTCTGATCCAATGGCTTTGTCAAGATGTCTGCGACCTGTTCCTGAGTGCTGCAATGTTGCAAACTGATTTCTCCATTGCTTACCAATTCTCTGATATAATGAAACCTTGTATCAATGTGCTTCGTTCTCTTGTGAAACACTGAATTCTTTGACAATGCAATAGCTGAGTTATTGTCACAAAAGATGACTGTCGCTTTTGCCTGCTCTTGGCCTAAGCTTCTCAACATTCTTCTCATCCACACTGCTTGACATGCTGCTGCTGTAGCTGCCACATATTCAGCCTCTGCTGTAGACAATGCTACAATGGACTGCTTCTTAGAAGCCCATGAAATGGCTCCAGAACCCATATGAAAAACATAACCGGAAGTGCTCTTCCGATCATCTACACTTCCAGCCCAATCGCTATCAGTGTAACCAACCAAATCTGAATGTTCTGAGGCATGATATAGAATTCCAAACATTTTAGTGCCTTTGACATACCTCAAGATTCTCTTTGCTGCCTGCCAATGTGCCTCCTTTGGCCTCTCCATGAACCTGGAAATTAAACTAACAGCATACATTAAATCAGGCCTAGTTGCTGTTAAATACATAAGGCTGCCCACAATACTTTTGTACAAACTAGGATCAAAATCCTTGCTGCTGTCCTCTCTCCTGAGTTTTAATCCCATCACTGTGGGAGTGATGGCTGCCTTGCATTCTTCCATCTTAAATCTGCCCAAAACTTGATTTACATATCTCGCTTGAGATATAAAAATTCCTTTTTCATTTTGATCTACTTCTATGCCTAAGAAGTATCTCAACAAACCCATATCAGTCATTTCAAATTCATCCTTCATGACTGATTTAAAATTCTTAATGAGCTGATCATCATTACCTGTGAAAATAACATCATCAACATATAAGACCACAATCAAAATCTTACCATCCTTTTCTTTGATGTAGACGGTGGGTTCTCCTTCACATTTGTCGAATTCATTATCCAGTAGATAAGAATCTATCCTGCTGTACCATGCTCTTGGCGCTTGCTTCAGCCCATAAAGAGCCTTCTTCAATTTGCACACTTTGTGCTCTTCACCTTTCTTCTCATATCCGAGAGGCTGTTCCACATAAACCTCTTCTTTTAACACTCCATTTAGGAATGCTGATTTCACATCCATTTGGTAGACTTTCCATTTGTTTTGTGCTGCTATGGACAGCACTGCTCTCACGGTTTCCATTCTTGCAACCGGGGCGAAAGTCTCCTCATAATCTCTTCCATACTGCTGCTTGTAGCCTTTAACAACCAGCCTTGCTTTATGCCTTTCAATCTTGCCTTCAGCATTGCTTTTGGTCTTGTAGACCCATTTCACACCAATGACTTCTTTGCCTTTTGGTAGCTCAACCAAATCCCATGTTTTGTTTCTCTCTATGGCATTCATCTCCTCATCCATAGCTTCTATCCATTTTCTATCTTTAATTGCTTCTTCGAAATGAATAGGATCATCAACATGACAAAACAAGGCAAATAAGGAATTCATTCCTTCTTCATAAATGTCACTTAGATTTCTAAACTTCTTACCTCGTTCACTTGGTGTGCAAGTGCTTGAAGATGCACTTGAGTTTCCTCCTTGTGGTGTGCTTGGAGAAGCACTCTCATTGATCCTCAATGGTGTTCCTTGCTGTCCTTGTGTTGTCCTCAATGGTGTCCCTTGATGTCCTTGTGTTGGCGCTGCTGTTTGGGAATGTATTTCAGCCACTTCCTCTTCATCTTCATCATGAGACAAACAGTTCTTGACATTCACTGTTTTCTCTATGCTTCCATCCCAAGCTTCCTCTTCAATGAATTGAACATCTCTGCTTACAAAGAACTTCTTGGTAGATGGGATGAACAGCCTATAGGCTTTGGATTCATCACTGTATCCAATGAAGATACATTTCTCCCCTTTGCTGTCCAACTTCCTCCTTAGCTGATCTGGTATGTGTGCATAGGCCACACACCCAAAAACTCTCATGTGGGTGACTCCTTGCTTTCTCCCACTCCATGCCTCTTCTGGCACTTTGTTCATGACTGCTTTTGTAGGACACCTGTTCAGTATATAAACTGCACTATGTACAGCTTCAGCCCAATACTCATTTGGCAAATGCTTTGCCTTCAACATGCTCCTCGCCATATCCATGATGGTCCTGTTCTTCCTTTCAGCAACTCCATTTTGTTGTGGGGTGTACCGAGTTGTAAACTGTTTATGAATTCCATTTTCTCTACAAAATCTTAGGAATTCCTTGGAGATATACTCACCTCCTCTATCAGTTCTCAAAACTTTTATATGCAGCCCGCTTTGGTTCTCCACAAGTGCTTTGAAATTTTGGAATTTCTCAAACACTTCACTTTTGTTTTTAAGGAAATATATCCAAGTCTTTCTTGTAAAATCATCAATGAATGTCAAGAAATATAGGCTGCCAGCTAATGATGGAGCTTGCATTGGTCCACACAAATCTGAGTGGATAATCTCTAAGGGTGTCTTTGCCCTTATGCTTTTCCCTGATGGAAAACTTTCTCTGTGTTGTTTTCCCAAAATGCAGCCTTCACATAGGCTGTCCGGTTTCTCTATCAATGGTAATCCCTTTACCATTCCTTTTCTGCTCAATAAGTTTAGGCCTCCAAAATTGAGATGCCCAAATCTCAAGTGCCATAACCAGTTCTCATCCTTTGGCACGCTCTGGAAGGCCTCTTGGGTGACTGCTGCCATTTCCCTTTTGTTCTTCATGTCTGCCCTGATCCGGAGAGGGAACATCCTGTTCCTTGTCATCTTCACTTCAGCAATGCATCTTTTGCTGGGTGGTATATCCATGATGGTGCACACATCATTTTTAAAGAAAACATTGTACCCCTTATGGACAAGCTGTCCAATGCTCAAGAGATTACATCTCATTCCGGGGACATAGTAGACATCTGCTATGGTTTTCCTTTCTCCTTGCTTTGAAAGTATTTTTATTTCTCCTTTTCCCATAACAGACACTTTACTATCAGTTCCTAGTGTGACTTCTGATTTCACATTTTTATCTAGGGCAGAAAAGAAGGCTATGTTTCCGGTCATATGGTTGCTGCAACCTGAGTCTAAAAACCATATGTCCTCACTATGTGTTTCAGCCATGTTACAAGCTAACAGGACATTTTCTTGACTGTTGTTTTCTCTTGTAACATTTGCATTTTGTCTGCTGTTCATATCATGTTGTTTCTTTCTACAATCACTAGCATAATGTCCATACTTTTTGCAATAATAGCATTGAACATTAGATTTATCATACCTTTGTCCTTGAGCATGATGTTGTTCTCTTTGTTGGCTGCTGCCTTGGCCTTGGTTCTGATTTGGATTGCTGCCTCTTCCTTGTGCATTTGATGGGTTGTTCCTTCCACCTCTGTTCTGGCTTCTGCCTCTTCCTCTTCGGTTTCCTCTTCCTTGACCTCTTCCTCTTCCAAAGGACATCTGGGTCTTGAAGGCTTGTTCAAGAGATGAGTTTTCATTCCTACTCAACCTCTGCTCATGTGTTATCAGTGATGCATGTAGCTCATCAACTGAATAGCTTGAGAGATCCTTTGTCTCTTCAATGGTGGTGACTATGGCATCAAACCTTGAGGGTAAGACCCTCAATATTTTCTCCACAATTCTTCTGTCTTCAATGGTTTCTCCATGAGTTCTCATTTGTGTGATTACACCAATCACTTGAGTGAAGAATGAGTCAATGTTATCTGACTCCTTCATGTTCAAGTTCTCAAAATCCTTTCTCAGCAATTGTAGTTTTGTTGTCTTCACTCTCTCCATGCCTTGATAGGCTGTCTTAAGGGTTTGCCATGCTTCATTGGCTGTCTTAGCTGCTGCTAACCTTGGAAACATACTCTGGTCTACTGCTAGATACAACAACACATGGGCTTTTGAGTCCTTCTTCCTATTGTTCTTCAACAGATCCTTCTCTCCCTGAGTTAATGCATTGAACTCAGTTTCATCTGCTGGTTCTTCAAAACCTTCTTCAACTATTTCCCATAAATCTTGGGAAGCAAGCAGGGCTGTCATAGTTATTGACCAGTAGTCATAGTTCTTCCCATTAAACTGTGGGAGTTGGGTGTTAAACAAACCCATACCAGTGCTTGTGCTAGCCATTCCTTGACTGTGTATGTTTAAAAACAACTGACTGTTTTTTCAGCAACACAAAAAAAAACTTTTGAAATACCTGAATCCTTTGATGTCTGAGTCTTCTGTCTGCCTGAGAAGTTTTGCTGCAGCAACAACCTTCTCCCTTCAGCTTCTTGAACACCTTCAAGAGCCTAAGCCTGCTCTGATACCACTGTTGGGGATTTTTAATGGGAAAATCCCAAAAACAAAGAAATTAAACTCCACAGAGGCAATGCTCTGTTTCACCTCCACAAGATCTTTTAGACAGCAGAAACAAAACAAAAAAAATTATTTGCACCAGACAGAGTTTTCACACACCACACATTTCTATTCATTAATAAAAGCAACTGCTATTACAATCTTTTTCCTCTCTCTCAGAGGGATTCACCGAGAACATTTAACAAAAAAAATACTCTGTCTTCTCCTGAGATTTTACACTGCTGTGTGTAGAAATCTCTTTTACATTCACTGCTGTAAAAATAGACTTCAACTATAGAAAAATTACTTTTACTGCTGTGTGGAAATTATACAGATTTTCTTCACGCTGCTGCGTGGGTTACAATACATCGCACTGCTGTGCCTCACTCTTCAATTTCATTACATCGCACTGCTGTGCATTACCATACCTCTTCTACATTACAATACACACAAAAAAAACATTACATATATATTCATGGCAATAAAACAAAAAGACTTACATACGTCTCCACTTGCCATGCTTCTGTAGAATAAAAAGAACAACAAAATTAAATGTTTTTATCAGGCTTTACTTGTGCCCATACTCCCGCTGAAACAAAATTAAAAACTTCATCAAAACTTACCAACCCACAGTAAATAGCATTTACTGTTTTACTGACATTTACTGGCGGTAAGTGAAAAACTTTTACTTCACGTATAATTCATTTAATGCTGGCCCATACTTCACCCTTTGACTTTAATTAGATCGCATCGCAAAATCCATTTAATCGGAACACAAAGTTGGGGCACACACATATGTTGCGATCTGCGATATGCGATCGGATCGCATCGCAAATAAACTCATGTTAAAGACCCCGACCCTATGATATTGCCGATAGCGATGTGCCGATGCGATATCGGCGATCGCTCATCGCAAACACAAAAGCTCCTTTATAATTCCTTCACTTCGACTTTGCCGATGCGATATCGGCGATCGCAGTTGAAATTATATTTTCAACAACGAGGACCACGAGACGATGAGCCTGGCCCAGCCAAAGTGAAGGGCTGAACATATATAGTACACCATCAGCAACTATATAAAATAAAGGAAAGAATCTACAATATAACTGAAAATGCAGATTATTAGTTAATTGGTCGGGATGCTTACGCTGAAATCCCTGCGGTTCTGATTTTGAGGGTTGGATGTGTCGGCAATGGCTACGATTTGCAGAGGCTCGTTACCATCATTATACGACCAATACGCTGCTCCTGCAAATATTGCTATCACGTCACCTCTCCTGATTCGCCTCACCTTCTGACTTGAGTCCTCTTCGTCCTCGTCCTCCCGTCGTCTCTCTGATCTCATGCGCCTTGATCGCCTTTGAAACGAAGGTTCGTCTCTGTAAGTCTCAGGACACCCCGGGAACACAATGCCTAGTCGACCCTCACCTGCACAGTGTACATATACAACATACCAGTAAATTATAACAGGAAATTTAGGTAATCATGTGACTTACACAAACAGTATGATGAGCTTACCTCGGACAACGTAAACCAAGAGATCGGCGCTGGCATATTGGGGCAACGAGATGGCGTCCCTTTCAATCGTCTTTCTGAAGAAGGCAACGCCTGCGCACTCTAATTCCTTGTTGTCTTCTCCGGTGGACAACTCGAAGGTGCCACCTTCTGATCTCATCGACTCCGATTCAGACGGTTCGTGGGTGCTCAGCCGCTGCAGCCTCCGGCACGCTGATGATTGCTCATCGTAACGACGACCTCTTTCTCTTCTTTGCCGATAAATTGCAGCTACAGGTGACACAGCTGACAGGGAAAGAAAAAGAATGCATGCAAAGGAAACTAACATTATCTGCATTAGAGGGCAACGCGCTGATCTCATCATTCCCTTCATTTCGCTTGCTTTCGTTTCGATGCTTCTTCGGGTTTCTTCACCCAGGCTATGTGTTCATGTTATTGCTGAATGTTAGTTTTATAGTATGGTGAGGGCGATATGATTAATGCTATATTCCAGTGAGAGCCACATAGGCTAAACGCCAAGGCGAGTGTTGATCACGTGTGACGCAGGTACTCTCAGGCGTGCCATTTTGTGTCGTACCATTCGACGTGTAGATAGTTGCATGTTTGCTAAAAACGATGTTGTTGTGAATTAAAAATGCGTTTCGCTATTACATTCCCATTTTTATTATTGAAAAGCAAAAGCAATTGATGGTATATATTAGATGGGAAATATATTTCTTGAGAGTATAGAAGTACAATTCTCAGTGGTGATTAATTTAGATGATGTAGTGCATAAAGTTCTGGATGGATGAATTAAACAAGGATAATAAAAGAAACTAATAATAAAAATGGCGGAAAAATTATAGATAATAATTATAAAATAGTTAAATTACACTAATGGAAAGTGATATTACATTAGATTAATATATATATATATATATATATATATATATATATATATATATATATAAACCATTTAAATAAAAACACAAATGGATAATATTTGTGTTAGAGATAAATTTTAGTTGAAATGTAAAATGTAATAGTAGTGAAAAAGAAAAACTCAGTTTATGAAAATAAGTAAATTTATTATAAAGTTCTACAGGTTTTGGATAAACTTGAACCAGTGTTTTTTTTAAACATTTTTTGATTTGAAGTTATTAGTCACTAGTTCAATTTCCCAACACTTCTTGATATGAAGTTACTAGTACAATTCCTCACACTTAAATTATTATAAAATATTTCTAATATACACAAAATATCTTTCTCTAAAAAATTATATATATATATAAAGATATTTAATAATAAAAAAAATTATATATATATATATATATATATTAAAAAAAATATTTAATAATAATAAGCATATTTACTGCATATTTCATTCCTATTAATATTAATATCAGTGGAATGAGATTCATAATCATCCAAAATTATTTTCCGTTATTTAAAGTATTGTTTCAATTTTTTTTAAGATCATTCCGACAAATTCATTACCATTTTGTAGTTTGAAACATATGAAAGAGAACTTTTGTTGAGTTAAACACGATATTTCTTAACATTAAGTATTTAATTGTTAAAAAAATGGATTTGTCCACGAGGGTGTCCTTGACCATTACATTTTCTGATATGTATTGGTCTCACGAACGTTAGTTGTTATTGGGAATATAGAAATCCTATTATTTTTTATAAAATCCTTATGCCCACAAAATACTCTATGCATTTCCTTAATTTCTTGATAATTCATTTCTCGAATCTTCTATGGATGCTTAAATAACAAGTAAACAATAAACACCTAAAGGAACATTTTCAAAAGGTTGAGGTGAATCTTCTCAATTAGTAAGCATAACAAGCACCATAACAAGCACCCAGTAGGTCAAAAAAACCAACCCAAGCAAGAAAATACTAGAAAATATGAGATAATACAAGACATCAAGAGGACAAAGTGGTTGACATAGGAAACTTGTTCAAGTTTCCTTTCTTGAAGTCATTCAAAACTCAAAAAATGGAAAGAAAGACTTCCTATAACAAAGTCTAACTTGACTCAAATGGAGAAACTTGAGACCCTTGTTTCCCATGCTGCAAACCAAGGGCTCCAAGTAAACACCTACACACTGGACAAGGACAATAATAAAGCTCCAAACAAACACCAACAAGGAGCACTAAACTAGAAAAAAATTCACCAGTGTTTGATAAAAAACAAATGAGAAAATTCCTAGTATCATGAATATAGATTGAAAGTGAGTGCTTACTTAGAATTCTAGTTGAACAATAGTTAATTAATATCAATTTTCCTTGTTTAAAAAAGAACATGCCCTTTGAGGCATGATCCCACCTTTTTCCTACATATAATCTCTACACACTTCAAATTGTTGATTGAACATAAATACCAGCATATGTGAGGGTGTCATAAGGTTGATTCACATTGCATCTTGCCTCTATCTAATTATATTATAATAGCTTGAACATGTTGGCATATGACATTTAATGATCTTGATATGTGATCTCGAACATAATTGGCATTGGTCATGAACTTATGAGATAACCACAAGCACTTCACCTTGTTGACCAATATCTTGTTGTGTCCATTCATAAATGGGACTTTTAAATTATGAAAAATAGAGTCAATATATTACATGTAATGGGGGGAGATGTCGGGTATTTGGGGAGGTGGGGGCGGTTGTAGGTATTGGGGGGTATAGAAAGGGTATTTGGTAAAAATAAGGGACATTTACTAAAAATAGGGGACTATTTAATTGGAAATATGTATTAGGAAGGTTGTTTAGCAAAATAATTTTGGAAGGTATTTATCAATATACAATATTAGAGATATTCTTTAATATCTCATGAATTCATGTACCAAGTTATAGGTTCACCGAGTTGAGACTCCGTGGAATTTCCCTTTGTGTTAGAATGTTATGAACCTTGTACCTTAGAAATGATAAGAAACCAATAACTACAACCCACTTCGAGGGGTGATCTGGATCTTGGGAGCTAAGATCTAAGAGGCTTGAAAGATGAGAGAGGAGGATAGAAAAGGTCTGACATAAAATTGATCACAAGAACATTGACAAAAATGCAAGAACTAAATATATCACAAAAATATGAAGAGGGGGAGCAAGAATTGGAGAAGAAGAATAATTCCATTAAGAAGAACCATTACATGCAATGAGGCCAATTTTGGGACCTACCCTTCTTAAACTTCACTATCTTCCTATTGTCTTCTTATAAGATGTCTCATTTGAATAATCAAATTTAATTATGGTTTACTCAGTTAGTTACATATCTATCAAGTTCCCTTTTCCATAAAAATATGACTTTATGACTTATAAATATGAACTTAGAATATAAGCCCCCATAAGATTTAGATCAATGCTTCCCCTTAGAAAATTATGGTCCTCATCATTCAAAATGATAAAAAGAGGGTGACCCCATTATGTTTAATGTACCATCATGACTACAATATGAAATAATCCAATGAAGAGAAGGGTTGTGTGTGGTTAACCCATAATTGTAGGTTTGTGGGTGATCGATAACCATCATGATTACAATTTGCTAAGTGACAATAAAGAGAAGGGTTCTTGCATGGTTAACTCATAACTATGGGTTTGTGGATGACCCATAAACAAGATGAAAATGGAAAAATTGGAGAGAAGTTTTTTGTGGTTTACCCATAATCATGGGTTTGTGGATGACCCAAAATCATGGTTTTCTTATGAATTTTTCTAGAAACATACCTCGTATTGCAGCTTTGTTGAAAACTTTTACGGCATGTGATGAAATAATTTTTTGTTGAAGACCCATTTGAGGCATTGAAGAGACCTTTCCATTAATATAATATACTTTCTCTTTAATGATCTATGGAGTGAGGAAATCATTCTTGAAACTCAAAATATGCATAGTTTCTAAACTTTACATAAATGTATAACTTCAATCTCTGATATCTTTCAAACCATGAAATCAAATCAAATTTTGTAAAAAACCCATTTTGTCTAATAGAATATCCTTTAAAATGAGTTATTGTGCATGAGTCTGAAGTGATTTATAGAGGTTGTGGCACCTACATGAAGTTTGTTGAATATTGTTTCCTTGTGTACCTTCTGTTATTGTGCTCCTATGGTAGCCATGCCACCATGGAAAGCTAAGAAATGGTTGAAATGAGGTCATCCAAGCTTCCCTATGTTGAATACAAATTTTGTAATGAATGTAAAAATACCAAGTGTAGAGGGCCACAAAGGATGCCAAGGGTTTGTAGAGAAACATGGGTTGTTGTAGACGCCAAGGAACCTTTGTGTTGCATAGCAATGGATGTAGTGGATCCATGTAAGAATTCTCCTGCAATGTTTAATGAAGTTGTGAGTATAGAAAATCCTATAGTGCTTATGGACCAACTATGATACTTACAATGTATGGTGATGTAAATGGACTCCAAAAGTTCCAAAAGGAGGTTTGAGATTGCTACAAAACTTTGAAACTGAAATATCCTTCTAACCCTCTTTCCCATGGAGTCGTAACCTGCTCTGATACAACTAATTTGTATCTTGGGGGATAACATCCAAGAGGCTTGAATGCTAAGAAGGGAGGAGAGAAAATATTTGTCATAAACATGATCACAAGAAAATAGGTAAAAATGCAAGAACATAATGCAACACAAAAAATGAAGAGAGAGAGAGAGAGAGAGAGAGAGATTAACAATTGTTGAAGAAGAAGAATTCTATTAAGAAGAACCATCACATACAATGAGGCCAATTTTTAGAGAGAGAGAGAGAGAGAGAGAGAGAGAGAGAGAGAGAGAGAGATTAACAATTGTTGAAGAAGAAGAATTCTATTAAGAAGAACCATCACATACAATGAGGCCAATTTTTGGACCTCACCTTCTCCACCTTCACTCTATTCCCATTTCCTTCTTATAAGATGTCTTGTTAACATAGTCAACTTTAATTAGGCTTTAATATGTTGACTGCATATCCATCGAGTTCCCTTTTAATAAACATATGACTTTATAACTTATATACCCAAACATAGAATATAATATCCTTGAATATTTTGATCAAGGGAAATGCCTTCTTTTATAATGAATACAATGTATAAGACAAGATATGATGATCCTAATACTAGGTCTCCTTTGTGTGTATATAGAAGACAAAGGGTACAATTGTAATGAAATGGAACCATCAAAGGTTCTAACCTACTTTTAATGTGTTTTCATGTCACACTTCAAATCAAGTGATTATGAAACAACAAGATTCTAATTATATTAATGTTGAAAATATTCTTCACATAAGGCCAACAAGGATGGTCTCTCATTTGAAAAGAATGAAGAAAACAAAGGATAACAAAAGGAAGAAATAATTCATGTTCATCTTCTCATTCGATAGCCCTATGTTTTAGCATCGTTTGACATTTTGTGGAATAAAAAACAAAGGTTATATGCCAAATATATCATTTCTTTCCTCACATATCTCCATTATTCCCTTTTTATCATTATTTCCATTATTCACATCATTTATTCATTCTTCATTTTCCCGTGTAAGTATTGTTTTCATGATAAAATGCCTTACCTCCTCTTCTCTTTTTACTTAGTCATTTATGTGAATTTTTTCCATACACATTTTCCAAGTTGTGAGCGGGTGGGCACATGAAGATGATGGCCCTAAAAGGGGAAATGGGGCCATCAAGAACTAATGCCCATAGGAAAGGATACACATCCCAGAAATACATGCATGTTTACGGGGGTCCAATCTCAACAAGAATTGAGGTACCAACTAGGATTCTAGCCAAGTTACCAGCTTAATGTGGCTTAGGAATGCACATGCATTCTTAGGAACACACATGTGCTTTAGGAATTTTCACATGTTCCATTAAGGATATGCACATGCTATAGGTATTCACATGTGTTCTTGATAATATTTTTTATTTAGATGCTCATGGCCCTATTTTTACCAAATTAGGACCATATATTGTGTTTTTGTTAGACATTGAGTAAAATCCTTGTTTGTTGAACAACCTTGATCACTAAATCAACATCATGCCTTGTCTTCAAAGTCTAGGTAAGTGTTCTCACATATTTTTTTTTTTCCAAATTTTTGTTTAAAATTCTAAAAAAAAGCAAATCCATACCCTCAACAAAATCATTGTATTTAATTGCAGGGAAATTGGATAACATGGAACCTAATTAGAACCCAAACCCACCATCAACAAATCAAAATTTATAACAACCCAACCCAAACCAAAAGCCAATAAATCAAAATGATGAAATTGATGCATGATCCTTAGCTACATTAAATTCATTGTTACAAGATCTCCAAAACACTAGAGAGCCATCATGAGTGTCTCTTATAAGGTCATTAAAATCAATTGTATCATCTGTTAGTGTCAATATCTGCATACTTCCATCAGGGATCAAAATTTTCTCTTTGCATTTTCATTTTAGGGGTCCCATAGTGAAATTTTAACATCATTTCATTAGGTCATGTCAAACTCATCCACTGATGGTTGTCTTCTCTTCAGAAAATCTAGTTTCTCCCTCATAGAGTATACTTGCTGACCCTTCTTCAAGTTGTCTTCAGTTATGGTTTCATGGTCAATTTGCAATCATGCTTTCATTAGGTCATAGGGCATGTTTCAGTAGGTCTTAGGGTTTCATCACCAAGGTCAAGAACCTGATTTAAAAGTGTAAATAAAGGGCAACAAGGGTATAAGGATGATAAATAAGTCAAACATGATGGCTTGTAGGTCATAGTTACTGAATAATTATCCTTTAACCTAATGTAATTTTCACCTCAAAAACATGTTTTTGAGGTGAAAACAGAGTATTTTGAGTTAATTTGTATTTCTTATGTAATTTTAAGTCACTTTATGTAATAAATGATCTTAGTTGCACCAAAGCGTCTCTTCTTGCTACAAGACAAAGAAACACTGAAAAATCAGTTCAAGTTGAGCATTATCCACCTGAAAAGAAACAAAGAAGAAAAGGCATTAAAAACAGAGTTTTGAGAAAGGTAAAGAAACATTAGAAAGTGGGTTTTTCAAGTGAAAAAACAAAATTTACTATTATAGAAGGCCTCACATTTCATTTTCAAGCTCATTATTCTCATTTGGAAAGCAAGAAGTCAAAAAGTGAGAAGAAGAGGAAAGGTTGAGTGAGTTTTGGGCAAAGGAGAGTTAGCGTTGTGCTTCTGGAGGGTGGCGCTGCACATCTGGAGCAGTGGTGGAGTGGTGATGCGCGTAGGCATACTGGCGCTGCGCGTTTCAGGCAGGTAGGTTTGGCATTGCGCGTTGAGGGTTTGGCAGTGCGCGATTGGGCCCGGTGCTGCGCGTCTGGAGAAATTCCTAGTGTAATTTTACACTACACTGCGCTTCTAGAGGTGGCGTTGCACATTTGTGTAGTGGCGCTGCGTGTTTAGCAGAAGGGCCAGAAGGACCTCTAAACTTAACCAAACTTCAAATTTTCCCTCTCTTACCTGCATACAAGTAAGTGGTCCTCCATACTACATTGATTGGTTTGCAATTGAACTTTTAAGCTAAATTCTCCCTCGGTTATGCCTAAACCCTAAAATTCTCCCTTCTATGCCTAAAACCCTAAAGCCCCCATTGTTCCTCCTATCACCTATCACTACAACTCTAAACTCTTTCCCTAATCCTTTATCCCTATTCCATAACATCCACATCCCTTTATCCCTCTTCCCAAAGGGAAATTTCTCAAACAAATTAAGCCCTCCCTCTCATTTTTGATTCCTACTCCCTCATTCATTTTCTAGCCCATAAAGTCATCTCCCATCCCCTCACTCCTAAATCACTCTCACTCATTCCCTTCATACAAACTCAAGCCTTGCAAACATGGACAGAGAGGACCGAGACTATGAGGAGGAGGAAAACACAGGTAGTGACACCTCAACAGATAGAGCTAGGGATCAGAGAAAACCACACAATGGAGGCAGAATTATCAAAGAAGATCCATCAAACCTCAGATAATTGTAGACCTCTTAGTTGGCTATCACTTGTTTCAGATTCCTTGGCTGCTATGAGTTCCGTGAGTAGGTAGAGAGAGTTCAACATCACTCTGAGCTCACCAGACTTTTTGTAGCCCATCTTTAGGACAACAGGGTGACTCTTGTTGGGATGAAATTCACAGTTTCACCTTCCATCATTGTAGAAGGCCAATAGAGACAATCAGATGATCAGGCACATGGCCTACCATTATAGGACCCGAAACAAAATTTGCAACATGAGGGTCAAAAATATGAAAGCTAGGCTAAGGCGGGCTCTGAAAGGCAAAAAGGAGGAGGATAAGCTTAGGTTGCTTGCTAAAGCTTCCTTGGCTCATCAGGACACTTGATGATGGTGCTTCTCACCAATTTTGGGCAAGTTTGGAAGAATTTTTGTCACTTGCAAATTTTGAAATTTTACACATAGGAAATCTGCCTCAACACGCAGTACCACTGGCGCTGTGCTTTTCCTAGGGGCACCCAAATGAGAAATGGTTTGCATTTTTGGATTCAGAGCAATGAGGACATGCACCCTATGGATTTGCTAAGTTTTTGGGGCAGAATTGGTCTACCAAAAGGTCAAAAAACACCCTAAAAATGACCTTTCTGCCACTTTTTCGACACACATAAGCAGTCTTGGGAGAATCAAGTTTTGAAGTGTCAAATGAGCTTCAAATATAGAAATATTATGTTTTTTGGAAAGTAGACTTGAAGACCTTTCCAATGAGATATCATGAGCTCAATTTGGATGTCGGGTGTAGAAATTTTGAATAATATGACACATATTCACAGAGATTATCCTGATTATACACTTATAAGTGGAACATGCATAATACATAACCTCCTCTACGTTGATCATCAATTTACAGAAGTAGAAACATTCACAGGCACACATAGAAGCATCAATCAAACTCATTAACACAGTATGTATCCCGGGGAAAGTATCTCGCTAAAAACCCCACACTATCTGTATATTATATTGATTGAATCATGTAACATTACAAAGTAGAATGCTTATCACAAGCAATCCAGTACCAGCTCCACTTGTTACACACAATACACCTCAGATCTGATCTCCAAATCTATTCCATTGCTTGCCTGCCTCTCCAGCTCAATACCTGTTCAAGAACTGATGAGAATGGCTTACCAAACTTGTATTTGACCTGCAAATAATCACTCACACTCTGTTGGACATGAGCACAGGCTACAATTCTTGATATTGGCCAATTCATTGGCATACTCAATCCCTCTGATTGTGCAAATCATCATGCACATCTATAGTCACAACTGATAGCAATCTGATCCTCTAACACTTGTCCCTGCTGAACTGAACATGCACTGACATGAAACTAAGTTAACTGATGTATTCTATAGTTTCATTATGAGTTAATAACTTGTGAATTAATTAATAACTAATTCACCCAACTCATCTATAGTCTATTTGCCAGTTAGACTAAATACAACCAGTTTAACAAAGCTAAACTGAACACAACTCCATCAACTGCACCTCCAGTCCACTAAACTCAACTCACTTGAATTCTAACTGAAGTCCTGCATGCAAATATTAGTCATCCCATAGGTAACCACGTATTTCCCTCTGGGATCTGCATGTACCACATCCGTAGCTCATCCTGAAGTGCTCCAAGAGAATAAAATCAAGTTTATAGTCCAAATATTATTATGAGACAATAATATTTGACTTTTCTAGTTTTGACAGCCAGTCTAAAAATAGACTTTGATCACTCACACTATGATCACTCACACTGTGGTCACCCACACTGTGATCATCCACACTGTGGTCACCCACACTGTGATCACCCATACTGTGATCATCCACACTATGGTCAAAAAATAGAACTTGCGCCATAATTTTCCTGCGGGCCCTACTTAGTGTAGGTGACTCCTTTCCACTAAGCTCCATCATCTTGTTGCATTCTCAACAAGAATTTCTTGTTGCACACTTTTCAATACTCCCTCTCAACAAGAAAGGCTTCCTCTCAAACCCGATCCTGAAACTCTGGAATGTTCTCCATGCAACACATCTGGCTGGTCCACTTGCTCTGTCATCAAAGTCTTTGACTGCTATTGCCTCTGTCGACTGAAAACTCTGCATCTCTGTGCTCTTCAGTATCTGACTGCTCTAGCCTTTGTCACTTTGATCTTTGACTGCATCCGTGCTGCTGCTGGTTCTATCTCCCAGCATTGCATCCGCACTGCACCTCTCAACTAACCTCCCTGTTGGGATAGAAACACCCTCTGATGCTGAAGCTCTACCTGCTGCTAACAAGTGCTCCCTCTCTGACATCTGCGCTACTGCAACATCTCCATGCATCTCGCACCATTGCACACCTCTCTGTGCCACCTAGCACTGTGCAAAACACTTGTGCCTCTCGCATTGCTGCAGCCTGCTAGCTATGCGCTGTCCTGGGATTCCCTGCACTGTCGCCCTCTCTGCCGCTCCATCCGCATCTGTCTCTACCCAATCAGTCAGTTCCTGCTACTACACATTCGGGGCTCCCGTAGCAAGGTCTCATCTAAGAGGTTGGGTACCTCAAGGATCTTGCCCCTCCTCCTTGGGACGATCAATCCACATCACCCCACCTGCCACCTGGAGGTATGGCTGCATGTGATCCCTCAGCCCACCTGGATCGAAGTTTCCCGCTACTGGAGGTCTGTGGATGAGTAGATGTCACTACTCGATCTCCTCTCAACTTCCCTTGTTGTGGCTGCTCCACAACCTCCTGAAGCTCTTGCACCAATCGTGGCTCCTCCACAATCGTCTGAGACTTCTTCTGGCTCTGCATGTTGAGAGGTAATATACGCTCCCTCTCAACCACCAAGTCTCCATCAGTTGCCTCGCTGCTCAAGGCTTTGCATGCATCCTGAACCTCAAGAGCATACAGGTTCTTGACCCATGAACCAATCTGCTTCACCTGTCTGGTGATGATGTGTCTAAGGAAAACCTTTCCCTTACTGAAGACTACATCATAGCCTCTGTCTTCCAGCATCGCGATCGACACCAAGTTTCTCTTCAGTCCTGGTACATACTTGACATCGGTCAAGGTAAGGCGAGCTCCATACTCCCTCTAAAAAATAATCGTGCCTACACCTAAGACACTATACTTCTCATCATTACCCATCCCTATGAGTATCTGGAGATCTTTCTCCTCCAAAGTACTGAACAAACTTTTGTCACCAGTCATGTGGAAAGAAGCTCCACTGTCAAGAAACCAACCCCTTCCCATCATGGATGAAACCATGCATGCGAAGAGTGTGAAATCCAACTCAAACTGTGAAGCAAGTGCCTCACCTTCAGATCCTTCCCCGGATCCCTTCTTGGACTTCTTCTTTGGGAAATTAGTAGCATAATGACCCAACTCATGACAACGAAAGCATCTCACCTTCGCCTTGTCAACCTTCTTCCCATCATTGGAAGAATTGGATTCAGAAAGAGAAACCTTCCCCTTGTTGAGGCAGTTTCTCCCTTCCATTCACCGAGTCCTGGTAGCTATGCCAACTCTTATGAAGGTCAAGGAGTGCTAGACTCACCATCCTCATCCGACAGTCACCCCCACACTTCCCAGCTCATCCTGGCATTGGGTGAACTCCGTGAGATACTGGGGCATACTGTCTCCATTCTCACACTGAATGTTTCTGAGTTTTATCTCTTTCTTTGGAATTAAATTCGAATTCCACCAGCTCAAAACTCAACCGCTTCTGATCTAGAATTCGTGAGAACAAAGTATTTCTTGTATAGAGATCGACTGTCTGGGCATTCACCGGTTATTTCACCTTCCAAAAGAAGGATGAATCCAGAGGCTACCTGGCCCGATTACAGACTCTGCCTGAAGAAATAAAATGTAAACACTTCCTGAATAATAGATCTGATGATCAATCCTTGCTTGATATCCTGTAAAAATCTCTTCTATAAATCAAGCAGCTCCGATACCATGTAGAAATTTTGAATAATATGACACATATTCACAGAGATTATCCTGATTATACACTTATAAGCGGAACATGCATAATACATAACCTCCTCTACGTTGATCATCAATTTACAGAAGTAGAAACATTCACAGGCACACATAGAAGCATCAATCAAACTCATTAACACAGTATGTATCCCAGGGAAATCATCTCGCTAAAAACCCCACACTATCTGTATATTATATTGATTGAATCATGTAACATTACAAAGTACAATGATTATCACAAGCAATCTAGTACTAGCTCCACCTGTTACACACAATACAGCTCAGATCTGATCTCCAAATCTATTCCATTGCTTGCCTGCCTCTCCAGCTCAATACCTGCTCAAGAACTGATGAGAATGGCTTACCAAACTCGTATTTGACCTGCAAATAATCACTCACACTCTGTTGGACGTGAGCACAGGCTTGTTGGAAATAATACTGAGAGGGGGGGGGTGAATCAGTATTATCACATTAATAAAACTTTTTCAATTCCATAATCAGATTCATATATGCTACTTCCACAACTTCTTAAGATTAAGTTAATCGATCTTCAATGAGTGCATTAGGACATTATCAACCATATTATCAGTTAACAGATGCAGTAACATAAAGTAGATCATCACACATAAGGCACACATATGAACACAATGATATAAGGTGGAAACCCAATGCGGGAGAAAACCACCTGCTGCAAGTCATCTCAATCTTCTTCTTAATAAGAAAATTCTTTTACAATATTTGTACTGGTGCAGCCTTATACCAGTACGGGAGCTACAACCCCCTTTGCTCTTGTACTAGCCGATCCATTTACTAGTACGCAGGCTACTACCTGCTACAATGCTCCAAAGATTTCTTTTAGCTCTTGTACTAGCTTAGATACTAGTACGTAGGCGCCGGCCTACAATCTTCTCCCTCTAAGTACCACGTTTCATCAATTTTCATACTGGATACATTGAGGCACAACTCATAATCTTGAAAGGCCACATTTCATCCAATTTTCATACTGGACCCAACAACAACATTGAAGCTCAAACAACCTTCTGAAACACCCAATCAACTGTAGTAACTAGATCAACAATAATAGGACCAAACCCAGGATGCAACAATGATAAACAAAGATTTTAAGAGAAGGAAGCACCCTGCTCAACTGCTAGCCTGAGTCCGGACTCACCCTGCTCAACTGCTAGCCTGAGTCCCGGACTCACCCTGCTCAACTGCTGGCCTGAGTCCCTGGACGCACCTTGTTCAACTGCTAGCCCGCGTCCCGGACGCACTCTGCTCAACTGCTAGCCTGCGTCCCTCGCTCTGAGTCTTTTGAACTGCCTGCGTCTCGGCGCACCTGAACCCTTCTGCGCCTGCGTCCGGCGCACCTGAACCGGTTCGCTCCTGCGTCCCGGACGCACCTGAACCCTTACTGCACCTGCGTCTCTTTAGATATGAAATATATAAAGACTTCAAGACTAACCCAAACAGTCAGATCTACAGATCTGATCGTGCGCCATAGCGATCATAGTCCATTAGAAGATTCGCCTTCGTAGATCTGGACTAGATCTCACCAAAAGATATTCAACAAAGATGGTGATGAATCCAAATGAACTCCTTTGCTTTATATAGGCAAGCTCCTCCCAAAAACATGGAACAATACCACGAGCCGACACCATAGAAGCACAAAACCGTCGGCTAGATACCACACAAGAAACCCCCTCGTGCTTTTCTCTGTCTTGAAATGTGTGCACTGGGTGGACGCACCCCCCAAAAGGCTGGCCTGCGTCTCTGGACGCGGGTTCTGCATGGATTACCTGCGGGGACGCACTTTCTGTAAGGTGTACCTGCGTCCTTCATAATTTCAACAATATTTGAACCTCTGCTTACAAAGAGCTTGCCATTTGATTCCTTTGAGCTATCCTGTAATATGTCACATCTGATATCTCTTCTGTAGATTCATCTGAATGTATATAAGTGAGATGATCTTCTATGAGAGTGTTGCCATCAAGTACAACATATGCATCATAATGCCAACAATCTCCCCCTTTGGACTTGATGGCAACAACACCGAATCACTCTCCCCCTTTGACATCAAGGGCAAAGGGGTATGCTCCCCCTAAGAACATGCTCCCTTTGACTATGAGCCAGATCTGCTGAAGTCTCTGAATGAGCTCCCCCTTTGTATATGTCATGGTGCTCCAATCTGATAATGGTCTTTCTGAGAACAAGCTGAGATGTCTGCTCTGCTGTATAGTGCTTGTTCATGCTCAAACTCCCCCTGACTATAAGCAAGGTCTGCAAAAAGATGTTCTACAAGAAGAACATGACTCTATATATCATAAATGACCTTCCTATCACCAAAAGACTCAATACATACATCCATCACCCATCACAATAAGGATCATCCATCCAACCAAGTGGGAATACATCAGAAATATGAAAACCAAATACATTACATCTTCATCCCATGCATAGTGGGGGGGACAAAGGCCGTTACATGACCTGAAGAGATGACTACAATAGACCATTACAACATGAGTTTTGCTATGACCTTTCAAGTGACAAACATCATCAACAACACTGTATAATCTGCTCCATAGTATCTGTCAACATCAACTCACAACCATCCAGATCTACATGAATCAAGAGTCATCAAATGAGAGTATCAACATCAATCAACATATGTATGAATAATCATCCCTGTATCTAGCCAACAATCCTCATCCATTTGTGCCAAGAAAGAAATCATGCATCATGCACATGTCAACAGCTGCATATGAGTGACTCATCATCGTCATGTCTTCAACAATGCGACTTTGAATAATCATCCATGAAATCAGCCAACCTCATCTATGTATGTGCCAAGGAAAATAAAGACTCCATGCAAGCATCATTAGAGAATCAACCATAAATCTGATCATGTGATCAACTCATAACCATAGCAAGATGAATCATAAGCATTGTCACCAAGGACCATAATGCCAACAATGCATTCAGGACATATGCTCCCCCTGAACCAGTGCCATCTGTTAAATCTGATCATGCATATCAAGAAGAATCAGCCAATAAATGCTTTGAGACAGGTACGCACTTCATCTTCTGCTGCGCTGCGTCCTGTTGCTGCAGGGACGCACCCAAAAACACTATCGCGCCGCGTCCTTTTGCTGCAGGGACGCACCTGATCCTCAGTCGCTCTGCGTCCCCACGCAGATCTCCAGTTACTGAACTGCGTCCTCGACGCATTTGAGCTTAATCTGCCCTGCGTCCCCACGCAGGTCTCCTGTTACTACACTGCGTCTTGTACTTTCAGCTCCCTCTGATTCTGGTATGTCTGTAACTTGTGCTGTGCCCTCCTTTTCTGACTGTACTTCCTTTTTCCTCCATATCTTCAAGCGTGATGATGACATTTTCTCCTTTTGATATTGTGCCCACACTTTGTTCCTACATTCCTTAGCTATATGTCCAGGCTTGTTACATGCATAACATCTCACATGTTTCATATTCCTCCTGTAACAATCAGCAGCTTTGTGACCAAACGTATTGCAAGCAAAGCAATATCCATAAAAATACCTTGAATGTGATGATCTTTCTGCATAATGATCTTGAGCCCTTCTTCTTCTACATCTAGCTGCAACATGTCCAAGGTTATGACATACATAACATTCAACATTATTCATAGAAGAGGTAAAGAATTTTCTTTGAGGAATCTCTTTCCTTGGTTGATGATGAGATTGATCTTTCATTCCTTCATTGATCACTTTAGATTTCTCTTTAGAATTTCTTGCCTCACCTTGTGAACTAGATTCACCTTCAACAGATTCATGGAAACCAAGACCAGTCTTTATAGCAGGGGACCTTTGACTACTAAGAATATCATCCAGTACTTTAGAGCTATCTTGAAATCGTAAAAGCTTATCCTTTTCCTCTAGTTTACCTTTCAAGATATCTACCTCAACCTGAAGCTGTTCTTCCTTTTCAAGAGATTTCTTTTTCAAAACTTCTTCAGCTTTCATTTGTTCCCTTAGTTTGAGAATCTCTTTTTCTTGTTCTTCATACAGATCCTGCTGCATTTGACGAACTCGGAAGGCACATTCTAGTTGAGATTTTAAGCTGGTGACTTCGTTTTCTTGTTTTGCAATAGCTTGGAGTAGATCTGTATTCTGCTTCTTTGATTCTTCAAGATCTCCTTTTAGTGAGAGGATTGTAGCTTCAAGATTTTCATAGTAGTTGGATCTATCTTTGAGTTTCTTGATGGTTGTGCTTCTTTCGTTGACTTCTTTTCTTAATGATGTCACTTCATGCTGCAATTTTTGACATTGGTCTTCCTTGTCCTTGAGTAGCTTTCTTACCTTGTTTCCTTCTTCTAGTTGGGCCCTTAGTTTGGTAGCTTCTTCTTTGAAATCACATTCCCTTTTGTTCAATAGATCTTGTTGATCTCTAATTTTGTCTGTCAGCTTTTTAAATTCTGCCTCTATTTGATATCTTTCTTGTTCACCCATAAGAGCAAATTCAATAGTTTCGCTATCACTTTCATCTCTTTCACAAGGAAATATAGCTGGAACATCAGAGGATAACACATTCATACCTGATACTGATTCTGAATCTGATTCTGAATCTGAAGAGCTTCTTATGCCTAATCCCCAATCGATTCTTCCACTATCATAGTTCTTCTGAGATGACTTCTTTTTCTTATGAGCTTTCTTCTTAAGCTTCTTTCCCATTGTTCCACGGATCTCCTTCAAGCGATCAAGCTTCTATCAAAGGACCTGCTCTGATACCAATTGTTGGAAATAATACTGAGAGGGGGGGGGTGAATCAGTATTATCACATTAATAAAACTTTTTCAATTCCATAATCAGATTCATATATGCTACTTCCACAACTTCTTAAGATTAAGTTAATCGATCTTCAATGAGTGCATTAGGACATTATCAACCATATTATCAGTTAACAGATGCAGTAACATAAAGTAGATCATCACACATAAGGCACACATATGAACACAATGATATAAGGTGGAAACCCAATGCGGGAGAAAACCACCTGCTGCAAGTCATCTCAATCTTCTTCTTAATAAGAAAATTCTTTTACAATATTTGTACTGGTGCAGCCTTATACCAGTACGGGAGCTACAACCCCCTTTGCTCTTGTACTAGCCGATCCATTTACTAGTACGCAGGCTACTACCTGCTACAATGCTCCAAAGATTTCTTTTAGCTCTTGTACTAGCTTAGATACTAGTACGTAGGCGCCGGCCTACAATCTTCTCCCTCTAAGTACCACGTTTCATCAATTTTCATACTGGATACATTGAGGCACAACTCATAATCTTGAAAGGCCACATTTCATCCAATTTTCATACTGGACCCAACAACAACATTGAAGCTCAAACAACCTTCTGAAACACCCAATCAACTGTAGTAACTAGATCAACAATAATAGGACCAAACCCAGGATGCAACAATGATAAACAAAGATTTTAAGAGAAGGAAGCACCCTGCTCAACTGCTAGCCTGAGTCCGGACTCACCCTGCTCAACTGCTAGCCTGAGTCCCGGACTCACCCTGCTCAACTGCTGGCCTGAGTCCCTGGACGCACCTTGTTCAACTGCTAGCCCGCGTCCCGGACGCACTCTGCTCAACTGCTAGCCTGCGTCCCTCGCTCTGAGTCTTTTGAACTGCCTGCGTCTCGGCGCACCTGAACCCTTCTGCGCCTGCGTCCGGCGCACCTGAACCGGTTCGCTCCTGCGTCCCGGACGCACCTGAACCCTTACTGCACCTGCGTCTCTTTAGATATGAAATATATAAAGACTTCAAGACTAACCCAAACAGTCAGATCTACAGATCTGATCGTGCGCCATAGCGATCATAGTCCATTAGAAGATTCGCCTTCGTAGATCTGGACTAGATCTCACCAAAAGATATTCAACAAAGATGGTGATGAATCCAAATGAACTCCTTTGCTTTATATAGGCAAGCTCCTCCCCAAAACATGGAACAATACCACGAGCCGACACCATAGAAGCACAAAACCGTCGACTAGATACCACACAAGAAACCCCCTCGTGCTTTTCTCTGTCTTGAAATGTGTGCACTGGGTGGACGCACCCCCCAAAAGGCTGTCCTGCGTCTCTGGACGCGGGTTCTGCATGGATTACCTGCGGGGACGCACTTTCTGTAAGGTGTACCTGCGTCCTTCATAATTTCAACAATATTTGAACCTCTGCTTACAAAGAGCTTGCCATTTGATTCCTTTGAGCTATCCTGTAATATGTCACATCTGATATCTCTTCTGTAGATTCATCTGAATGTATATAAGTGAGATGATCTTCTATGAGAGTGTTGCCATCAAGTACAACATATGCATCATAATGCCAACAAGGCTACAATTCTTGATATTGGCCAATTCATTGGCATACTCAATCCCTCTGATTGTGCAAATCATCATGCACAACTATAGTCACAACTGATAGCAATCTGATCCTCTAACTCCTGTCCCTGCTGAAATGAACATGCACTGACATGAAACTAAGTTAACTGATGTATTCTATAGTTGCATTATGAGTTAATAACTTGTGAATTAATTAATAACTAATTCACCCAACTCATCTCTAGTCTATTTTCCAGTTAGACTAAATACAACCAGTTTAACAAAGCTAAACTGAACCCAACTCCATCAACTGCACCTCCAGTCCACTAAACTCAACTCACTTGAGTTCTAACTGAAGTCCTACATGCAAATATTAGTCATCCCATAGGTAACCACGTATTTCCCTCTGGGATCTGCATGTACCACATCCGTAGCTCATCCTGAAGTGCTCCAAGAGAATAAAATCAAGTTTATAGTCAAAATATTATTATGAGACAATAATATTTGACTTTTCTATTTTTGACAGCCAGTCTAAAAATAGACTTTGATCACTCACACTGTGATCACTCACACTGTGGTCACCCACACTGTGATCATCCACACTGTGGTCACCCACACTGTGATCACCCATACTGTGATCATCCACACTGTGATCACCCATACTGTGATCATCCACACTGTGGTCAAAAAATAGAACTTGTGCCATAATTTGCATGCGGGCCCTACTTAGTGAAGGCGACTCCTTTCCACTAAGCTCCATCATCTTGTTGCATTCTCAACAAGCATTTCTTGTTGCACACTTTTCAACACCGGGAAGATCTCCAAAAGAGACCTGAAAGTGGCGTTGCACTTTGGGCCAGTGGCGTTGCGCGTAGGGCAACTTTTGCACATGATGGCTATTTTTCCATTTTTTGACTGTGTTCATGGATTCTCTCTCATGGAGGATGTTTTAACATTGTAAATGATGACTTGGCATGTAAATATGATAGATAAATAGTAATAGAGGGGAGATTCATCACAGTAGAAGTCAATTTGAGCTCAAATGAATCAGTTTTTCACTTTTAGAGGCAAGTTGTTGAGATGCCTATATTCTTGTTTCTTGTTCATTGTTGATTAGATTAGCTCCTCATCTTAGGGATTCGACCCCTGAGGATGGGAGGAGGTTGAAACCATGCCTATATATTCTTCTTCTTTCTCATTGTAAAGGGTTGGACTCAGCTGGATGCTCAGACCTTGATTGTAAACCATTTGTAGTAGTTTAGCAGGAGATTAATAAGAATTGCAACTGTGTTTATGTGATCCATGTGGTATGGAGTTTTAGTACAATTTCTTCTTTTGTGACCATATGTTAATGTGTTTTGTATACTTCGTTAATCATTTCATTGCTTCTAAGTGAATTCTTTCAAGTTTGATAGGTAGAATTCATTGCATCAATGCTCTACTTTGGGAAAATATTCACCATTTCATGTTTTCTGCAGTCTAGGAAGGATCCATGGTTTTCACATGCTCTTCCTAGCTTCTCACAAGTCTTAAACATCTCACCCATCAAGCCCTAGAGTGCTAAACCTTATGCCTACATTTCCCCATTGAACACCTTGCAATTTTGACCTAATTCCCTAGACCTAAACTGTCCAGCTCCTCCTGATCTAGCAAAACCCCTTCAAAATCCAATCAAAACTTCGTGCTACTATACCTAGCCTAAAATCCTTTCCTGATCCAATCATCTTGGCTGAGATCCTTACGGAGAGAGCCCTCTCCCAGCCTAGTAGGGCTAGCTACTTGGCTAAGCGTGGTTTGTGATTACCCTGGCATTGCCTTCCTTCAGCGTAAGGTTCAATCTGGGTGATAACATAGTGGCGACCATATTGGGGAATGAAAGACTAATCACCCGGGTAATATCTTTCATTTGAATTCTTAAGCATATGGATGATAATTTTAGAATTTACTAGGCTAAATTGGAAAGTTGTAAAGCAATATATAAAACTTCGAAATTTGAGCACACTGGCTTCGAGAAAGTACACTGGGGCCAATTCAGATCCAAACCACACCCCAGTAGTAGATAATCCTAACCTGATTTCAAGAAGACTCAAAAGACAAGAAACTTCAGTGAGTCCAACACCTTCAATAAAAGTAGATTCCTGCCCTGATGAGTGGTTATTTTTAAAAGACCTCCCCTTTGATCTATCGTTTGACCTTTCCCTATTTAGAACCAGGTCTGAAAGTGCACTTGACGACATAGTTCTAGATCCAAAGTTTATTGTAGATCTCGAAGTCCAAAAGGAAAACCGGTCAATTGATGAGTATATTCTATATTCCCCCCAATCATCCCTCACTAATGCTAAGATCCCTAAGTTTTCTGAACCGATGTCCAATACCCTCAATTCATCATTATTACCTTCAACCTCTGAAGTTCATTCCCCGCCTCCATTTATACCTTCACTTCCCTATCAACCTATCATTCCTCATTAATAACCTATTACTCCCAATTCTCCATCAACTCCTACTAGCCCAACCCTTGCTTTAAATCCACCTCGAGCTATGGCTGCCTGGTATGAACCCCTTGTTTTACCTCAGAATCTTGGTGCCATGCCCCCTGATTATCAAACCAAAATACCTTTCTTTAATGCCACCCAAACCATTACATCTCAGCAACATGTTGATAAAATGAATGATTTCTTTGATCTCCATGAAGTAGATATTGAAGATGTGTCGATGAGATTGTTTGTACAAAGCTTTGGAGGTGAAGTTCGAAAATGGTTTAGAAGTTTACCAACAGATTCTATCACCACTTTACCAATCCTCCATATGCAGTTCCTGGATCGGTGGGAGGTGAAGAAGAATGCACTTCATATTTTTTCCGAGTATGAGAACATCAAAAGAAATGTTGGCGAGAGTGTGCAAGACTATTGTGTGAGGTTTAATGCAGTATACAATGCTATTCCTGCCAACATTAAACCACCAGAGGGATTGGCTTTGCTTAACTTTCCAGACGGTTTCTATGCTGATATGGCATATCAGTTGTGGGAACGAGATCCTACCACACTAGAAGACATGCAAAAGAATGTTGTGAGTGTAGAAGAAAACTTGTTGGCCAAAAGAGAAAGAATGAGATCTGAGAAAAGAGTGACCATAAAAGAAGAAGCATCTACTTCATATGTAAAGATGGATACATTGATTCGAACAGTGGAGGATGGTTGACCAGATAACCATAAGAGATAGACCTGAACAACTAATCTGGAATCCAAATTTTAGAGGACAAAAGCAGCCCCAATTCTGAATCAAGCAGAGAGAACAAAAGACACCAGAGCAACGAACGCAACAACAGTAGATTAGAACTCCCTTATAGCAGAATTATGTTCAAGGAATGGAAGAAGAAGATGAGGAAGATCTGGTAATTGAAACAAATCACTTTTTCACTATTGATGGTATGCCTATATTTTTGACCGAAGATGAAGAATACGCAGAAGTTCCAGACATTCAAAGGGATGAGGATTACATCTTAGCAAATGATGTTGTTTTGGAGGCTGAGTTTGATGATTATTAGCATGGTTATATGAATGCTTTGACTGCACAGCAGAGGCGGTATTCTTTAAGGAGCAGAGATGTACCAGTCAATCCCATTCAGAAAATAAAGGATGTGCAATCAAAGAATGATTCCTCAAACACTCAGAAGAAAGGGAAAGAGCTTGTTGATCCGAATCCCAACAAGGTACCATCAACAAGTATCACTGCAAACGAGAAGAACAATCAGAAAAAAGATAGTGCAACGAAAGAGCAAGCAGATAAGAAGGAAATTGGTGTCAAAGAGGTAGAAAAATTTTCATCCTTTAATTTATAAAGTGAAATTTATAAATTAAAAATGTCCATTCCTTTGATTGAGCTTGTTAAGAATAGAAATTATAAACACCATGTATCTAGAATATTGCAAATAGATCCTTTGTCAGACCTGGTGAATGTCAAGGATGATCACCCTGAACTCATTTTGGTCCAGCCATAGAAGGTCAGCCTGAAGATAGTGAAGTTCCTCCCTTTTATCTGAGTCTTAGATTACATGAGTACATTCTCCATAATGCTATGTTAGATTCTAGAGCTTCTCACAATTTGGTGCCTAACGCCATTATGGAAAATTTGGGCCTGGATATCACCCGGAAATATCATGATTTGTACTCCTTTGACCCCAGTAGATTTCTTTGCATTGGTCTCATCAAAGATTTGGTGGTTTCTTTAGATCAAATCCCATCCAAAAATGTCTTAATGGATGTGGTAGTTGCTAATATACCACCTCGATTTGGTATGCTCTTATCTAGATCGTGGGGTGCTAAACTCAAAGGTACTTTACAATTTGGCTTCTCTTATGCTACCATCTGTGTTTTCAGTCAATTGAGGAAGTTGTATCGGGAAAAGAAAATGAAGTACATGATCACTAGTAAAGAGAAGCCTGTGAATCATCCGATAAATGTTGTACATACTGATTTAGAGTCCTTTATTTTGTACTTTGATAGTGGATTGAATGATGTAGATATTTAGCTTGTAGAAGTAGATGATGTACTAGAAATTTCTGAAAATTTTAGAGCGATTCTTAATCAAGAAAAAGAAAAAATAGCAAGTTCTTTTGAGCATCCTACACAACAGCAAAAGGTCAGTGAAGAGCAGAAAAATGAAGTAATCATCAAAGGTAAGGTAGAGAAGGAGACATAAATTCAGCATCTAGAAGATGAAGCCGACCTTTAGAGCATGGACTTCGATGGCGCCGTGGGTAAGAACGGTGCTAGTATTCGAATTTGGATTCGAAGCCCTGCTTTCCAGCCTGCCAAAGTCCCAAATAATGTTAAAGTATGTTCCTACAAGTTAGCTTTTGATTGCTCTAATAATGAAGTGGAGTATGAGGCTTTGATTATAGGTCTTAAAATTTTGAAGAAACTGGATGTGAAAAGGATTTTTGTTTATGGTGATTCAGAGTTGGTGATTAAACAAGTAAAAGGAGAATATCAAGCAAAGCATCTGTGGATGAGAGCCTACAAAATGCAGTTCTGGATATTTTGAGGATGTTTCCTGAGTATACCTTGACAGCAGTATCCGGGGCTCAAAACATCATTGCAGATTCACTCGCCACTGTGGCCAGCAATTTGAAGATTCCAATGAATTCTAGCAACAAATTTGAAATTCGTGTCAAACATAGGCCTGTTGTTCCTGATAATTTGAGGTATTAATGCCTTTTTGCGGAATGAAGGAAAGTTTAAGAATGCTTCGATTGTTGATGATTGTAATTCTGATGAACAAGATATGGAGGTAAATCAGATGGAGGTTTTACAGCTAAAGGATAATAATATTCCTAGAGGTCTCATACCTTTAGAGGAGCTTTTTGATCAGGATGATGTGGCAAGAAAACCGACCTTGATTCCTACGGACAAAGGAGTTGAAGATGTAAATCTTAGAACAACTAACCATCTCAAGCTTGTAAAGTTATCAAAAGCATTTTCTCCCAAAGTAAAAGCTAAGTATGTTAGATTACTTTCTGAATTTTCTGATGTTTTTGCACGAGATTATTCAGATTTGAAAGTGTATGACAAGGATATCATTCAGCATACTATTCCTATCAAGCTGGATCAAAAACCTTTTAGACAGAAGTTGAGAAGAATTAATCCAAAGCAGCTGCCATCCATCAAGAAAGAGGTAAATAGATTGTTTACAGCTGGCATCATTGTTCCAATTAGATTTTCTGATTGGATTTCAAACTTGGTCCCAATACGAAAGAAGACCGGAGAAATAAGGTTGTGCATAGATTTCTGGAACCTCAAAAAAGTATCCTTAAAGGATAATTACCCACTTTGTAAGATGGACCATATTCTGCAAAGATTAGTTGGAGCATCACGGATGTCACTACTAGATGGTTACTCAAGCTATAATCAAATCTTGGTGCATGAAAAAGACCAAGACAAAACTGTCTTCACAACACCTTGGGGAATTTTTCAGTGTGCCAAAATGCCATTTGGATTGAAGAATGTCGGAGCCACTTTTCAGCGGGTGATGGACATAGCTTTTACTAATGAGAAGGATGTTTTCTTAGTAGTTTATTTAGATGATCTGACAATATTTTCTAGTTCTGATGATGAGCATTTGCACCACTTAAGGATTGTCTTTCAGAAATGTAGGAAGTTCAGGATTTCTCTAAACCCAAAAAAGAGCCTTTTTGCCATGGACGAGGGTAAACTCCTTGGACATATAATTTCAAAAGATGGCATTCACATTGATCCTTCAAGGGTGGAGGCCATCCAGCATATAGACTTTCCGCACAACAAAAAGTCGATTTAGGCTTTCAATGGTAAGATGAATTTCTTACACAAATTTATACCAAATTTGGTTGAGCATTTACGTGAAATAACTAATATGTTGAAAAAGGACAACACTGTGAAATGGATCGAGGATGCCATGAAATCATTCAACTTGGTAAAGTTTTCTTTAACCATAACCCCAGTCTTGATTAGTCCTGATTATACTCACGATTTTATTATATTTTCATTTGCACCTGAGCACACCATGGCTGTGGTGTTGATGCAAAAGAGGGATCACGTGGAGCAACCCATTGCTTTTCTCAGTGCGACTATTCGAGATGCTGCCTTGCGTTACAATATCATTGAAAAACAAGTGTTGGCTCTTATAAAAGCATTGAAGTATTTCAAAGTATACATTTTGCATTCACATACCATAGCATATGTTCCTAATGTAGCAGTCAAGGATGTTCTCATGCAAACTGATCCAGAGGGGAGGAGAGGTAAGTGGATAGCAGCAATGTTGGAGTATGATCTTGAGATTAAACCTACCAAATGATCAAAGGACAAGGCTTGGAAAAACTGATGGCTAAACCAAATTTGCATGCTCTAGACATAAACCTCATTGCAGCAATGCCAGAGGACGAAGATGGTGGCTCACTCATTCAAGTATAAAAAATGTTTCTCAAATCACCTTGGTATTCTGATATAGTGTATGTTCTTCAGCATCTTTCACCACCTCCTGGAATGTCAAGAAGTAAAGGTATATCACTAAAACTAAAGTTTGCAAAATTCGGCATTTTAAATAGTGCACTCTATTTGAAAGATCCGAGAGGAGTTCTTCTTAATTGTTTGGTTGAAGATGAAGCTCAGTAGGTAATGAATGATTTCATAGAGGTGATTGTGGTGATCATTTGTTTTGGAAAACAACAGCTAGCAAAGTGTTGAGAGCAGGATAATATTGACCAACTTTGTTTTAGATTTATATAAAACAGTTATGGGCTGCCATGAATGCCAAGTTTTTCAAGGAAAAGGGAAGTTGCTTCCTCTTCCTTTGAAGCCAGTTGAAGTAAATGCACCTTTCCAGCAGTGGGGACTTGATTTCATAGGGGAAATCCATCCTACATCATCATCACAACACAGATGGATTTTGACAGCTACCGATTACTTCACCAAGTGGATTGAGGCCATTCCAACAAGGCAAGCCACAGACACGGTAATTATCTAATTTTTAGAATCTAATATCTTGTCTCATTTTGGGTGCCCTCACAAGATTATAACAGATAATGCAACAACATTTAAGTCCAAGAAGATGGTTGAGTTTTTCAACAAGTACAATATTACATTGGGTCATTCCATGACATACTACCCACAAGGCAATGGATTGGCTGAGTCATCAAATAAATCCTTGGTGAACATTATCAAGAAAATGTTGGAGGCAAACAAGAAGAATTGGCATCAAAAGCTTGTTAATGCCTTGTGGGCCAACAGAGTGAGTAGCAAGAAATCCATAGGTATGTCACCTTTTGAGTTGGTTTATGGTACTGATACAGTATTTCCTACATCACTTGCAGTCCCGATCATGAGATTATTACAGGAAGCTGGCAGTGAAGAGGATGATATTCAGCGCAGAATTAATCAAATGATTCACCTTTAGCAAACAAGGGAAGAGGTTTCCCAAAACACTTTCCGGTTGCAAGAGAAGATAAAGAAAATTTATGACTGCAAAACCAAAGCATAAAAGTTTCAACTGGAAGATGTAGTGCTGTGGTGGGATGCACGAAATGATGGAAAGGGAAAGCATGGTAAGTTTGACAATTTTTGGAAAGGACCATATAAAATCTCAGCTTATCGAGGATAGAATGCATTTTTGTTAAAGGAAATGGATGGTCAGGAATGTTCAAGAGGCCCAGTGAATGGTAGGCTCCTAAAGCACTACAACTTTAGAGGTTGTTCCCTGAGGTTACTTCACCTTCATTGTATATATCAGTTTGCTTTTCCTTGCAAGGTTTCAAGTACAATGTCATCTGAGCTTGGGGCCCAAAGTGAAGGCTATAAAGTTTGAATGATTAGTGTCAAGTTTGGTTGATTTGGTTTATAGTCAAGTTTAGAGTCAGTTGTGAGTCAGTTTTCAGTTTGTCTTGAGTCATTTTTCACCTTTTTTGTTGGTTTGATCATATTGCCCAATGGACTAGGCACTTGGTCTACGACGTTCTTGACACCTCCAAGGAGTTTCCATCCCCAATAAGGCCAATTTTAGTGTCAGTATCTGCATACTTCCATCAGGGATCAAAATTTGCTCTTTCCATTTTCATTTTAGGGGTCCCATACTGAAATTTTTACATCATTTCATTAGGTCACGTCAAACTGATCCACTAATGGTTGTCTTCTCTTCAGAAAATCTAATTTCTCCCTCATAGAGTATAATTTTTGACCCTTCTTCAGGTTGCCTTCAGTTATGGTTTCATGGTCAATTTGCAATCATGCTTTCATTAGGTCATAGGGCATGTTTCATTAGGTCTTAGGGTTTCATCACCAAGGTCAAGAACTTGATTTAAAAGTTTAAATAAAGGGAAACAAGGGTATAAGGATGATAAATAAGTCAAACATGATGGCTTGTAGTCATAGTTACTGAGTAATTATCTTTTAACCTAATGTAATTTCCACCTCAAAAACATGTTTTTGAGGTGAAAACAGAGTATTTTGAGTTAATTTGTATTTCTTATGTAATTTTAAGTCACTTTATGTAATAAATGATCCCAGTCACACCAAAGCATCTCTCCTTGTTGCAAGACAAAGAAACACTGCAAAAATCAGTTCAAGTTGAGCATTATCCACCTGAAAAGAAACAAAGAAGAAAAGGCATTACAAACAGAGTTTTGAGAAAGGTCAAGAAACATTAGAAAGTGGGTTTTACAAGTGAAAAATCAAATTTTACTCCTATAGAAGGCCTCACATTTCATTTTCAAGTTCATTATTCTCATTTGGCAAGCAAGAAGTCAAAAAGTGAGGAGAAGAGGAAAGGTTGAGCGATTTTTGGGAAAAGGAGAGTTGGTGATGCACTTACAGAGGGTGGCGTTGCATGTCTAGAGCAGTGGTGGAGTGGCGCTGCGCGTAGGCAGACTGGCATTGTGAGTTTCAGGAAGGCAAGGTTGGTGTTGCGCATTGAGGGTTTGGTGCTGCGCGTCTGGTCCCCGCGCTGCGCTTTTGGAGAATTTCCTAGTGTAATTTTACATTGCGCTACGCTTCTAGAGGTGGCGTTGTGCGTTTGTGCAGTGTTGCTATGCGTTTAGCAGAAGGGCCAGAAAGACCTCTAAACTTCAACAAACTTCAAATTTTCCCTCTCTTACTTGCATACAAGTAAGTGGTCCTCCATACTACATTGATTGGTTTGCAATTAAATTTTAAGCTAAATTCTCCCTTGGTTATGCCTAAACCCTAAAATTATCCCTTCTATGCCTAGACCCTAAAATTCTCCCTTCTATGCCTAAAACCCTAAAACCCCCATTGTTCCTCCTATCACTTATCACTACAACTCTAAACTCTTTCCCTATCCCTTTATCACTATTCCATAACATCCACATCCCTTTATCCCTCTTCCCAAAGGGCAATTTCTCAAACAAACTAAGCCCTCCCTCTCATTTTATGATTCCTACTCCCTCATTCATTTTCTAGCCCATAAAGTCATCTCCCATCCCCTCACTCCTAAATCAATCTCACTCATTCCCTTCATACAACCTCAAGCCTTGCAAACATGGACAGAGAGGACCGAGACTATGAGGAGCAGGAAAACACAGGCAATGACACCTCAACAGATAGAGCTAGGCATCAGAGAAAACCACACAAGGGAGGTAGAATTATCAGAGAAGAGCCATTAAACCTTAGAGAATAGTAGGCCTCTGAGTTGGTTGTCACTTTTTTCAGATATCTTGGCTGCTATGAGTTCTGTGAGCAGGCAAAGAGAGTCATAGAAAATTTTAGGGGCGAATGTTCACCCTTTGGCGAAATTAAGGGGTTTTAACTTTTTAGTGGGCGAATATTTTGTATCATAGCACATTTTTACAAATCACCTCAAATAGCCCACCTTATTTTAAGGGAGAGGGTAAAAAAGGTAAATTTAGCCCTTGAAACTAGGAGTTACAACCTTCCATTCGCCCATTTTCAAGAATAGGTTTTATTTAAGTGAATCCATTCGCCCATTTTCAAGAATAGGTTTTATTTAAGTGAATCCTATGGGCCAAATACCATATTTATAAAAGAGGTATGGTAAGTTAATAAAAATATAAATAAATGAGAGGTATGGTAAATAAATAAAACATTTTTTATATTTACTCCATAAGTCACCTTATATACATGCAAGGGTGTAAACAAATAAAAATATAAGTAAAGTGAAGGTATGGTAAATAAATAAAACGTCTTTTTATACTTACTCAAAAGGTATGGTAAATAAATAAAAATATAAATAAACTAGACATATGGTAAATAAATAAAACCTCTTTTTATATTTAGTCCATAACCCTCGCTCTATTTATGAAAGCTCAAGAAAGAGGTTTTATTTAAGTGAATCCTATGGGGCAAATACCATATTTGTAAAAGAGGTATGGTAAATTAATAAAAATATAAATAAACGAGAGGTATGGTAAACAAATAAAACATTTTTTTATATTTACTCCATAAGTCACCTTATATTTACGAACACTCAAAAAATGCGTTATATTTAGGTGAAACCTACAGGCAAAATACTATGGGACAAATACCATGGACTAGATTGTTATTAATACCATGCAAAAAAACATTATTAACCCTAATATTAGTATTAATAAAAATAAAAATGGCACATGGTATTGACCCATGGTATTCACCAAAATGGCACACGGTATTGACCCATGGTATTCACCTGGAATGTAGCCTATTTAAATGGGGGAATTAAACCACCATAGATCCATCTTTACTCTGGATCTACTAACCCCCCTCGAGAGGTATCAAATATCATGATATGCAAACTGGCATAGAGTGGAAAATTATTTGATCCCTCTCGGGGCTTGGTGGATCAAGAGTAAAAATGGATGTTGTAATTTAATGTATGTTAAACATTTTAGCTTGGTTAAAATAAAAAATAAAATAAAATTCAACTATTAATTTTATTAATTTTTATAAATTACTAATAGTCATTTTTAAGCTCCAGGTTTATGATAACCCATGGTATTGACCCATGGTAATACCATGGTATTCATGTGAGCATAGACTAATTAAAGGGGAAATTCTATCATCTTAGATCCATCTTAATTATGGGTCTACCAAGTGCTCAAAGGGATAAATAGATTTCATCCCCCTAAGAGTGGTAGACGTGGAGTTAAGATGGATATAGGTTGGTTTTTATGATAATGAAGATATTAAATAGACTTAGGAAATTATATTGTAAAAACATTTTAAGGTGAATGGTTAAAGCATAGACATTGGACAAGTAAATTTGTATACTTCTATTTTAAACTGAAACAAATCCAGGGGTAAAAGGAATGGATTGATTGCACTAGTCATCCTTCTATAACTTTCCAACATATGCTGGAGTAAACAGATTGTAATTTGGGTAATTTTTCTAACTGCAAACAGGAACATACTTGTGTATTGGCAGGGTGGTTACGAGGTCCCTAGAAGTGATGAATTTGAATTTTTCTTGGTTTTATATATAGTATTAGGTTTTTTCTCATGCTTTCTGTGAATGACACGGGTGAATTTTATCTTACACCCACTAGGTTATCGATAATTTCAGTAATTTTGATTTCAAAAGATATTTTAAAGAAATGCAATGATTTCATTTGTGTATTCAATAAACACAATATTCTAATGGAATTCTGCATTTTTGGTTTACCTATATAGATTCCATGGAGAAGTGTTAGTGGTGTGACATCAATTGTCCTCAAGCAGAGGCTTTAGTTTTACTCTTTTTGGAAGCAAATACTTTCTTCCAACATTTTTGAGTTCCATGAAAAATTTGAAAGTCCTAATAGTATTCAATTATGGGTTCAAGAGAGACATAACATTCAATTATGGGTTAAAGAGATCCACACTGAATCATCTATCGGCCTTATCTTCACTTAGTTTAAGACTATTCACTTGGAGAGCTTGCATGTGCACCCACTTCAAGAGCATAGTAAAGTCATGTAGAAATTAGGGAAGCTATCTTTGAGCTTTTAGTGGAGCATTAAGCTTCCAATAATGCTATATTTTAACCTGGAGCACTTTTGTGATTTGGAGGAGATGCCCCCTCATATTTGTGACACATCTTCAGTTGTGAATTGGACTATTACTAACTGTCATTTCCTTCGAAAGCTACCTGATGACTTGGGGAACCTCATCTCTTTAAGAATGTTAGGAAGGAAAGAAAGTACATTATGCTAAGTTCTCATATGCTTTTCAAGTTTTTCTTGGATATCTATGACGTTTCAGGTAGGAAAGTACATTCTGTTAATGAAAATTTGTCTTGATAGAAAGGCCCAATTTCAAATTCTAATGCTTTCAAAAAACATTGTATAATTGTAATGTTTCTAAAAGGAAAGAATATTTTTTCAATTTAAGTATCATGATCCCATATTCCAACTTATTTTTCAGTAACCCATTAGGATTTGTAGCTTTGAATAAATCCATGTCTTTTGATAATATCCTCTTCCAAATTAGAATGCAGTTTCCTTTTCGCAATAGCCACATACAATGTCTTGATTTTGTTATTGAGAAAATAGAGGTTGTGAAACAAGCTTGTGCCATACAAGGACTTGATTCATTGATTATGTATCAATTATGGCTCTTGATGTAATAATGTCTTCATTTTGTTGCTTGAAAATAGAGGTTACGCTTTACTATTTCACAGAATTTCTTACAATCTTTCCATCAGTATTTATTTGTAATCTCAGTCACTGAGGGATGACAATAATGACGAAGGTAATATTCCATGGTTTGAAGTTACCCTTTTACTAAATATTTAAATATATCACCACAATTTAACTGTTAGTTAAAGGAATTGTATTTGATTTGTAAACAATTCATTTCTTGATTTATAGATTTTGATTTTTTCCCTTTTTTATTTTTTTCTGTGATTTGGTATGAGATATCTTCCAATATTTGGGTTCCCTAGTTTCCCCACCATAGCTACGAGGTTCAGATGCTATCATTAAATATTCTCAGAACGTTACAACTTTTCTAGTAAGTGTACTTTGAAACATTGTTGTTGCTTTTCCATGGTGTTAATGCAAATAAGCACTACAACTAGTGCCATTATTTAGATTAAGTGCCGAAATCCAGGTGGTATTGTAATGATGCAGTGATTGTTTTCTAGCTACTAAGGCCATATGCATTTTTATCTCTTATGTTGTCTTGAGATATTCAAATTCAGAATAAGAATTGAGGTCTCGTTTCCACTGTAGATTGCAGTCAGTTTCTTGAACATAATATATAGTAGATTATATTTTACTAATCAACTGTGGATGTGATCCCTCGTAGGAAAGGAAATTCAAAGTGACTTTGATTTCACATTGATTTGTCAAAACATCCACACAGGAAAGGATATTCAAAGTGACACTGATTTCACACTGATTTGTCAAAATGGAGGCAAGAGAAAAGGAAACTTTGTATTCAACAATGCTCTTAATTTCATATGTACATGCACAGACATATTAGTAGAAAATATTGAAGGGTTGCCTAAGTAATATTTTCCATTCTACTACATTCTTTATAGCTTCTAAATAAATAACTTGGAACAATTCATTACACTACTTGTTATTCTTTATTAATCAGTGGTTAAGATTTTGATATTGAACTAGCCAAGATTTTTCTTCCTTCTGTGAAATTGTGTGTTCTATAATGCTTCTTTTCCATTCAATATGTATAGCATATAAAGTGTGTATAATGGAGTAGGAAAATTGGAAAGTCTTGTGATCCTTGAACTATGTTACAAAGCAGAAACCCAACGGGGTAGGGTAGGTGCATCCCCACAAAGGCGTCACAAATACCAAAGTTGGTATTGGCTAGTGCCTTAGGCTAGAAAATTTCCTTTACCCTTGTATTAAAGGTGAATCCGGAGAGGATTCTAATATTATCTTTATAAGATTTATATTAGTTAAGATTGATGAATAAAATTCATGAGACATGAGCTAGGATGTCCTTGCAAGGTGGTTGTTGATTATTGGAAGCTATGATGGCCATTATGTCATGCTAGGTGGTCGCACTCCCTTGATCGTGAGCACGATTGTGATCAAGATGGAAGATTTCATAGTCTGGATTGATTGTTTAGCAGTGATAATTAGTGGGCTCATTCACAAAAGCTTCTATTTCACTAATCCTTTTTATAGAGTTGTCAGATTCAATTTCCAAAGGTTTTAATTACACTATAGAGTTGAGTTCTGAGAGAGTTGTGATTCACAGTGTTAAGTATAGCAGCTATGACACTTGAATGAAGACAATCATAGTAGATGTATCAGACTCTGTTATAAGCTTACCTGCATATTATAAGGGACTTGGTTGGCTTTTTTATAATTTTATGAACAAGTTCCATTTCGTGGAAATGTGAAAAAAATAGTGATATTGCCACCATGTGGCTCTTGTCATATATGTAAGGGCACAATAATAACAATAGTGGGCTTCTATGGGGCATAATAATAATAATATGGGGACTGCATGGGCACAACAATATAATAAGGGGTTGTACAAATAACAATAAGGGGTTACACTAGTAGTATAGGGACCTAACATGCCCCTCTCCTTCAAAAAGTGTTGTCCTCAATGCTTGAGTAGTTCTTGATGCTTCTATATAAATTCTTGTCCTCCCATGTGGAATCTTTAGTGGGTAAGTTCTTCCACTTGATGAGATACTCTGAAATTGATCTATTTCATAGCTATCGATTTCTCGGTTCTGTGACTGCTTTGGGTTCCAATATGATTTTTCCTTCCTTGTCAAGTTCTCACAGTACTATTTGAACTAGGATCTTCTACAACTTTTGAATGAGTTCCCACGCCTTTGGGCATATGGATATTTGTAAGGCCTAATGTTTGTAGGAAAACTTCCTGGAATCAAATGAATAGCATGATCATGATCATAAATAGGTGGGAGGCCTTTGGGAGTCTCCAATACCTTGGAATGATTGTCCAAAACATTTTGGAGATCTGGAGAAATACATGATTTCGATGTAGGATCCTCTAGTGAACATAATTGTGCAATTATGCCCCATTGTTCATTATTTAGAAGCTTTGTCATGATGTTAGAGTTGATTATCTTTCCATGTTTCCCTTTGATACCCCTCAATTCAACTTCCTTTCCTTCCCAAAAAAATTTCAATAAAAGTTCTTGAAAATTAAAATCTATCGTACCCAAAGATTGTAGCCATTGGACTCCTAGTAAAACATCAGCACTACCCATTGGAATGGAAAGCATTGGGCTATTCAATACATATTCTCCCATGGATAGCTTGATATTATGGAACTTTCTAGAGCAATTTATGATTCCTCCACTTGCAACCATCACTTGACACTCTGGTGCTGGATATAGGATGTAATTCAATTCCTTGGCTATCTTACAATGAATAAAATTATGGGTACTACCCGAATCAATCAGCACTATTACCTTTTTTATATGTCCTTCTATCTTGATAGTTTGAGCAGTTGCAATTTCTTCCAATGCATTACAAGATATGGTCGGATTCATTTCTTGATGCTCGATGTGATCTTTCAATTCTTGAACATTTTTCTTATTGATATGTCCTTCTATCTTGAGAGTTTGACAAGTGGTAATTCTTTCCAATGCTCTACAAGATATGGTCATATTCATCTTTCTCTAGGGTGGGTTCTTGGTGTATATCCTCTTCTTTTGATGTTTCTTGATCCTTTTCTTCCTCCTCTTCATAATCTATGTAAAATAATTTCTTCTCATCACCCTTATGACCTTTAGTGTATTTTCTATCACAATTGTAACAAAGCCCTTTTTCTCTTTTTTCTTCCAATTGTTGTGGTGTAAACCTTGTAGGTTGTGGAAGGCTAGGATAAAAAACACTTTTGTAATTATAGTCGTGAGTGGTGGGATTCCTTGTTTCCATAATTTCGCTTTCAATTTTTCTTTCCGACCTGAATTCCTTCTCCAATGAATCAGGTTCCCAAAGATGAACCTCATGTTCAATGTTATCCTTTAGGTCCCTATGAAGACATCAACCATTTTCTTCTCTGTAATATCATTTACCCTTATATTCAATTTTTGGAAGTCCTAAATGTGCTCTGCCATTAAACCCTTTTGTTTGAGATTTATCAATTGGCTAAAGCAAGTGTTTCTCTTTGTATCCTCATAATGTGCTATCATTTCCTCTGTGAAAATTGACCACGTGACAAGTGGTTTATGAGAACAAAGCCCTTTATACCATAAAAATTGATTTGGTTCTAAATAATTAGATGCAATATGTACCTTTTTTAAACAGTGGTACACCATGTAGATCAAAATATTTCTCCATCTATAGTATCCAGTTTACTGGATCCTTGCCATCAAACTTCCTCATCTCACTTTTTCTTGATTTTAGGAGCTCGATCTTGAAACGACTGGAACTCTCTACTTTTAGATCTTTAAGTTCTGAAATTTCAGTCTGTAATAGCCCTCTGAGTCCTCTTTCTAAATCATCAAGTATGATTGCAATTGGATTCCTGAAGAAAGATCTATTCCCAATCTCTCGTGATGACCTAATTATAGACTCGTTCAGTAGAGTGAACTTGTATGACATGCCACGTGTCACTGTTTCAATATTAGGTTCTGAAAATTATACCCAAACAAAAAACAGCCTATGCTCTTTCTGTAACTTCTTACGAAATTTCAACATGATGCTCAAAGAGAACGTCCTGACGATTTTCCCAAGGTCACCTGTTTAGGATGTAATTCGGGATCCTGCAAAAACCCTAAATTCATTAGATCATATATCTTAAAATATAGAGAGACAAGATTTGAAATTCAGCCCCAAGGTTCAGATAGATTTCTTCTCAAATGGTTTTTTTTTAGGTTCTGAAACTTCGTAGCGAAAAATTTATAGCGAACATTACATGATGACCTGTTTTAGATGAAATTCTGGAGCTTGCAAAAACCCTAACTTCCTCATATCATATATCCTAAAATACAACGAGAAAAGATCTGAAATTCGGATTCGAGATTGAGTGAGATTTCATCTCAAATGGGTGTTTTGTTTTAGCTTCTAAAATGTCATAGAAAAAATTTATAGAGAAAATTCCACGATGACCTATTTGGAGTAGCGAAACCCTAGAATCCAAAGCTATGATACCAAATGTTATGAAACTAGCTCACAAAAAGATAGAAAAGATAGATGAACGCCTTAGAAATCAGCCTCTTCGAGGGGGCAACCTCCTTTACATTACACAAATGAATAATTCTTGGATGATACAAATGACAAGACCTCCTTTCTATATATAGGAGTCTAAGGGGTCATAATATAATCAGAGCCGACATAACAATAATAATGTAAGGGCACAATAATAACAATAGTGGGCTTCTATGGGGCACAATAATAACAATATGGGGACTACATGGGCACAAAAATATAATAAGGGGGTTGTACTAATAATAATAAGCGGTTACACTAGTAGTATAGGGACCTAACAAAATACCGAACAATATGTGGAGCATCTCCATTTGGCTCAATGGAAGGATGAGAATATTCAATTATGTAGAGATATGTTTCCATTTTGTACTATATTACCAGTGATGGATTTTATAGAGAACTACATGCTTCAACCACAAAATGATATTCAAAGCCAAGATTATCACTTGAAGATGTTGTACGCACCAACATTCAAGGGATCTCCCTAATATGAAGTCCCAATCAAACCTCGCACCATTTGGTATAGGAGTCCCATCTGGTCTAAAGCCCCGATTACCAAATCCTTAAAGAATGATTTGGCTCTAGCTGTCAACACAAGAGAGTCATGCAATGGTGTCTTCAAAAAGCAAAGGAAGTGTGCCCAGTGACTGTGCAGTTGCAACTATGTCAAGATTATTCTACTACAAAGGTGAAAGAAAAGTGAGCCTCTAAGTGAGTTAATAGTACCACCCAAGAAGAGTCACACACGAACCAAAAGGATTCATCCAACATATTGGAATAGTCTACAATGGATGCAATGACCGTTACAACCAACAAATAAGGAAATGTTTGGCTAGTATCTCGTGGAATAATCCAAAAGCATGGGACAATAATAACAACCATTACAACACATTCTCAACAAGATAAGCACTTAAATAACAAAAATAGTTCAACTATATTAGTACATGTGAAAGCAAACATGAAATACAAATGTCCACAGAATAGTCTTAAAAACATTCATAATCCATGCATGAGGAACATGTTGGCTTTAAAAGGTTTATGTTATTAAGCAAAAGTTCCAAGACATGTGTTTAAAATGTACATCACTAGCCCTAGTAGTGGGACATTGGATCAACTCCTTGCTCCCCAAAGAGCTAGCTTATCTCTCTAATGCCTTGTAGGAGGAGCCAAGGTGAAAATTTCTTTACTCATACAATGACGGGGTATATATAACCAAGGGGTGATGCTTCTCCCTTGTGACTCTTTGACTACCCTCATGCATGTTCAACTTCCTATGAATTTTCAATGTACATGACTCTTCATATTCATGTGTGTCCTTTGGACTTCGACTTTACAATATATTTGAATACAATAAACATGGTCCACAATAGTGATGTGGCATATGACTACTCATGACATGACATTGCTGACATGGACTGCTTGATGATGTGGCAATGTCAAGTCACTATTGCTGCTAAGAGCTGGATGTCTTCTTGGATATGCTTTCTCTTCTCCTCCTCATGGCTTGATGATGTAGAGTCTTCAACGATCTTAAGTCTTGGATGGTAGTTGCAAACTTCTGTACTTTTCTTCCTCTTGATAGATCCACTTGTGAGTTCAGCTGGAAGAGAATATTTAAACATGTTTCCCTCCTTATTCTCCTTGTTCGTCATCTCGCCATGACTTGATATTGTACATGTTCCTACAATTCACTCATGATGTGATGACATCAATCCAAAAGCCCCTAGTCTAAGGTGATGCATTCTTATCCATGAATTGAGCCTAGGATAGGTCACCAACTAGGGAAAGGGGCCTAGTGACTATGCATTGAGTAGCTCCAACAGACAGGGGAGAGATTTGACTCTGAGACTGCGCAATGCATAGCTCAGAGAGGCTTGAAAGGATAAACTACGTAGTTTCTGGAGGAAGTGAGGTCCAGCTGACGGAAAGGTCACTAGAGGAAGCATCTGCGCAGTTTTGGAGGCCAAGGGAGGCTGAGATTCTACGGGAAAGGTCATTGGAGGAATCATCTACGTATTTTTCAAGGCCAAGGGAGGTTGGGCTTTTGCGCACTGCGCAGTTCTAGCAAGCAAGGAAAAATCTTGAGGGTTGAAGATGTGAAATGCACAATTCAAGGAAAATAGGGAGGCACAACTATGCAATTTTGAAGGTCAAGGGAAGTTGTTAGACTTAGGAATTACACAGAGCAGCAGCCTTGAAGGTCATGGACTACGCACAACATATTTCCAGGGGATAGGGTCACATCCTAGAGGGCTAAAACTGCGCAGTGCACAATTCAGTAGGGGCCCAGTGAAGCTATGTTTCCCAGTCGAAAAGATTTTCCGAAAATGGCTAAGTGAGGGAAGGGAGATGGACTTGTGATAACCTCAAATAAGATCACACACTTAGCATACTTTTATGACTCGAAAGAATAGATCATCAGAACACAAAAACACAACATTCCCCTTTGTGTGACTACTTCATGACAAGATATGAAAAGTGCAACACTTAAGATTAACTTTAGGACGACCATGATGACACTTGTGCGACTGTGCTCAATACTTTGTGTCTAGTTTTGACGGATGTTTACATGGTTGGGAAAAGTCATATATATAAAGATCAACCTTCGAAACCACCAGAAAAGGCTCACAAGCATTGTATGACAGTTAAACATGCCAAAAGACGACAATTAATCCAACATGCAAAAGGGACCAAAGAACTTCAAGAAAGCTCATGAAATGAGCTTAAGTGTTTGCAAAAATCAAGGAAACGACCAAGGAAGGCTCTGAAATTTTGGTGCAAGCCAAAATTTTGGAGGGTGTTGTAGCAACTACAACACTTGGTGACATAGCAGTTGAACTCCAGCTTCTCTATCTTGGTTAGTTTCTTCTGTGAGGGCCTTGGTTCCTCTGGAAGTTTTGATTCATTGTGAAAATTAGTCTGGCCTTCCCACTAACCCCATGGATAGAGATGGCTCCCTCTATACCTTCTCAGTTGAACACAACATAAGATTCAACATAATCACAATGGTTTGAGTTGGGAAGGGTAGTGTAGCTTACGAGCTTAAGATTTTCATAGTGTAATTTTTCATCTCTGGTGTTGCTCCACTACCAACAGCCCTCGACAGTACCCCAACAAAGTCATGTAGGAACACAAACATTGCTCTGCCATTAGTAAGCTTGGACAATACCTGGGTAGATTTTATTGCTTCACCTCTCTGTGCATGAACACTTTCTCTTCTTTCACCTTTATTTATTTATTTAAAGATAATTGTGCATCGACACTTATTTATTTTTGGGCAAAAGAGGGATCTCAACTTATTGAGAGAAAAAGATGGTGTTCCTTCATAAAAGAATATAGATAATTGTATATTGCGTCGGGCGCAATAGAGGGGTCACAGGGGGGGCGACTGCCCCCCTATCGGGGGTATGTAAGGGGGTGGTAGCCCCCCTACACTAGGTCTGAGGAAATGCCTTGGGAAAATTTTTTTTGGACCCTATATTAGGTGGGCGGACCTACCTATGGTTTTGTGCATGGATTTCACACATGGTTTTGGGCATGCTCATTTTCGGCCCATGGTATTTTGTAGATCTGGTCAAGGGAACTATGATTATGTTCTAACATAGGGTTTATGGATGCTTCGACATGTATATATATATATATATATATATATATATATATATATATATATATATATATATATATCTATATATATATATATATATATATATATATATATATATATATATATATATATATATATATATATATATATATTGTAACATTGAAATGAATATAATGAAATATCAATCTGGTAGTATTAGTTTTGGGATCCACGAGAAAATCTTTGTGTATATATGTTTAATGTTTTATGCTCTCACCATTGTTGCTTTTCTATTTTTTAGAATCCGTATGCAGGTAATTTGTGTACGGTCTTAAAACCTACATTTGGTATCAAAGTTATTTCAGCTTCAAGGGGACGCATTTTCTGCTGAGGGGTTTTTCTTGGGCCTGTGATAGACCTTGTTCAGTGGGAGATATGTGGGATCAATTCTTGTGGTGAAAGAATATGGTGAGAAATGGAAAGATAGAGATCGATAAATTTAATGGTCAGAGTTTTGAGTTATGGAAACTAAAGATGGAGGATCTAGTGGTGGATAAAGATCAGTGGATTGCAGTAGATCTGAGTACTAAAACAACAGCAATGTCAGATGAATACTGGACGAAGTTGGATCAAAAGGAAGCATAATGGTTTTCTATGTACATGACACGAGGAAAAATTGAAAAGTCAAAGCACAAATTGGAATTATCTAAAGTAAAAGAAGCTTAACAAGGCAATGTGTTAATTAGGTATGGAAACTTCTACTTGTCGAGTACCTTCCAAGGTATATGCCATGTATCTACATTATCAATGGACTAATTTTTAGCTTACATGGCTCGGGGATGATCATCCCTATGAAATTGATCAACCTCGGACCTTTATTGAAGTTTATCACAACTCAAACATGGCAGAGCAAAGTTTACTTTATGAACTTTACTTATTTAATTTTGTTTTACAAGAAAACTCTCAGTGGAACCCTAATCCTTTTGTTGGGGATCTATATCTAAGATAGTTTATGCCTTATATCACCAATATGGTAAAGTGGAAGAAGGAATTTGATTTATGTCCCCATCCATAAACGAAATCTAGGCTCATGGTTACAGAGGAGTATCCACTTACTAGGCTAGTTGTTAATGATTTAGTGAGGTTAAGAGAGGATCCAAGTGACTCGGTCACCATTCAACATAATCAACATTATGCTATCATATAATATCATGAAGTAGCCAAGACTTATTCACCCGAGTCTCTCCTAGTTGCACATGACATTTGGGAGATTCCACCATTTTCGCAAGATAGACATCCTATGGGATATCCCTACTTCGGTCTTTCCCTCAACAAGACAATGCCTTACACTTATTATTTACTTAATCATGGTCCACATTGGGTGAGAATTCATTTTCACTACCCCCTAATTTGGTTTCCTATGAAATTTTACAAAGATGCCATCTAATGGGACGAAGAGGAAGAGAGGTCAAACTAGATAGAAATGGACAAGACAGTGGGAAATTATAATCTAAGAGAATTTGTACACTCCACTTGCAACTAGGGTGACTTACATGTAAGAATCCATGAAGTATAACGAGTTGCATGAGGAAATGCAACCAAATTAGTTGGGGGGAGATGATGAGTCATTGTATTGAAACTCTTTTCATTTAATAAACTCTCTCTTTTGCCCCAATTTACCTCTCTTCTCCAACTTCTGATCATTATATATGATCCTTATTTATCTTACACTCACAAGTGTGTGTGTGTGTGTGTATAGAATTGTTAAGTTCTTTATTTCCTCATTTTAGTTTACAATTAAGGAATGTTAAATAAGTATCAAAGTGTACATGTCATGTCATCAATATATACATATATTTTTATTTTTAGAGTTTTTTGTGCATATAATAAAATGGTGGAATAAAAACAATGCTAAAATGGTTTCTGAGTTATCAGTTTGGTAATCAATAGCAATGTCAATTTTTATCAAGCACCAAAGACATGATTCTAAGCAAAGGATCAAGGACCTTATTATTTTGATCAAGAACCAAGGCTTTCTTTTAGAGGATGAGAACTTTTTCTTCTACATCAAAATCCATAGACCATGCTACTTTTTTGTAACCATATCTAGAATGGAACCCTTATTTACTTTGTAGCCATGGGTATCATTTTTTTAGAGACAAATAGATAGGTCTAGACCATAATAATTTTTTGTAACCATACCTAGAATGGAACCCCTATTACTTTGTAGCCATGGGCATCAATTTTTTAGAGACAACTAGATAGGTCAAATATGCATGTTGGCACCAAGCATCACAGACCAATGGGAAAATTTGCACAGAGCATATTCAATCCAATATTGCATGCCACCATTAATTGTTGAGGGAGTTAATACCCTAAGCATGTGGTATTTCCCCAATATCGAATGTCTCCTAACATCTCGGAAGTGACCAACAAACACGGTTTCAAGTTGATTAGGGGCACAAATCATAATGCTCATTTCACCTCAACGCGCATGTTGTGTAGTTGCATACAATTTTCACGCTAGACACGAATTGGAAAATGCCATTGTCTTATGATTTTATTGTTATTAGACTGTTATTTGTTGTTTATGTTCAATCCACCAAGTAGAGTTGTCCTATTATCCAAATCCGAATTTGGACTCCTACAATTCATATATATGTATGAGCACTTTGTAGCCCAGAGTAGTGATCAATATACAAAATTTGTAATCATTCTTTTCATTTCATAGAAGTCATGATTTAAAGTTGTGAATGTGAATATCTTTTGAGTTATGTGATTATGACTTAATGTGCTACTATGGAGGAGTTTAGGATTAGACTTAAGCCTTGAGTGGGTCCCTGCTCAAGGCGGGCTTGTGTCTTCACACTGTTAAGCTATCACCTTATTTTCTTGATTATTTTATAAGTAGAATTAATTGTTTCGGTATGTTTCGATGTGTTTTAATTCTTTTATATTTAAATGAATTCATTCGGTTTGGTAGAATATAATAGTAGTGATCATGTTGTTTTATGTTATTTTCAAGTTCATATATTAGTAATTATTTAATATTAGGTTGATTGTGGGATATGCTAGCCTTCTCTAAAGAATATGCTCAAGAATTGAGTGTTATATAACTTTTTGGATTCAAGTTCACCTAGTGAGACTAAGCTAGAAAATCTTAAATGAAACATAGGTGTATGAGACACCATTTAGCTAAGTAGTGGGTTATCCTTATGCTAACTCTTCCATTTGACTTTGTATCCCCATGAGTTTTCTTTCTTGGGTCATTAAGAACAATGTAACAAGCTATCCTCTTTTGTATATTTCATAAAGTGCCTCGCAAGTTTACTAACCCTAATTTTATAAATTAAATGCAATGTGTAGCTAGAATCCCTCATGAATAAGAAATATATAAATACATCGTTAATTGTATGATTATGAGATTGCATGAAATAATGATCATGTTCTAAGACAATTGTATTGATATAATGAGAGTTGAGATAGTTAATATGCACAATAGTGTCAAAGGGATCATAGATATTACAAGAAAGAAATTTGGGTTGTGAGCCTGCCAAGAATTTGAGAAAAAATATTTCTTGGTTTAATAAAATTGGTATCTTTATTCATGTGATGAAATTCCTAATAATCTTGGAATCTTTCCTTGTAGATTTGCATTAGAGGGCAGATGTGGATAAAGGATCCATAAAGGAGGGCTTGATTGGGTCAATAAGAACCAGATGGATAGTGAAGTCATAGTTGTGAAAATGGCTTGAGAAGGGAGTTTCCCTTAATTGAAAATTTGTGCTTCGATGATACATTTTATTTATGAAAATAATATGAATGTATGAATGGTAAGTAAATAGAAATTGGTACTTTCTATGTTTTGAGTAATACAGTAAGGTTTCCTAATGAATTCCATGTCATGTGCAATCTTCATATGGCAAGTATGCAAGAGTGATCTCTTGCTATTAACTACTGCATGAAAGAAAGTAGTTTTCTTATTCTTATGCTTGTGAGACTTGTCATGTGAATGATTCAAAACAAAAAGGCTTAAAATTAAATTTGAAAAAAAAAGTGTATGAATAGTATGGAATATGTACAAGTATCGCGCATCCATGACAAGATGCATATGCACATGTTGGGTATATGATTAAAGGCATTGTTTGAATGTATAAATTGGATATATAGTGAAAATTCCTTTTATGAATATTCATTGAACCTTGTGTGTAGGAAGATGAAATCATAGAGTTGTGAATAATATGTGAGGTTGAGATCATTTCAAGTGCTATTGATTGTTGCAACATCAAGTATGCTAAGAAACTAGTTGAACTCCTTAAAAATATCTTAGCTAAGAATACATGTGATGGTAGCCAAGTAAGTTACAGGGAAAGTAGCTAAAAAAGGTAGAAAGGTAAAGGAATTACATAATAATTCATTTCGTCCAAATTTGATATCTATTGTTTTTCAAATTAATTCATGTATTGCATGGATGCCCAAGAAGGGCTATGGTTAAGGAAGAAAATTATCATCACAAAAATATTTTGTAAAATATTAATAATGCATGTGTGCATTGAGTTTCCATGTTGAACAAATATTAAATGAATGAATAATACACTCACAAAATAAAATATGTTTGGTAATCAATTGAGATAATGCATGAAAATGTGGGATGCACAAAGAAAATGTAGGGACTCCAATTGTGTTCATGAGTCCATGAGTGTTGGCTCCATATTTTTTAAGCTTCAAACAAGTGCTTCTATCATATAATGTTGAGTTTTACCGCAAGGAACATGTATTTGAAGGATTGTTTTTTCTTAGTTAATGTGAAAATTGTATGGAATTGTTGATATATGAAAGCAAGTTTTCCATTAATACCTTGTGTGTTATGATGAAGGCAAGAATGCTTCAGTTTGTAAAAAAATCTATAATACTTATGATGCATCCATGAGTTGCTATGGCATGATTTGGTCATGACACTCATATTATGAATCATATTGGCACATATGCTTGGTGCATTAAGTGAATGTATGCTTGTATGTGGCAATCTATCGCATGATTGAATGTCATGAAAAGAAATAACTTCTGATAATTTTGAGGAATTGTTGAGTAGTGGAATGAGTAGCATGAATCGTTGCAGCAAAGAAAAGTGGAAGCTAATTAATTTAGAGACATGTATCTTTCGGTTTTGACCTTTTGGTTGTTGGAATAAATGTTTGAATAACCTTGGAATTATTCTCATGAAAATAAATAATGAATGGTAGCTTCATTTCAATTTATTTTTAAATCAATTGAAAGTGATTAAATTATCATGTGTATAATAATTATGAGATCACTTCAGCGTATGTTACAAATTTTGCAACGAAAATATTTTATGTATGAAAAATAATCACTATTTAGTTGATTGAAAGATTAGACTATAGGTAGAGCGTTGGAATTGGGAGTGAGGTAGAAGCCACTATGAAAGATAAGAATATCATTGCCTGCAAAGGAACCTAGTATCATAACCAAAAGTCTCATGTTTGTGACATCGAGCTTCTGAATGAAGCAAATTTGGGAAATTAAAATTTCTTATTTGCATTTTCTTAGTATATATCATGGGAACTAAATTTCGTGATACAAGTGAAATGATGAAGCAAAGAGTCTAGGAACAAGGTCATTCTTGTGACATTGTAGCGCTACGACAAACTTTGTTTGCCTCATGGGAGTAAGTCATAAAGGGAACCTTAGCTTTAAGGCTCCATGTAATTTAAATACCAACACCTTGAGAAGGTCATAAAGGGCACCTTAACCTTGAGCAAGTAGTGTAATTTGTGTTAGAGCATGCCAAAATGGCACTTCGCTATAAGTCGCTTAAAATATCTATCCCATACAGGAAATCCCTTGGACAAGTAAATCACCCGAGTTTTTCCATAAAGTCAACTTATCAGAAATTTTGGATGTCCATGCTTCTACTATTAACAAAATCTAGATTCCTAGACTTCAAAACTTAGTAGAAGTTGTATTTAATACTTAATGGATTATGATGCTTCTCACTTGACATATTCCAATATCTGGATTTCATCACTCAACAAAATTAGGTCTTAAGTACTTAACAAATTTGATATTCTCCTCACTTCATAAATTTTGATATATGGATTTTAGCACTCAATAGAACTTAGATGTAAAAATTTCGCATCTGACAGATTTGAATATTCAAATTTTGACACTTAATAAAACTTAGATGTTGGACTTCCACATTTGGCATATTCCATTATCCAAATTTTGACACTTAACATAATCCATATCATTAGAGTTCTCTAAAGTTTTGATCCCTTTATCCCCTTTCAATTAGGTTTGGGGTTGCATCCCCCACTAGTTTGTATGCTCAAATGGTAATGACAAGACTTCCAATCTGCAAATTTCCAAAACAAGACCACAATCACTAAGCATTTAAGCCTATTTCAAAGGACTAAAAATGAATCCAATCAGGAAAAGGCTTGCCCAAAAGAATCTTAAATGGTCATAAACCTTCAATATCCTGTAAGACATCCAAATTACTACCTACAAACAAACCACTTCTTAAATAATATTGATCAAATCATAAGGGAGGAAAAAATTGTTCGAAACTACCAAGAAAAAAAATTACTCAATTCATACATTAATTATCATATCAGAAAGAGAAGAAACTTGTAACATTATACTAATATCTTGATTCTTATTTCTTCAATTCCGCATAGAACAAAGAAAAAAATACAGAGTTATGTAATAAACATTTTTTCTTCTTCCCGATCATTATTTTGTCCTAATGATGAACCATGTTAGTTGGTTCTAAATATTTAGAGGAATAAATTCTAATGTGATGGATTTTGAAGAAGAATCTCTAATCAACTCTCCTCACAAAAGCCTCAATTCACAAATGTTCATTTTATCAACATGTAACAAATTCGACAAGTTTAACAATTCTAATGTATCCAACAATTTATTTATTTAATTACCCATAATAGAGGCATAACTAGTAACCATAATAATATAATAAAATGGAATATATAGAAATAGAAACTATCTTATTATGACAAGGATAATTAGCAAACAACATTATATTGAGCAATTCTCACCCAGCTATCAGTAGTGCTACTATAGAAATTAATCCGCTAGCCAGGCTATGATACCACGAAGGTGAAGTAGGAACAATGAATTTGACTTTATTCTACAAGAAATTCAAGCAAGATAGTTTCCATTCTAAGTTTTTCAAGGGTTATACTAGCTACAGAATCCTTCACTACCTACCTCTCACAACACATAAGAACTTTTTTTCTCTGCTTCTCATTCCCTCAGAAGTTACTTCATCTTGTGATTTTTAGATAGGACACTGAAAGGTACAACTGATGTCACAAGACTTATTGTAAAATTTCTTGGTTTCCTAGCTCTTTCAACAAGTATCCACAAGTATTTTCATGGATAGTATAATCTATATACATACAACAATTCATTTTCTAGCGTTTTGTTCTATAAAACTTCTCTTTTCTTCCCCTTTTCTCAGTGTATTTCCTCCTATTTAAATTTCCCATGCATTCTGCCCCCAACCTAAATTTCACCCACTACTTCTTGTTCTAAGAATGTAAGGGAGACACGAAGCTACATTAACCGCTTGCGCGTTTGAGCCCCGGAGTCCCGTTCATGGCTCCCTCCTAATCTTCCCCCGCGGGCCTGTGCCTGGCAGCGCTGCTGCTCGGCGGCGCCTGTCCCTCGCCCAGGGCCTCCTGCCCTCTCTCAGCTCGGGGCCTCTGCCCCCCCCCCATCCTTTTTTTCGGGGCCTCTGCCTCGCCTGCCTGCTGATCCCTTCTCCTCTGAGCGTCTGCGCCTGGCAGCGCTGCTGCTAGGCTCCTCCCCCCCTCTGGGTGCCTCTGCTGGAGAGACAGAGGTGCAGAAGCCATGACTGCAATGGATCCACCTCATAAGGAACACGAGGATCTCGAAAAGTCCTTTGCCTCACTTATTCCAGAGAACTCTTCAGAAAAAATCAGACCTACAGCAACAAGATTCATCAAAAAGCTAGATGAAATACCGGAAGTCTCGCTCCCTCCCGCCCTCCCGAGGAGAGCTGCAGTAGCCTTAGCTGACCGGGGCCTGGTTGGCCAGTTTACAGGACTATGGCCCTCTCCTCGCACGGTCCAACGATGGGTAGAAAGGAACTGGAACTCGATGGTCCAAGGAAAGATAGCGATAAGGTTCTGTGGAAGAGGGTTTTTCACTTTCCTCTTCGAAACAACGGAGGATCGAAACCTCATCTTCAGAAATGGCCCTTACTTTATGGACACTAGAGGCCTCTATTTGAACAGATGGACCCCTGATTTCGACCCAGAGATGGATGTTCCCAATGTTGTTCCCGTCTGGGTCCGTCTCCCGCACCTGCCGCTCCATTGCTGGGGAGACGAATCAGTGAAAGCCATCGGAAATGCAGTGGGAAAATATATCGACAGATCGGAACCAAAGGAGAATATGCATGCATGCGCAAGGATCTGTGTGGAAGTTGATCTGGGAAAGGGTCTGCCAGAAGCAATCAAACTCAAAGTCGACCAGTGGACGCACATACAGCAAGTGGACTACGAGCAACTACCTTTCAAGTGCAAGGTATGTCATGAATATGGGCATTTTGCAAACAGATGTAATAAATCTAAGTTAAATGTATCTGAAACTAATACTGAAGCTCCGGAAGAAGCATGGGAAAAAGTCAAGAAAAAGAAATCAAACCCTCCTCTAACAAGTCTCTCTAAATCCCCTCCCGAAAATCCTTCCTCCCCTTCTCATCCCTCCGGATCTGGCCCTCCTTTCCTCTCATCCTCCAACCCTTTTGAAACTCTGTCTACAGAAGAACCCCCTTCCCCCCCTCCTTCACCAAGAGCCCCCATTGTTACTCCTGAATCTCCTCACCCAACCTCTCCTCCTCCAACGGCAGAAAGAATCCTAACAAGGAATAAGTCAAAGGAAACTAGCTCTTCCATCGATCCCCCAAGAAAAGTTGGAAGGAAATCCAACAAAGAAATAAGGGATGAGACAGCTGCTAAAGAGATGGCCACAGGGACCCAACAGCCAATGGATACATTCCTAGACAAGTCTAAAGGAAGCGGGGAGAGAATGAAAGAGAAAGGCGGGGCCCACACAAAACATAAATGATGAATCTGGTCTCTTGGAATTGTAGGGGGATGGGCTCCTCCCTTAAAGTAAATGCAGTCCGAGATCTACTTAAATCAGAACATCCGGACATCCTCCTTCTCCAGGAGACCAAAATCACCGAGCAGGAATTTCATAATAGTATGAAAAAAAGCAGAATTTATGAAGGAACCGCAGTAAGTGCAGCAGGAGCCTCAGGAGGCATAGGGACGATCTGGGATAAGAACAAATGGAAGCTCAAAGATTATAGGCAAAGCAGATGGTGGATCAGAACAGACATGCAAAACATAGCATCAACAGAAGAATACACCATTTACAATGTGTACGCCCCCCCTCACTTCAGAGAAAAAGCCACGTGTTGGGAGTCAATCTCATCTGATCTAATGGACGCCCAAAGAAGAAACATCTGCTTGGGAGGTGATCTGAACCTAATCAGAAATGCAGAAGAAAAGATAGGAGGGAACTTCTTTGCAGACCCCTCAAGAGATGCTCTTGAAGAAATCATACAAGCATATAATCTGGTGGACATACAGCCTCAAAACGGGCGTTTCACATGGTCAAATAAGAGAACAGGAAAGAACAACATAAAAGAGAGGCTGGATCGTATTCTGGTTCAAGAGACTATAGTGGCCAGTTTCACAAGCATTCAAAGCTCCATCATTCAAGGGTATATTTCAGACCATAAACCAGTGGCACTGAAAATGGACAAGGGGAAGAATATGGGTCCGCTTCCCTTTAAGTACAACAGAGCCTGGGACAGAAGCGAGGATTTCAAACCTCTGATAAAAGCTCAGTGGGCAACTGAAATATTAGGCTCCCCACACTTCATATGGGAAACCAAGCTCAAGCTCCTTCGGATTGCCATTAAAAATTGGGCAAGAGACAAGGCAAAAGAAGAAAGTAAAAAGAAATCTGAACTCCAAACAAAACTAACACAGTGGAATCTAGAAAAGGAAACCAGACAAGAAACGGATGAAGATCAAGCAAAAGAAACTGAAATGTACAAGGAGCTGTACAATCAGAATAGAAGAGAGGAAGAGGAGCAAAGGCAAAAATCAAGATGCCTTTGGCTTAAATCGGGAGATCGAAACACATCCTTTTTCCATAACAGTCTGAAACTAAGAAGAGCTGGCAACAACATCGAAAAAATAACAGTGGACGGTAAAGAGATAAAAGAACAAGAGGAGATTAGGGAGGCAGCGACTCAGCATTTCCAAAACCTCTTAACTGCTGACCCGCATCACATGCACAATCTGGATTTCTTCAAAAATTTGAAAAACAAAATCTCAGAAGACCAGAACGCTGATCTGGACAAAGAGCTCACGGTTGAGGAAATCGAAGGGTCAATTCATAGTATGGCCTCGGACAAGGCTCCGGGGCCCGATGGCTTCACAGTGGACTTTTATAAGACTCACTGGGATATTATAAAGAAGGACTACATCAGGGTGGCAAAAAACTTCTTCACTAAATGCAAAATGGGCAGCGGTATGAAATCCTCCCATCTGGCCCTTATTCCCAAAGACCCAAATCCCCAATCCTTTGATAGATTCCGCCCCATATCCCTTTGTAATGTCTCCTACAAGATCATAACCAAGATCTTAGCAAACAGGCTTAAAAATCTGCTCCCCTCTCTCATCTCCGAGAACCAAGGCGGCTTTGTTCCTAGGAGGCAAATATCTGATAATGTCATCCTCATCCAGGAGGCTATTCAGAGCAGCATGTCAAGAAACGAAAGGGGTATGATCATTAAGCTCGATATGGCAAATGCATTTGACCGGGTTAATCACGCATTCCTTCAGGCAGTTCTAAAGGAATTCGGGATATCTGAGCTCTTCATCAACAAGGTTATGGAATGCATATCAGACAATTGGACGGCCCCCCTTATAAATGGCAGGCCCAGCAAAGCCTTCAAAAGCTCGAGAGGATTGAGACAGGGGTGCCCTCTTTCCCCCTTCCTCTATATCATCATGGCGGAAACTCTAAGTTTGCAGCTGGAGAATATGCGAAGGACAAAGGAAATAACAGGGGTTGAAATAGCAAGAGGTGTCAAGGGGATCAATCACTCTCTTTTTGCAGATGACACTTTACTAATAGGAGGGGCCTCAAGTCTCATGGCCCGGAGATTCAAAAAAGCTCTAGACCTTTTTCTGCAAGCCTCTGGAGGCAAGCTAAACAACCACAAATGCATGATTTACACTTGGAATGTCCCCAGACATATAATCCAGAGAATTTCCATAATAATGGAAATCCCGGCTCAAAGGAATTGGACTTATTTCATGTACCTAGGGCTACCTTTAGCAAAAGAAACAGTAAAATCAGAGATTTGGGTCAAGCTGATCGAAAAATTAAGAGGCAAACTTCAAAGCTGGGGAGTGTATTGGCTAAACTTGGCGGGCAGAACAATACTAATCAAAGCCATTCTCACAGCTCTTCCAATATATCAATTTGCAACCACACTCGCCCCGGCTAGCATCCACAAACACATGGAGCTGATAATCAGAAGTTTTCTGTGGCAAGGAGGAAAGCAAAACACAAAAAAGTTTAGTCTGGTAAAGTGGGACAAGGTCACTCTTCCCCTAGAGAAGGGCGGACTCGGAATCAGAATTCCAAGACTAGCAAACATGGCCATGGGCTACAAACTAATTTGGCGAATTCTCAATGAGAGAGGAACCTGGTGGACAGAAGTCATTAAGAAGAAATACCTGAGCGGGGTCAATAGCAATATCCTCACTGAAACCATCATTGATAGGCAGGGCACGCCCATGTGGAAACTTATTAAAAAAATGCTCCCTCAATTCAAATCCTATATATCCAGGGTACCGGGTAATGGCAAGGATATTAACATTTGGAAGGACAGGATAATGGGATCAAATGAAAGGGAATCCCTCCACAAATTCAGGCCCCTCCAGAGGTGGATGACAGAAGCAAAATTCAAAACCCTCTTCGATATCTCTCTATGGGAGAATAACTCTTGGATAGGGTGGAGATCCTTTAACCTCCCCTCGGATCTCACAAACCTTTGGGGTGAGCTCAAGACCTCCCTTACAGGTGCAGCTCCCATCAATAAACAGACAGAGGACAAATTTGTCTGGGACCCTAATGGAGGAAGATACACGGTGAAAGAAGGCTATAAAGCTCTTCAGAATGCCTCAGCAGTTAATACATGGCCCCTACACAAAGCTGCATGGAGAATTGAATGTCTGCCAAAGGTGAAACTGTTCAACTGGACCCTGCTCCATGGCAAAATCCTCACAGCGGAGAACCTCAAGAAGAAAGGCATCCAAGGTCCCTCTATTTGTTGCATGTGCAGGGCAGCGGAGGAAAGCAGCATTCACCTTTTTATAGAGTGCCCGTTCGCCAAGACTTGTTGGAAGCTCCTCACCAGCCCTTTAGACACAGGTGAGTTGCCAAATCAAATCACTCTTCTTCAGAAAAATTGGGGGAAACTCCTTCCTCAGAATAAAAAAGGCAAGACCCTAGCCGCAAGGTTTTGGAACAGTATTCCTCCAAATCTTTGCTGGCAGATTTGGAACGCCCGGAACAAGTGCATATTCAACAATGAGAAACCAAGCATAGCTAGCACTCTCGCAAAAGCAACTGCACTCATCACAGAGACTATCGAGGCTAATGGTATAACTCAGGTGGACTTGGACTCGACTGATGCAAAAATAAAAGAGTGGATTGGCAAATTTAATTATGGGACAACTCCTCCGAAAAATTCAAGCATTTGGAAAGGCAATCTGGATTGGAAGCTTCGAGGGACAAAAGAAGAAGTCACCCTGTGGATTCAGAACCAAAGGAGACCTGTCCTCCAGTTCGATGGAGCTTCCAAGAATAATCCGGGTCAAGCTGGAGCGGGTGGGATCATTAAAGACCCTCAAGGGAAAATTATAGTAACTTATGAATGGGGTTTAGGCACCATGACCAATAACAAGGCAGAGGCTTACAGCCTACTGCTGGGAACCTCTATCTCCAGGAAATTAGGCCTTCAGAACCTTCTTATTTTGGGCGATTCTGCAATTACCATTGCGGCCATGACTTCAGGGAGAGACTTCAAGCAGATGGCTCTGAATAACATCAAAACTAGGATAAGGGAAAACATCAGGTTTCTAGGAGAAGTCTCGTTCAAGCATATTCTAAGAGAGAACAACAGGGAGGCGGATGAGCAAGCAAACAAAGCCACAGGTAGGCAGCCAGGTCAGATAAGAGAGAATGACACAGTATATGGAAAGGATATCCCATAAAAAGATCCCTCACATCGCCTCAGTCCAGGACAACAGTCAACTCAGACAGGAGGATCATCATTTCAGACCTCCCTCGAATTCTCCACTCCACTTCCCAAACCATCTCGACTGCATAATTCGGTACCAAGGATCTCGTCTCTGTCAACAAAATAAGGTCCATATCAGCAAGCTCCGTTTAATAATGAAATTCATTCTGACTAGCGCAGCCAATCTCTGGAGGGGAGGCCGAGCCCATCTCTCTCACACGATTCTGGGCGGCAGAGAAATCATATCAAAGGGCAGCCCTCTTCACATGTCTGGATTCCCGCATTGGATTGATAACAGGAGGAGTCTCCCGCACTCTATAAATTACTTCTCAGATCTCAGAAACCTCACAGCTCGCAGTCCTGCAAGGCATAACACCGCTGTTCTCATTAAACGTAGGCATCGTTCGACCTCCATCAGCTCGCAGCGGGATCAAGCCTCCACTCTGATCTTGGTAAACTCTGTTTCTTGCTCTGTGGTCTTTATTACAACTAACTCTTTGTGTTCTAATCTCTGCAGAGCTCCTAGAAATTTTCTTCAGTTCTCTTATCTCAGCTCTCTGAGCCCTTTGATCATCTTCTCTCCAATCCAGAACCTCTGTGACATAGCCTATTCTCCTTCTACAGCCCTGCTCTCAGCTCTTATCGGGTCCTCTCTTCTTCCAAAAACCGGTCCTCTTCTTGCTCGAATGGCTGATCAGCAAAACAATCCTCCCGCTCAGGCCCAACCCGGCATCCCTCTGGATAGGATCTTCAATAACAGGGACTGCACCATGTGCAAGGCCCATACGATTATGATAAACAGCCTAACAAAGCAACTCAAGGAGCTGACGGATGACTACCATGCAGACAGGAATTCTAAGCGAAAAAAGCTAGACAAAAGGAAGAATGAGATCGAATCTCTTAAAGAAAGATGCAGCCACATGGAGGCAGCCATTGAACACATTCGCTCCCTCACCCAGAGTTACCAGGCCGAAGCATCAACCAAGGCAAGCGCAAGGAATCAGGATGATTCAGTCACTCAACACCTCCCTTAAAAGATATGCAATGTAAATTTAGATGGATAGGCGGTTCCTTCGTTAGGCAGTATAGTCGTCTTCATTTTGTTTTCTGTTTAACCAAGAGAAGCAATGAGGAATATGGGTCTGCGAACCCGCTTTTGACCCTCAGCTTTCAGATCCGTTTCCCCTATGTAATAGAATTCAGTAATGCTGGCTTTTATAATATATAAGTAACCGACTTCGTTAAAAAAAAAGAATGTAAGGGAGACACCTTTCTAAAGTGTAGGAGTGATGACTTAACTCTAGGAATTGGTTTCCTCCACTACTCATATATTTAATAAAGTAGAGATAATAAAGTAGGGTAGATAGAAGAATAATAAAGAAATCCCTTTTACCCCTCCACCTTTCTCCACTTGTAGTACCATAGCCTCAGTCTTGGTCATCATCATTTTATGAACTGCAACAATAAAATATTTACAATGATTACAACATCATGGTATATTAACTCATGGTGATCAATATAGCAAGAAATAAAAATATCTATGCAAAGTTTTAAACCAATTTAATTACAATTTTTTTTTCAAAAAAGTAAATTGAGATATTGCAAGAGCCTTACATATTTGATTCTTGCACATGTTGAAATTAATCAAGATTGTTTTTTTGAGTGCACATGTTGAAATTAATGAAGATTGTTTTTTTGAAATGCAATAAATGGACCATTAGTTTTGCAGATTGAAGCGTATGGGTGACTCTTTGAGTGTGAAAGCACAAAAGCCATACATAATGTTTGATTCTTACGCGTGTTGAAGTTAATTGAGATTGTGTTTAAAAACATGCAGTAAATGGACCATTAGTTGTGGTCGTAGTCTAACTAGCCAGAGGAATTGCCTGGAAAGTTATGGAAATTCTGGTCATATTTAGAGAAAATCCGGCAAAGATTTTTGTAAATCCAAGTTATAGTTGTTAAACTTCAAAATTTTAGGTGTCCTAGACGTTTTTGATGGTGCCAAATCCATTTCCACCATCAAAAACAGGATTCAAACACTGCCTCTACAAGATTTTTTGAAATCTTTTTGCTCGGATTCCAACCACTTTTGGTCGTCCGGACAATTCCTCTGCCTCGGTAGACAACTCCTTAATTGTGTATGTTGGTATTACATGTTAGAAGTGTGTTTGTGACTCTTTGACCATGATGTGTTTTCTTTTTAGGACACATTGTTGTAGATTCTTTCACGTGTGGATGTTAATGGAGATTATGTCTTTAAAATAATGCAATAAATGGGTTATTAGTTGTGCACATGCTAGAAGTGCATGGGTGACTCTTTGACTATATTTTTTCTTTTTAAGATACATTGTTGTAGATTTTTAAGCAAGTTGAATTTAATGGAGATTGTGTCTTTAAAAAATGTAAATTTATGTTGGTATTATGAGAGTTAGAATTTCAAAACTAGTTTATTTATTAAATTTGATGGTTTTTCGAAATTTAAAAAAATAAATAAATAAATAAATAATTTACAAATCTTTTATTTTACTAATAAATAAACAATTTACCCATCTAATTCTATCCCTAAATATTATATGCTAAAAATGAGTGGGTGAATCTTTGACCATGAAAGCACTACGATTTTCCTTTTTAGGATACACGGTCGTAGATTCTTGCGCGTGTTGAAGCTAATGGAGATTGTCTTTGAAAAACTGTAATAAATGGACCATTAATTGTGCATGCCGGCCTTACATGCTAGAAGTATGTGGGTGACTCTTTCACCATGAAAGCACTAAGCTTCTTCTTTTTAGAATACATTGTTATAGAAAACCTTTTATAGTTTATTTGTTGGCAAGGGTTGTATATTTGAGGGTTGTGTGGGAATTGTAGATTGAGTTTTTTTTTGCAAACATACATCGAGTGGAAAGATTAAACTTTTTTCTAAATATCTAGGTGAATCAATTGAGATTATGTTTATTGTAGAAATAAGGACCTTTTCCAGTTTAATTCTGGGTAAAGGTTGAATATTTGAGAATTTCTTGCGAATTGTACTTGAGTTTATTAGGATATATTGTTGCAGGAATAAAGATTTTTTTATAGTTTATTTGTTGGTAAAGGTGGTATATTTGAGAATTTTATAGGGAATGTAGTTTAGTTTATTAGGATACACTGATTGGTAAAAGTTGTATATTTGACAATTTGATGGGATTGTAATTGAGTTTATTAAGATATCATGTTCATCAAATTGTAATTGAGTTTATTAAGATATCATGTTTTACAAATAAAGATGTTTTATAGGTTATTTAATTTATGGATAAAAGTTGTTTATTGGATAATTTTATGGATATTGAAGTATAATTTAAAACTAAGAAATGAAACATAATAATAATAAATTAATTAATTGAGATTTTAAATAAAAATTAAGGTAAATACAATTAATTATGGCTCAATCTTGAATCAAAATAAAACTGATAAATGAACTTAAAGTTAAGACATCGTTGAATGAGATACTTTTTTCCAGTGAAAAAAAAAAAAAAAAAACAAACAAAAAAACAAAAAAACACTTATGTTTTTGTATTAAATAAAAATAGTACATATATTTGGTATTGTGAACATCAATAATTTTCATCTTCAGTTTTTATTGTAAACATAAAAACTTGAACATAATTTAGCTAATCTTATCATCAATCTATGTATGCCACATGAGTGAAATCTGTAGAAGTAAAAACAATATGACTATATCGAACATGTTCTTGTTTTTCTTAAACATAATCCTCCAGTAATCTACTTATAGTGTATGCTATTTACAAAAAGAAGCAATAAAATTAACTTCTCTCTTTTGGATGCAACATATCTTTTGCTATGTATCTGACCCATGGAGATGTATCTGTTATCCTGGCAGTGGTAGACATCCAGTGTCCATAGCATAAGCTCCCATCTTTATTTCGATGTGCATACCATCTGGTTCATCCAATAGACCTAGCTTGGACATGTGGTCTGTGTTTTGGTTGTATTCCCAACCAATACGTTGGATCGATGAATCTCTAAAAGTGGCCCATAGATTCTCAGTATGGCAGAGCCATCCATGTAGTGTATTCTGTTGTATCTTGTTCCTTCCCAGTACATGTTCAATAATGATACGTAAATCTCCAAAAATGAGCATGGAGCAAAAATTCAAATAAGAAGAGAACTAAATCAAGCCCCATAGTGCCATGACTTTTGCCTTCATATTTGTGCCCCTACTAGCACCCCAATGAACCCAAAATTCTTGCTCTTCTATGACTTTGATCCAAAACCCACATCCACAAAGTCCTCTTTGTTTCGCCCCATCGAAATAGCCCCCTGGATATACAAGTCTTGGACTAGTCCTCCTACATATATTTTTCTTGGCCCCATTGTTTTATACAATGTCACCACTGTACCATTTAAATATACAGCCCATCACCGACACTTCTTTTACCTTGCAGCTATCAAATATAATTTGATTGTCCCACCACCATATCTCCCAAAAAAACAACTAGTGGAATCAGCCTTCATGTGGTTCTTTGTTCACTCCACCAATACAAATAGTCGGAGATATTATCATATTGTATGAATGGGGCACCAATATGATTGGTAAAATAACGCAAGATTTTTACCGAAATATGCACATTAAGAAAATATTAGTATTATCCTCCCCCTCATTCCTACATAGGTAACAAATCCCCAGCCCCTGCCATTTTATCTTTTGAAGGTTATCCCATGTAAGATTTTTATTCTTCCAAACAAGCCAAAGAAACATAATAATCTTAGTGGGAAACTTAGTACGCCAAAATTTATAAAACCAACATACCTCAATGTTGTGTAGCTCCCGGATGCCAAGGTTGTAATATGTTTTTGCCACCTCTAATTCTCCTTACTTTATCTTGGCGGTCCATGTAATATTATCCCCACACACATCGTGGAAAACAGTAATAGATTGCATCATGTTCCTGATATGTTCCCCTTCACATGCTTTCTGTCCCATCAATCCCAATTCGCTAGCCCTTTTCCATATTGGGACATGTCCTTGCCATTCTCGGATGACTTGGTTCCAATAGAAAATACCTCATCTATTTATAAATTGTATTAAGTCCACATAAATGCTCGAGTCCCTACTCATACCAAGAATTTGGTCTGGTCTGATCATAGCTCGATGTCCAGTCCCAAGTTGTCAACATAAATTCTGAAGAAAACAGTTTTTGATCTTATTCAGACTGAGCAATATAGTCGATCCCATGGGAATCCCAATGGTCCCTCGGCACATCCAGTATGTGAACTCTTTTTTCTTCAGGTATTTATACCTTATGATTTTGCCCCATAATCCTTCCCTGAATAATCCTCACCACAATGACTTCAGCAACAACACCCATCTGAACCGTCACATGTTCAATACGCCCCAATCACCCAACTTTTTTGGTATAGTAGTGTGCTCCAATTTCACCATATGATATTTAAATATGTGTGACACTCCTTACCAAATATATTGAGCCATAATATGGTGCAGTGATTTGATAATGGAATGTGGGAGATAATATAGGTGTGCCCAATATACACCCAATTGTGTGATCACTGATTGTGTGAGGGTAATGCGCCCTCCCAATGAGAGGCATCTGAATTCCCACCCCATGATTTTCTTATAAAATCTATCAACAAGCCACAACCAATCATTGATTCTGTATTGACAGGGCTTTATATGATAGCCCAGATATTTCATGCCTGCTGCCAAAGAGTCGGCACCCACCCCGAAGATTCTCTGAATATAGGCAATGTCATTCAAATCACTAGAACCATATAAAATGATTGATTTCAGAAGATTCATAATAAGGCCCATGGCCCTTCTAAATTTAGTGAAGATATGAAATAATGTAAGCCATTTAAATCTATCTATCATCCCCATAATCATAACATCATCAACAAAGAAACTGTGTGATATCTTGATTTGTCGACCTAGTGAAAGTGCATCGAAGTGGCCCTCTGCCACAACTTTTTTAATGTGTAAGTTGAGACCATCCATTGCCAGAATGAACAATAGAGGTGAAAGTGAGCACCCCTGTCTAAGTCCCCTCCCTGCCCCAAAAAAATGAGAAGGATATCCATTAATAACAATAGCATACCTGGCGTTCGTTACACAAGCCATTATCCATTCAACTCCTCTAGCTTATATCCCGACATTATGAAGTACCATACATAGATATCCCCAGTGAAGGCAATCGTATGGATTTTGTAAATCGACCTTCATTACAACGACATTTACTTTTTTAACATGGATCATATGTAATCACTCTTGAGAAATAGCTACAACATCATGTATTTATATGTTCTGTAAGAATCAAAATTATTTAGGAGAAATGTAATTTGATAGTATGTGTCTACTCCTGGTTGCAATAGTCTTTGAGATAATCTTGTAAATAATATTGCAAAGAGAGATAGGCCGATAATCTAAGAACGAGCAATTGGGTGCCTTCTTAGGGATGAGAGTAATATATGTAGAGTTTATGTGTGGGTGTATGAATCCCCTATCCTTGATTATTTTACCATATCAAGTAGATCTTCCTAGAAAATGTAAAAAAAATGGGTAAATAGCTCAACCGTCCAACCATCTGGACCAGGGCTCTTGTCACCCTTTAGAGATTTAAGCACCTGAAGAATTTCTTCTCACGAGACAGCCTTATATAGAGCCAAGTTGGCATCCTCGTCGAAAATCATAGGATATTCAATAACCCCCCACACTTGTTCCTCCGCACATTCTAAATCCCTGCTTCGATATGCCCATTCGAAATGTTCTACCTCTAATCTTGTAATCTCCTGTTGTGACTGCACCCGGTTTCCTTCAACATCAGAAATCTCCCATATAGAATTAACCTTCCTTCTATGGTTTGCATAACGGTGGAAATATTTTGTGTTCTTATCACCCTCACGAATCCATAAGGCCCTGCTCTTTAAGCTCCATGTCAATTCCCTTTGGTGGAGGATTTGTTTCTTTTTGAGCTCCAATGCATGTATTTTATATCGAACCTCAGCCGATGGGAGATGTGATAACATCAGCGGTAGGAGGGTCTCCAAGGAAATGTCAATATCATTTAAATCCCTTTTCTATTGGGCTTTCTTCCTCCATTCCCAAGCCTTCAGCACCACCTTTAAGGCCTGTAGTTTCTCCTGTATATGTACCTTGGGAGAAATATTCCCAACCCAATCCCGAGACCAATTAACTCTATCAGAACTTCGAATTTTGGGTCTTCTAGCCAGGCTCGATTGAACTTAAAAGGCATCCCATATCTAAGATCTCCACGTCACTAGTTAAAGGTAATGGGGCAATGATCAGATGTATAGTTGTTCACAATAATCGATTGCACAAACCCAAGCTTCTCCACTAATTGTTCATGAAGTAGAAATTTATCCAGCCTTTTCGCTACATAATCTTCACCAGCCCTACCATTATCCCAGGTAGGCACAATTTTTGGTGGGCATATTTCTATCAAGTTATGATTGTTTATAATGTCTTTGACCATATCTTCCAAATTGTCTATTCTTCTGGATCTACCGCAAACCTCATCCAGACCAATGGTGCAACTCAAGTCTCCCGCCAAAATTAAAGTAACCAAACCCAATACCCCACATAAAGTCAGGTTATGCCAAAATGTGTCACGTTCCCAGTATAGGGCATATATATTCAAAATATGTATTCTCCCCTGAAGACCTCTGATATGTCCAGCCAGAAGAATACCCTCAAAACATGAAAAGGCCTTAATCTTGACCCATCTAGGATCCCATAGGACAGTCAAACTCCCCGACTACCCTGCGACGTCAGTAGCCACCATATGCCAGTCAGGGAGCATCTTCCTAAAGTAGTTGCCTTTCCGGGTGCATAATTTCTCGTATGAGAATAATGTATGGGCGTGTAGAGTGGAAAAGTTCCTTGAGGGCCAGAAATGTATGTGGAGCCCCAAAACCTCATATATTCATGGATATGATAAAATTCATGACGATCTAGATTTGGGTAGAGCTGTGCTAAGGGCCCGTGGAGAGATGGAAGATGTTATAGGAATGTCAATCAGAGTATGTGGATCAGAAGAATTTATATAAGTATGTCGGGTGTGGCCTCGGAAGTGATGACTATCCCTATTTTGTTTCCGTTGGAAAATGATATTTCCGACCAAGAAGGGACTAATCTATGGGGACGAAGAACTCGGAGGCTTTTGGATCGTGAGAAAACGGAGGTCGAGGGTCTTCTTCTGTAAAAGGAAATATAAGTTGATGTATACCTAATTAGTTAGTGAGATCGCGGGAGACATAGGTGAAATATGTCATGTATGGGACGATGGAGGAGGGTGAGTGGTGGGCGAAGGGATGTGAGCCAAAACATACGTAATCTGTGAGGTGGAGGGGACACTGTAAGACGTCATATGGGATGGTACATAATCCAATGGAGGAGGGGCAGAAACTGTAATAAGGGGTATCTTTTCCATAGGGGTGTGGGGGAGTCATCAATAGTAGGAGAGCCAGATTGCTCAGATGTCCAGGGAGATGATGGCACAAATATAGGGGTCGACTCAGCATTAATCTTAGGGTGTGAAACAGTATTTTGGAAAGGTATAGAGTGTGTCGGAATACCTGATGCTTTATGTGCGCCACCTAGACGAAGAGTCTCCCCATGTCTAGTCATGTTGTTTTCTGGACATCCACCAACCGCCTCCTTTTCACCAACTTTATAGTTCCTTCATGGTATCCTACGACCTCCCTTCTAGCGTGGACATTATGCCATTAGGTGTCTAGTGTGGTTACATATGAGGCAGCGAAATGGAATGCCCCAAAAGTCGAGTCTCTGGACCAAGTGGGTATCTTCCCATTGTAGCTTGATATGGTCTGGGAACCCTCCACAGTAGTCCTTCTCAATGAAAATCCATGCAATTCTTTTGTCCCAGGCACTGTGGGTCAACATATACAAACTTGCCAATCGCATTGCCAATGTCCATGAAAACTTGTCGAGTCCATAATTCAATTGGAAGGCCCGACAGTTTTACCCATATAAGTTTGTTCTTCAGCATCTCCTTCAGTGGGTTGAAACCAATAAAACAAGAGTGCAGAGCAAGGAAACCACATCCTTTAATCCATGGAAGTGCCTGGATTTTGTGTAAATCCTTGTGGCAAAGGAAGTGGAAACTATACCAACCACCCAGATGCACCACAGAGGGCATATAGCCATGCAGTGATTTCCACTTTGTCTCCACCCAGCTCCACATTTCTCCTTCACCAACTTTAGCAAAGTTCCATTTACCAATGAGAGCCCTCTTTTGTAAACTAGTAACTCGGTCGTTTAGAACATCATGACCAAAACTAATAAATGGAGTCAGGGTGGTAATTTTAATGGCACAATGTTTATGACGACCACGCCTAACACCACCGTTGTGATGTGCCCCGTCTGTATCATATGAAGCATGCCCTCCATTTGTCATATTATTCAGATCTACCCCTGGGAATCATACATGTGAATCAGTAGGGCCCACCCCCCGCTCAGATCCAAAGAAAGTATGATGTAGTGATTCATCCTCCAACGTGGCCCTTATAAAGGCATCATGTTTCGATGTGTCAGATGCAAATGGGTCCGTCGTGGACATATTGCAGGAGAATATAGAGATATATATGTAGAGAATATAAGATAATGTCAGTCATAAACATATGTCAAGGATGGTAGGTGGGACACCCAGAGAATTGAGCAGAAATCCCTGTAGGAATGTTTTGGGATCCACGTACTCAGAATGTAAATCTGAACCCGCATGGTAACCAACATGGATAACGACAATCGAGGAGCCCTGCCATCAGATCGCGTCCCAGAAAGGGAAGGAAATAGCTCTGTGCACATAAAAAATAGAATGCCTCGTATGGAGAACCAACATGTAATCATCGACATCCCAGAGCATCAGAGGAAATTTACAATGAGTAATGTAGAAAAGGACCCATGTTAATTCATTAGTTAAGATCCCAGTTGCTTGCTAGGAGGAATTTCAAAAATCATTAGAAATGTGATATACCGGCTGACAGAAACCCCAAGGCACCTGAAGTCCAGTCTTCGATACAGAGCAAGCAAACATCAGTGCAGAAAACCAGAGCCGAATTATGATAGAGCCAAGCTATAAACCATCACAACAACAACAACACCCCCAAGCCAAGCTATAAACCATCACAACAACAACAACACCCCAACAGGTCCACCACCTGTTACACAACCTGAAACCAAAATAGTTGCATGGTCATGATATAATGAACGAGTTTATCCAATGCCTCCAAAGAGAGTAATAGCTGATGGGCTGAAGACATGAGCCCTCCTCCTGATAATGTTGTGGGCATGTAAGAGTGAGAAGGTCAGCCCAGATAGGCATCTGGATGCTTGGGTGCAATAGGTGTATGTATCCTAATAATGCACATAAATATGTATATGGTTGTAATGAGTATCAACAGAATATGGAAAATCTCCGATTGTAGAAAGGAGAAAAAGGCAGCCAGAAAGGTACCAGGCATACTAAAACCAGATAAAAATAGATGGCCACAAACCTATAAATGGATAAACACCCACCCAAATAGAGGATAATAGTGCTGGAGAATCAACATGAATGCAATGCGTCTTCCACAACGAGAGGGAGAGTGTATTTCTGAAGAACCACATGGAGTCCCTCAACAAGAAAAACCCACCAAGAACACACAGAGCCACTATATGAAAACTTGAGCAATGCCAATGGCTACCACCGTCCACTGTCACCATTCACCGAAACTGAGATATCATTTTTTATTACAAGAAATGTACATAACTTGGAGAATAGACCGCCCAGAGTAGTTGCATGCATAGTCTCGCCAGCTTTAGCATTCAAACTATTGTTCCTCTATAGAAGAAATGGATTCATTTTAGCACTCAAATTGAGACATCACTGGATAGGACGCTCATTTCAAGTAAATGATAACAACCCAACATATCTGGAGTGTGGATTCAAAGTCAAGAGGAAATGGATTTAATTTTCTCCTTTTTCACAACTCGGATTATGACCTTGAACCAAAGAGATTAAATTTGATTGAAAACTACTTTCATAATTCCACATGGGAATATGTTAAAACAAAATTAAATACATATTATAATGTTGTGAATTGTTTGAAATTTGAATTTAACTTTCTAATATATTTATTTTATTTAAAAAATAATAGTCAGATTTAACATGATATCTGAACTCTTTTTCTAATAGATATGAATATGGATTCAATATTAGTAAATGTGATAATGATAGGCTACAATACACTTTGGCACATTATATTTTAACAAGGTCGCATAGCTAGCATTCCCTCCTGGCTAGTTTAATTATTGAACTAATTAGCAGATTGGAGCAAGGACTAAATTCATTGATTTGTTTAAATATGGTTAAATTGGAGTCAAAAACACTGAAAGAAGTGAACCAATGATTGTTATGATTAGAGAATGCAATATATTTAACTCAATGCTTCATAATAGAAGTGAACCAATGATTGTTATGATTAGATAATAAAATGTATTTAACTCAATGCTTCATATTAAATTCAACGCATTTATAACTTGAAAGCAAGATTATAATTTTGTTTTTATAATTATAAAATTATTTCATATTGATAATTATTAATATTTTTTTTAAATAAAAAACTCCTTCAAATTTTACTTAATAAAGTATAAGTAGCATACTTACACCAAATACTTATGCCACTTTGTGACGTTACATATAACTTACGTTTCAAACATTATACATTGTCACAATTGAAGGAGAATGTGATTCCAAGTAGTGTAGAATGTGGTGTAAATATGAACAATATGGAAAAACTTTAATAAAAATATATATACACCTACTCAACGCTTACATTTCTTACAATAAATGCTTATGGCCCTTTGTGACGTTACATATAAATTACGTTTCAAACATTGGACATTGTCACAATTGAAGGAGAATGTGATTCCAAGTAGTGTAGAATGAGGTGTAAATATGAACCATATGAAAAAACTTTAATACAAATATGTATACACCTACTCAATGTTTACATTTCTTACAATAAATTTATGAACATACTGAAAATGACACCATTTGTTTTGGATTTCAAATCTAAACTTAAAATTCAATAGTCACATTTGTTCTGGATTTCAAATCTAAACTTTAAAATTCAATAGTCACATTATTTTTTCATGTTCCAAGTGTTTCAATCTCACATCAATGTCTAGTTGGATTTCATGCTTAATTTTTCATGTCCCAAGTTTTTCAATTCTCACGTCAATGTTTAGTTGGATTTCATGCCTGGATTTATATGTATTTTGTCATAATACCAAGTGAAATGTTATTATAGAACATTGCATATCTAGATCCTTTCTTTTTCCTCCATGCTTTGTCAACAACAATTATAAAAGTTTAACATATATGGTACCATCATCCTCGGAAATTCTGAAAACAACAAGAGGCTTCAAATTGACAAGTTCTTTTATATTCCTTCCGAACCAAAGAAAAATGGAAAAATATTATTTTTCACCAACCACCACCATTTTAAAGGATAAACTAGGCAAATAATGATGTGTGACAATCAATGCTCTATAGGGCTCCACAATCCAATGGGGCACAAATTATTTTCCTACCCTAGATACAAGTAAATAAAATAACTTCTTTCCTTGCACTGTAACATATAGACCTCAACTTAATTTATTAATCATCCAGATGTAGAAAATAGTCAGTTTAATAAACGTAGAAAATATAATATGATACAACAGTCGTACAATTACAAAACATCTCCTCAATCATGTATGAATTGTAGATTATTACAATGCCAATACAAGCTTATACACAACTCTTAGGATGTGTCTATTTCTAATGTTTGATCCAAAATTAGATGTTGAATCTTGCCCCTCCTATACAATATATCCTAATCTGATAGAAGAATAAGTAACTTTTATCTATTAATAACTTTTGCTAAAGAAGAGCTAGATAGGAAAAAGTTAAACAAGTTTGTGTCCCATCTATCAATCACAATACTCTTCTCATCTACCTATTAGGCATTCATTATAAAAAGAGAAACATTCCACAAAGTCGAACAAAAATCTTTTTTGAACTCAAAAATGGAGTTGAACTTGAAAGTTTAAAACCAAAATAAAGCAGAAACAAATAGTCATATAGAGCTATCACCAAATCAAGTATTATTTTTAATAATGTATTTAAGACGCTACTATGTTTTTCTCATGCAACTGTGATGATACCGGTTATCTACACTTTGTGGTTTACTTGTATGAATTCATACTAGTTATTTAATAATGGAGATCAGGAGGGATCATGCAAGACCACACCTAAATTGAAGATGGTGTTTGGAAGGGGAAATATTTTTCCCTAAAGTGGAGCACTGGATATCCCCCTCACATGGAAAAATTATGCCATTGACAAAATTCAAAGTGTTGAACAAATCTAGAAGAATTGACATTCTACAAGTTGATGTCGTGGGTTTGGTCCCAGACTTAGCTTATATCTAGACTTGGCCAGATATCTAAGCTTATTTGTACCTTTCAGAGTGACCACTAGGAAAATGTCTGGATCTCAATATGCCAAGTCCACTGAGTGCGCAACATCTATTGATAGGCATTGAACTGGAACCATCAATATGGATGCCATCAAAGAGTTGAAGAATTCTCAATCACCAAGGAGTGTGTGATTGTGGCTCATAAGAGGTCGAGTTAAGCCCTCAACCAAGGAACTTGGAAAGCAAGGAGCACTAGTGGAATTTTGGCTCTTCAAGTAGAAGAAAGAGTGCGAGCCAGCTAAGAGATGACTTTCGAAATAATGTTTCCCTTATCCCATACTCGTTCATGATCATTACTCTTCTTATATATATATATATATATGGATGTATTATTCATACAATATATGCATATCACAATAGCAGATTAAGTGAATGACCCAGTCGCTTGGAAAGGTGAGAGGAAGGATGTTTGTTGGTGTTTGTTGCTAATGGGGGATGTGATTATGTCATACATGTGGACCATAACCAATATGTGGCATATCCACACCGGGAAAAAACAAAACAAAAAAAAGCTTCTTAAATTAGCCACAATGCAAGAGACTCTACCTTGCTTTTGAACTTTCTGTTCAAATACATAGCCAAGAGGGAAATAATGTAAAATACATAGCCAAGAGTGATGCAATATAAAACCAAAAAGCTTCATAATTGAACCCACAATGTGAGAGACTCTACGTCGCTTTTGAATTTTCTGTTAAATAAAATGAATGCATACCAGATGCTCGCTCACCCACAATGCAAAAGACTCTGCGTCGCTTTTGGATTTTATGTTCAAATACATAGCCAAAGAGGGATGAAATATAAAACAAAAAATCTTCATAAATGACCCACAGTGCAAGGGACTTTGCATCTCTTTTGAATTTTGTGTTCAAATTCAAATACATGGCCAACAAAGATACAATATAAAACAAAAGAAGCTTCATAAATGAACCCACAATGCAAAAGACTCTGAGTCACTTTTGAATTTTTTGTTAAATAAAATGAGTGCTTACCAGATTCTTTCTCGCCCACAATGTAGAAGACTCCGCGTCGCTTTCAACTTTTCTGTTCAAATACATAGCCAAAGAGGGATGGGATATAAAACCAAAAAGAATTCATAAGTAGCCCACAATGGAAGTGGCCATACGTCTCTTTTTTCTGTTAAATAAAATGAATGCTTACTGGATTTTTTTCGGTCGCTGCTAAATAAAATTAATGCTTACCGGATTCTTTCGACCTGGAATGGAATGTTCACCAATTCCTTTTGAGCATGGTTTTCTCTCAGCCAACAATACGTATACCTGAATGGGAGGAACCATAAACAGTGATCCAGAGGCAATAAAGAGCAAAGAAGTGCATTTATGAGTAATTTACCTCAATTAATTAACATTCGTGTGTTTGGGCATATTATTAATGTCGCCATATGATTAAGTTAATAATTGTTCCCTCCAATGCTCTGAAATATATTGGGAGAATCACTTCATTAAAGTCAGAAATCTTCTCAGGATACTACATCATTAGATTTCGAACTCTTTGTACCAAATTTGTTTAGGAGAATCATTTCATTAAAGCTTGAAATCTTTATGATACTGCATCACTAGGTTTCGAACTCTTTTTTCGTGCTAATTTCGTAACAAAGCATATTTCATTGATTTGCTTCATTCGCTACTAAGGAGGCACAACTATTTAATTTGGTAGCACTTAGAGTAAAAGTATTGAAGATTGTCTCGATTGGTTGTGCGGAAGTTATATTGGAGCTGCATTTAATGAGCAAATTGATTACGTCGAAAGACAACGTGCAACTGAAATCCATCTCGATGCTCGGAACCTGATTCACAATAACTGATGGCGATGAAAATTAATTGCTTCAGAATCGATGATATGATTTCACACATTGCAAATTCAATTTTATATCTTATATAATTTTTTTTAATTGTAATAAAGATTAAATTCATAGTAAGAAGCAATAAAGTCTAATGTATATAAAATTTATGCATATTTAAATAGGTAACTATTGAAACATATATTTATTTATTTGTAAATAGTTATAAAAATTATTTACAATAACATGTCATATCACTTATCATTTATTACATGGTGCAAATAAATTATCATTATTTAATGAGCAATCTAAAATAATGATTACTAAATAAAAATCCCTCCCTTTTATACCAATCAGAAATTAAATAAATTTAATTTAATAATTATAAAAAATAAATTATCTAAAAATTTTAATATCTGTTTTATATATTATTCACAAATTTTTAATCAACATAAATTTAATTGAAATATCAACATATTTTTTAATACGTTATACCCTAACGTGCCACCCAAATAATAATTGCAATGCCTCATTAAATTAAATAATGTACAATATATTTCGAAAATAACGTGCCACCCAAATAATAATTGCAATGCCTCATTAAATTAAATATTGTACAATATATTTAGTAAGCTAATAACATGATATCCCATCTATGTTCGGTAATTCTTATTTCAGAGACTATTGAATATTTAATGCAGCATGACATGTAGGTAATTTAACTTTCGCCCTTTCAGTAAAAGCACACCTATCGAGACAGCAGCTTCAAGAGGGAAGGCGAAAGTTAAATGGAGTTGTCTATAATGCGGCTTTTTGAGATTCCTGTGACGGAATCCGGCGGAAGAAATTGAGATGAAATCATGATTTGTTGCAGTTAAAATAGTTTTTTAACTGCATATTCGGATTCAGCACCCTGAAAAACCCCTGGGACGCTTTCATTGTGCAGAAACTAGTTATCAAACTTCGATTTCAATAAATTACTGCCGGATTTTCACCGGAAAAAATCGCCGAAAAAGCTTTCAAAAAGTCGCGTTAAAGACTACGGCAAGTTAAATTGCCTGCATGTCAAGCCGCATTAAGTATTTAATAGTCTCTGAAATAGGAATTGCCATCTATGTTTCTAATAGATATGAATACGGATTTAATGCTGGTAAATGTGATAATGATAGCCTACAATACACTTTAGCACATTGTATTTTAATAATTTTAATGCCTCATTAAATTCAATAATGTACTCACTCAAAAGTTTCCTCGCAATTATTGTACCTACTTAATTACCAATGTCTCCGGCCAAAAAGCTCATTTAGTATAAGGTAAATGCATACGATATATTAATGAAATATATGAGCTATCAATCAACTACGACTACGGATTATCTCTAGATATGTAAGATATCAATCAACTACGACTACGGATTATCTCTAGATATGTAAGATATTTATATTATGAGAAGTGATTTGATTATCTATAGATATGCAAGATATTTATATTATGAGAAGTGATTAATTGGGTATTTAAGATAATTTTATATTAATTAATATTTATATTATGAGTAGTGATTTGATTATCTTTAGATATGTAAGATATTTATATTATGAGAAGTGATTAATTGGGTATTTAAAATAATTTTATATTAATTAGTAATTGGATATGTAGGTGTGTTTTTATTTATTTTTTATTGATTCCAAGTATTTTACTAGAATTTGAATCCAAATATTCAAATTCCAAAAACGAAAGTTTTACTTGTATATTTATTCCAAATACCAAAAAGTGTTTTATTTGTATATCGTTTCCAAACACCAAAATTCGAAAGGCTAAAGTTTTACTTGCACTTTATTTGCATATCGATTCCAAACACCAAAATTCGAGAGACGAAAGTATATTTTACTTGCATATGGATTCCAAACACCAAAATACAATTCTAGAGACATTGATTCCAAACACCAAAATTCCAAAGTTAGTGTTTGCATATCGATTCCAAACACCGAAATTCCACCAAAAATCCAGAGACAGAAGTACACTTTACTTGTATATCCATTCCAAACACCAAAATTCTAGAGACACTTTACTTGTATATCCATTCCAAACACCAAAATTCTAAAGACACTTTACTTGTATATCCATTCCAAACACCAAAATTCTAGAGACGAAAGTTAATGTTTGCATATCGATTCCAAACACCAAAATTATATATAAATTCCAAACACCAAAATTCTATTGACGTCAAAACACCAAAATTGTAGAGACTAAAGTTAATGTTTACATATCAATTCCAAACACCACATGTAGATCCTAAACACCTTGTATATCCATTCCAAATACCAAAATTTTAAAGACTAAACTTAATGTTTGCATATCAATTCCAAATACTCCAAACACCACATGTTTGCATATCAATTCCAAACACTCCAAACATCAAAATTCCAACACTCCAAACATCAAAAATCCAGACACCACCATATTGATTCCAAAATACCAGACACCACATATCGATTCCAAAGACCAATACCAAAATTCCACCGCATATCGATCCCAAATACCAATACCAAAATTCGAGGGGTGATCTGGATCTTGGGAGCTAAGATCTAAGAGGCTTGAAAGATGAGAGAGGAGGATAGAAAAGGTCTGACATAAAATTGATCACAAGAACATTGACAAAAATGCAAGAACTAAATATATCACAAAAATACGAAGAGGGGGAGCAAGAATTGGAGAAGAAGAATAATTCCATTAAGAAGAACCATTACATGCAATGAGGCCAATTTTGGGACCTACCCTTCTTAAACTTCACTATCTTCCTATTGTCTTCTTATAAGATGTCTCATTGGAATAATCAAATTTAATTAGCGTTTACTCAGTTAGTTACATATCTATCAAGTTCCATTTTCCGTAAAAATATGACTTTATGACTTATAAATATGAACTTAGAATATAAGCCCCCAAAAGATTTAGATCAATGCTTCCCCTTAGAAAATTATGGTCCTCATCATTCAAAATGATAAAAAGAGGGTGACCCCATTATGTTTAATGTACCATCATGACTACAATATGAAATAATCCAATGAAGAGAAGGGTTGTGTGTGGTTAACCCATAATTGTAGGTTTTTGGGTGATCGATAACCATCATGATTACAATTTGCTAAGTGACAATAAAGAGAAGGGTTCTTGCATGGTTAACTCATAACTATGGGTTTGTGGATGACCCAAAATCATGGTTTTCTTATGAATTTTTCTAGAAACATACCTCGTATTGCAGCTTTGTTGAAAACTTTTACTGCATGTGATGAAATAATTTTTTGTTGAAGACCCATTTGAGGCATTGAAGAGACCTTTCCATTAATATAATATACTTTCTCTTTAATGATATATGGAGTTAGGAAATCATTCTTGAAACTCAAAATATGCATAGTTTCTAAACTTTACATAAATGTATAACTTTAACCTCTGATATCTTTCAAACCATGAAATAAAATCAAATTTTCTAAAAAACCCATTTTGTCTAATAGAATATCCTTTAAAATGAGTTATTGTGCATGAGTCTGAAGTGATTTATAGAGGTTGTGGCACCTACATGAAGTTTGTTGAATATTGTTTCCTTGTGTACCTTTTGTTATTGTGCTTCTATGGTAGCCATGCCACCATGGAAAGCTAAGAAATGGTCGAAATGAGGTCATCCAAGCTTCCCTATGTTGAATACAAATTTTGTAATGAATGTAAAAATACCAAGTGTAGAGGGCCACAAAGGATGCCAAGGGTTTGTAGAGAAACATGGGTTGTTGTAGACACCAAGGAACCTTTGTGTTGCATAGCAATGGATGTAGTGGATCCATGTAAGAATGCTCCTGCCATGTTTAATGAAGATGTGAGTATAGAAAATCCTATAGTGCTTATGGACCAACTATGATACTTACAATGTATGGTGATGTAAATGGACTCCAAAAGTTCAAAAAGGAGGTTTGAGATTGCTACAAAACTTTGAAACTGAAATATCCTTCTAACCCTCTTTCCCATGGAGTCGTAACCTGCTTTGATACAACTAATTTGTATCTTGGGGGATAACATCCAAGAGGCTTGAATGCTAAGAAGGGAGGAGAGAAAATATTTGTCATAAACATGATCACAAGAAAATAGGTAAAAATGCAAGAACATAATGCAACACAAAAAATGAAGAGAGAGAGAGCGAGAGAGAGAGAGAGAGAGAGAGAGAGAGAGATTAACAATTGGTGAAGAAGAAGAATTCTATTAAGAAGAATCATCACATATAATGAGGCCAATTTTTGGACCTCACCTTCTCCACCTTCACTCTATTCCCATTTCCTTCTTATAAGATGTCTTGTTAACATAGTCAACTTTAATTAGGCTTTAATATGTTGACTGCATATCCATCGAGTTCCCTTTTAATAAACATATGACTTTATAACTTATATACCCAAACATAGAATATAATATCCTTGAATATTTTGATCAAGGGAAATGCCTTCTTTTATAATGAATACAATGTATAAGACAAGATATGATGATCCTAAGACTAGGTCTCCTTTGTGTGTATATAGAAGACAAAGGGTACAATTGTAATGAAATGGAACCATCAAAGGTTCTAACCTACTTTTAATGTGTTTTCATGTCACACTTCAAATCAAGTGATTATGAAACAACAAGATTCTAATTATATTAATGTTGAAAATATTCTTCACATAAGGCCAACAAGGATGGTCTCTCATTTGAAAAGAATGAAGAAAACAAAGGATAACAAAAGGAATAAATTATTCATGTTCATCTTCTCATTCGATAGCCCTATGTTTTAGCATCATTTGACATTTTGTGGAATAAAAAACAAAGGTTATATGCCAAATATATCATTTCTTTCCTCACATATCTCCATTATTCCCTTTTTATCATTATTTCCATTATTCACATCATTTATTCATTTTTCATTTTCCCGTGTAAGTATTGTTTTCATGATAAATTACCTTACCTCCTCTTCTCTTTTTACTTAGTCATTTATGTGAATTTTTTCCATACACATTTTCCAAGTTGTGAGCGGGTGGGCACATGAAGATGATGGCCCTAAAAGGGGAAATGGGGCCATCAAGAACTAATGCCCATAGAAAGGATACACATTCCCAGGAATACATGCATGTTTATGGGGGTCCAATCTCAACAAGAATTGAGGTACCAACTAGAATTCTAGCCAAGTTACCAGCTTAATGTGGCTTAGGAACGCACATGCATTCTTAGGAACACACATGTGCTTTAGGAATGTGCACATGTTCCATTAAGGATATGCACATGCTATAGGTATTCACATGTGTTCTTGATAATATTTTTTATTTAGATGCTCATGACCCTATTTTTACCAAATTAGGACCATATATTGTGTTTTTGTTAGACATTGAGTAAAATCCTTGCTTGTTGAACAACCTTGATCACTAAATCAACATCATGCCTTGTCTTCAAAGTCTAGGTAAGTGTTCTCACATATTTTTTTTTTCCAATTTTTTGTTTAAAATTCTAAAAAAAAAAAACAAATTCATACCCTCAACAAAATCATTGTATTTAATTGCAGGGAAATTGGATAACATGGAACTTAATTAGAACCCAAACCCACCATCAACAAATCAAAATTTATAACAACCCAACCCAAACCAAAAGCCAAGAAATCAAAATGATGAAACTGATGCATGATCCTTAGCTACATTAAATTCATTGTTACAAGATCTCCAAAACACTAGAGAGCCATCATGAGTGTCTCTTATAAGGTCATTAAAATCAATTGTATCCTCTGTTAGTGTCAATATCTGCATACTTCCATCAGGGATCAAAATTTTCTCTTTGCATTTTCATTTTAGGGGTCCCATAGTGAAATTTTTACATCATTTCATTAGGTCATGTCAAACTCATCCACTGATGGTTGTATTCTCTTCAGAAAATCTAATTTCTCCCTCATAGAGTATACTTGCTGACCCTTCTTCAAGTTGTCTTCAGTTATGGTTTCATGGTCAATTTGCAATCATGCTTTCATTAGGTCATAGGGCGTGTTTCAGTAGGTCTTAGGGTTTCATCACCAAGGTCAAGAACCTGATTTAAAAGTGTAAATAAAGGGCAACAAGGGTATAAGGATGATGAATAAGTCAAACATGATGGCTTGTAGGTCATAGTTACTAAATAATTATCCTTTAACCTAATGTAATTTTCACCTCAAAAACATGTTTTTGAGGTGAAAACAGAGTATTTTGAGTTAATTTGTATTTCTTATGTAATTTTAAGTCACTTTATGTAATAAATGATCTTAGTTGCACCAAAGCGTCTCTTCTTGCTGCAAGACAAAGAAACACTGAAAAAGCAGTTCAAGTTGAGCATTATCCACCTGAAAAGAAACAAAGAAGAAAAGGCATTAAAAACAGAGTTTTGAGAAAGGTAAAGAAACATTAGAAAGTGGGTTTTTCAAGTGAAAAAACAAATTTACTCCTATATAAGGCCTCACATTTCATTTTCAAGCTCATTATTCTCATTTGGAAAGCAAGAAGTCAAAAAGTGAGAAGAAGAGGAAAGGTTGAGTGAGTTTTGGGAAAAGGAGAGTTAGCATTGTGCTTCTGGAGGGTGGCGCTGCACATCTGGAGCAGTGGTGGAGTGGCGATGCGTGTAGGCAGACTGGCGCTGCGCGTTTCAGGTAGGTAGGGTTGGAATTGCGCGTTGAGGGTTTGGTAGTGCGCGTTTGGGCCCAGCGCTACACGTCTGGGGAAATTCCCAGTGTAATTTTACACTACACTGCGCTTCTAGAGGTGGCGTTGCACGTTTTTGTAGTGGCGCTGCGTGTTTAGTAGAAGGGCCAGAAAGACCTCTAAACTTCAACAATCTTCAAATTTTCCCTCTCTTACCTACATACAAGTAAGTGGTCCTCCATACTACATTGATTGGTTTGCAATTGAACTTTTAAGCTAAATTCTCCCTCGGTTATGCCTAAACCCTAAAATTCTCCCTTCTATGCCTAAACCCTAAAACCCCCATTGTTCCTCCTATCACCTATCACTACAACTCTAAACTCTTTCCCTATCCCTTTATCCCTTTATCCCTATTCCATAACATCCACATCCCTTTATCCCTCTTCCCAAAGGGAAATTTCTCAAACAAATTAAGCCCTCCCTCTCATTTTTGATTCCTACTCCCTCATTCATTTTCTAGCCCATAAAGTCATCTCCCATCCCCTCACTCCTAAATCACTCTCACTCATTCCCTTCATACAAACTCAAGCCTTGCAAACATGGACATAGAGGACCGAGACTATGAGGAGGAGGAAAACGCAGGCAGTGACACCTCAGCAGATAGAGCTAGGGATCAGAGAAAACCACACAATGGAGGCAGAATTATCAAAGAAGAGCCATGAAATCTCAGAGAATTGTAGACCTCTTAGTTGGCTATCACTTGTTTCAGATACCTTGGCTGCTATGAGTTCCGTGAGTAGGTAGAGAGAGTTCAACATCACTCTGCGCTCACCAGACTTTTTGTAGCCCATCTTTAGGACAACAGGGTGACTCTTGCTGGGATGTCATTCACAGTTTCACCTTCCATCATTGTAGAAGGCCAATAGAGACAATCAGATGATTAGGCACATGGCCTACCATTATAGGACCTGAAACAAAATTTGCAACATGAGGGTCAAAAATATGAAAGCTAGGCTAAGGCGGGCTCTGAAAAGCAAAAAGGAGGAGGATAAGCTTAGGTTGCTTGCTGAAGCTTCCTTGGCTCATCAGGACACTTGATGATGGTGCTTCTCACCAATTTTGGGCAAGTTTGGAAGAATTTTTGTCACTTGCAAATTTTGAAATTTTACACACAGGAAATCTGCCTCAACACGCAGTACCACTGGCGTTGTGCTTTTCCTAGGGGCACCCAAATGAGAAATGGTTTGCATTTTTGGATTCAGAGCAATGAGGACATGCCCCCTATGGATTTTCTAAGTTTTTGGGGAAGAATTGGTCTACCAAAAGGTCAAAAAACACCCTAAAAATGACCTTTCTGCCACTTTTTTGACACACAGAAGCAGTCTTGGGAGAATCAAGTTTTGAAGTGTCAAATGAGCTTCAAATATAGAAATTTTAGGTTTTTTGGAAAGTAGACATGAAGGCCTTTCCAATGAGATATCATGAGCTCAATTTGGATGCCGGGAAGGCCTCCAAAAGCGACCTGAAAGTGGCGCTACACGTTGGGCCAGTGGCGTTGCGCGTAGGGCAACTTTTGCACAGGATGGCTATTTTTCCATTTTTTGACTGTGTTCATGGATTCTCTCTCATGGAGGATGTTTTACCATTGTAAATGATGACTTGGCATGTAAATATGATAGATAAATAGTAATAGAGGGTAGATTCATCACAGTAGAAGTCAATTTGAGCTCAAATGAATCAGTTTTTAACTTTTAGAGGCAAGTTGTTGAGATGCCTATATTCATGTTTCTTGTTCATTGTTGGTTAGATTAACTCCTCATCTTAGGGATTCGACCCCTGAGGATGGGAGGAGGTTGAAACCATGCCTATATATTCTTCTTCTTTCTCATTGTAAAGGGTTGGACTCAGCTGGATGCTCAGACCTTGATTGTAAACCATTTGTAGCAGTTTAGCAGGAGATTAATAAGAATTGCAACTATGTTTATGTGATCCATGTGTTATGGAGTTTTAGTACAATTTCTTCTTTTGTGATCATATGTTAATGTGTTTTGTATACTTCGTTAATCATTTCATTGCTTCTAAGTGAATGCTTTCAAGTTTGATAGGTAGAATTCGTTGCATCAGTGCTCTACTTTGGGAAAACATTCACCATTTCATGTTTTCTGCAGTCTAGGAAGGATCCATAGTTTTCACATGCTCTTCCTAGCTTCTCACCAGTCTTAAACATCTCACCCATCAAGCCCTGGAGTGCTAAACCTTATGCCTACATTTCCCCATTGAACACCCTACAATTTTGACCTAATTCCCTAGACCTAAATTGTCCAGCTCCTCCTGATCTAGCAAAACCCCTTCAAAATCCAATCAAAACTTCGTGCTACTATACCTAGCCTAAAACCCTTTCCTGATCCAGTCATCTTGGTTGAGATCCTTACGGAGAGAGCCCTCTCCCAGCCTAGTAGGGCTAGCTACTTGGCTAAGTGTGGTTTGTGATTACCCTGGCATTGCCTTCCTTCAGCCTAAGGTTCAATCTGGGTGATAACATAGTGGCGACCATATTGGGGAACGAAAGACTAATCACCTGGGTAATATCTTTCATTTGAATTCTTAAGCATATGGATGATGAATTTTAGAATTTACTAGGCTGAATTGGAAAGTTGTAAAGCAATATATAAAACTTCGAAATTTGAGCACACTGGCTTCGAAAAAGTACACTAGGGCCAATCCTGATCCAAACCACACCCCAGTAGTGGATAATCCTAACCTGATTTCGAGAAGACTCAGAAGACAAGAAAGTTCAGTGAGTCCAACACCTTCAATAAAAGTAGATTCCTGCCCTGATGAGTGGTTATTTTTAAAAGACCTCCCCTTTGATCTATCGTTTGACCTTTCCCTATTTAGAACCAGGTCTAAAAGTGCACTTGACGACATAGTTCTAGATCCAAAGTTTATTGTAGATCTTGAAGTCCAAAAGGAAAACCGGTCAATTGATGAGTATATTCTATATTCCCCCCAATCATCCCTCACTAATGCTAAGATCCCTAAGTTTTTTGAACCGTTGTCCACTACGCTCAGTTCATCATTATTCCCTTCAACCTCTGAAGTTCATTCCCCGCCTCCATTTATACCTTCACTTCCCTATCAACCTATCATTCCTCATCAATAACCTATTACTCCCAATTCTCCATCAACTCCTACTAGCCCAACCCTTGCTTTAAATCCACCTCGAGTTATGGCTACCTGGTATGCACCCCTTGTTTTACCTCAGAATCTTGGTGCCATGCCCGCTGATTATCAAACCAAAATACCTTTCTTTGATGCCACTCAAACCATTACAGGTCAGCAACATGTTGATAAAATGAATGATTTCTTTGACCTCCATGAAGTAGATATTGAAGATGTGTCGATGAGATTGTTTGTACAAAGCTTTGGAGGTGAAGTTGGAAAATGGTTTAGAAGTTTAGCAACAGCTTCTATCACCACTTTACCAATCCTTCATATGCAGTTCCTGGATCGGTGGGAGGTGAAGAAGAATGCACTTCATATTTTTTCCGAGTATGAGAACATCAAAAGAAATGTTGGAGAGAGTGTGCAAGACTATTGTGTGAGGTTTAATGCAGTATACAATTCTATTCCTGCCAACATTAAACCACCAGAGGGATTGGCTTTGCTTAAGTTTCCAGACGGTTTCAATGCTGATATGGCATATCAGTTGTGGGAATGAGATCCTACCACACTAGAAGACATGCAAAAGAATGTTGTGAGTGTAGAAGAAAACTTGTTGGCCAAAAGAGCAAGAATGAGATCTGAGAAAAGAGTGACCATAAAAGAAGAAGCATCTACTTCAGATGTAAAGATGGATACATTGATTCGAACAGTGGAGGATGGTTGACCAGATAACCATCACAGATAAACCTAAACCACTAATCCGAAATCCAAATTTTAGAGGACAAAAGCAGCCCCAATTCTGAATCAAGCAGAGAGAACAAAAGACACCAGAACAACCAATGCAACAACAGTAGATTAGAACTCCCTTATAGCAGAATTATGTTCAAGGAATGGAAGAAGAAGATGAGGAAGATCCGGTAATTGAAACAAATCACTTTTTCACTGCTGATGGTATGCTTATATTTCTGACCGAAGATGAAGAATACGCAGAAGTTCCAGACATTCAAAGGGATGAGGATTACATCTTAGCAAATGATGTTGTTTTGGAGGCTGAGTTTGATGATTATTAGAGTGGTTATATGAATGCTTTGACTGCACAGCAGAGGCGGTATTCTTTAAGGAGCAGAGATGTAGCAGTCAATCCCATTCAGAAAAGAAAGGATGTTCAATCAAAGAATGATTCCTCAAACACTCAGAAGAAAGGGAAAGAGATTGTTGATCTGAATCCCAACAAGGTACCATCAACAAGTATCATTGCAAACGAGAAGAACAATCAGAAAAAAGATAGTGCAGCGAAAGATCAAGCAGATAAGAAGGACATTGGTGTCAAAGAGGTAGAAAAAGTTTCATCCTTTAATTTATAAAGTGAAATTTATAAATTAAAAATGTCCATTCCTTTGATTGAGCTTGTTAAGAATAGAAATTATAAACACCATGTATCTAGAATATTGCAAATAGATCCTTTGTCAGACATGGTGAATGTCAAGGATGATCACCCTGAACTCATTTTGGTCCAGCCATAGAAAGATAGTGAAGTTCCCCCCTTTTATCTGAGTCTTAGATTACATGAGTACATTCTCCATAATGCTATGTTAGATTCCAGAGCTTCTCACAATTTGGTGCCTAAAGCCATTATGGAAAATTTGGGCCTGGATATCACCCGGAAATATCATGATTTGTACTCCTTTGACCCCAGTAGAGTTCGTTGCATTGGTCTCATCAAAGATTTGGTGGTTTCTTTAGATCAAATCCCATCCAAAAATGTCTTAATGGATGTGGTAGTTGCTGATATACCGCCTCGATTTGGTATGCTCTTATCTAGATCGTGGGGTGCTAAACTCAAAGGCACTTTACAATTTGACTTCTCTTATGCTACCATCCTTGTTTTCAGTCAATTGAGGAAGTTGTATCGGGAAAAGAAAATGAAGTACACGATCACTAGTAAAGAGAAGCCTGTGAATCATCTGATAAATGTTGTACATACTGATTTAGAGTCCTTTGTTTTGTACTTTGATAGTGGATTGAATGATGTAGATATTTAGCTTGTAGAAGTAGATGATGTACTAGAAATTTCTGAGAATTTTAGAGCAATTCTTAATCAAGAAAAAGAAAAAATAGCAAGTTCTTTTGAGCATCCTACACAACAGTAAAAGGTCAGTGAAGAGCAGAAAAATGAAGTAATCATCAAAGGTAAGGTAGAGAAGGAGACATAATTTCAGCATCTAGAAGATGAAGCCGACCTTTAGAGCATGGACTTCGATGGCACCGTGGGTAAGAATGGTGCTAGTATTGGAATTTGGATTCGAAGCCCTGCTTTCTAGCCTGCCAAAGTCCCAAATAATGTTAGAGTATGTTCCTACAAGTTAGCTTTTGATTGCTTTAATAATGAAGTGGAGTATGAGGCTTTGATTATAGGTCTTAAAATTTTGAAGAAACTGGATGTGAAAAGGATTTTTGTTTATGGTGATTCAGAGCTGGTGATTAAACAAGTAAAAGGAGAATATCAAGCAAATCATTTGTGGATGAGAGCCTACAAAATGTAGTTATGGATATTTTGAGGATGTTTCCTGAGTATACCTTGACAGCAGTATCCTGGGCTCAAAACATCATTGTAGATTCACTCGCCATTGTGGCCAGAAATTTGAAGATTCCAATGAATTCTAGCAACAAATTTGAAATTCATGTCAAACATAGGCCTGTTGTTCCTGATAATTTAAGGTATTAATGCCTTTTTGCGGAATGAAGGAAAGTTTAAGAATGCTTCCATTGATGATGATTGTGATTCTGATGAACAAGATATGGAGGTAAATCAGATGGAGATTTTACAGCTAAAGGATAATAATATTCCTAGAGGTCTCATACCTTTAGAGGAGCTTTTCGATCAGGATGATGTGGCAAGAAAACCGACCTTGATTCCTACGGACAAAGGAGTTGAAGATGTAAATCTTGGAACAACTAACCATCTCAAGCTTGTAAAGTTATCAAAAGCATTGTCTCCCAAAGTAAAAGCTATGTACGTTAGATTACGTTCTGAATTTTCTGATGTTTTTGCACGAGATTATTCAAATTTGAAAGTGTATGACAAGGATATCATTTAGCATACTATTCCTATCAAGCCGGATCAAAAACCTTTTAGACAGAAGTTGAGAAGAATTAATCCAAAGTTGCTGCCATCCATCAAGAAAGAGGTAAATAGATTGTTTACAGTTGGCATCATTGTTCCAATTAGATTTTCTGATTGGATTTGAAATTTGGTCCCAATACGAAAGAAGACCGGAGAAATAAGGTTGTGCATAGATTTCTGGAACCTCAAAAAAGTATCCTTAAAGGATAATTACCCACTTCGTAAGATGGACCATATTCTGCAAAGAGTAGTTGGAGCATCACGGATCTCACTACTAGATGGTTAGTCAAGCTATAATCAAATCTTGGTGCATGAAAAAGACCAAGACAAAATTGTCTTCACAACACCTTAGGGAACTTTTCAGTATGCCAAAATGCCATTTGGATTGAAGAATGTCGGATCCACTTTTCAGCGAGTGATGGACATAGCTTTTACTAATGAGAAGGATGTTTTCTTAGTAGTTTATTTAGATGATCTGACAAATTATATTTTCTAGTTCTGATGATGAGCATTTGCACCACTTAAGGATTGTCTTTCAGAAATGTAGGAAGTTCAGGATTTCTCTAAACCCAAAAAAGAGTCTTTTTGCCATGGACGAGGGTAAACTCCTTGGTCATATAATTTCTAAAGATGGTATTCACATTGATCCTTCAAGGGTGGAGGCAATCCAGCATATAGACTTTCTGCACAACAAAAAGGAGATTCAGGCTTTCAATGGTAAGATGAATTTCTTACACAAATTTATACCAAATTTGGTTGAGCATTTACGTGAAATAACTAATATGTTGAAAAAGGACAGCACTGTGAAATGGACCGAGGATGCCATGAAATCATTCAACTTGGTAAAGTTTTCTTTAACCATAGCCCCAGTCTTGATTAGTCCTGATTATACTCATGATTTTATTATATTTTCATTTGCATCTGAGCACACCATGGCTGTGGTGTTGATGCAAAAGAGGGATCAGGTGGAGCAACCCATTGCTTTTTTCAGTAGGACTATTCGAGATGCTGCCTTGCGTTACAATATCATTGAAAAACAAGTGTTGGCTCTTATAAAAGCATTGAAGGATTTCAAAGTATACATTTTGCATTCACATACCATAACATATGTTCCTAATGCAGTAGTCAAGGATGTTCTCATGCAAACTGATCCGGAGGGGAGAAGAGGTAAGTGGATAGCAGCAATGTTGGAGTATGATCTTGAGATTAAACCTACCAAACTGATCAAAGGACAAGGCTTGGAAAAACTGATGGCTGAATCAAATTTGCATGCTCTAAACATAAATCTCATTGCAGCAATGTCAGAGGAAGAAGATGGTGGCTCACTCATTCAAGTATCAAAAATGTTTCTCAAATCACCTTGGTATTCTGATATAGTTTATGTTCTTCAACATCTTTCGCCACCTCCTGGAATGTCAAGAAGTAAAGGTATATCACTAAAACTAAAGTTTGCAAAATTCTACATTTTAAATACTGCTCTCTATTTGAAAGATCCGAGAGGAGTTCTTCTTAATTGTTTGGTTGAAGATGAAGCTCAGTAGGTAATGATTGTTTTTTGAATCTTTGACTGGAGAATCCACAGTAAGAGAATTTTTACACCAACGTTTCAAATCCCAAATGGGATCCATCATCAGGGTTAAGAGAAAGATGATAAAAGAAGAGCAAGATGGAAGAAATAAATACTCATGAGGGAATGAATATTAAAGGAAAAGCACAGGTCGGCATGAAAGATTTATAATGAAACTTAAATTTAATTTTAATTTTTATAAATTAATATCATTTATTTAATATCTATAAAACATAATCTTTATATAACCTAAAATCTATATTAATATTAATATCTATAAAACCTAATATATATATTAATATTAATATCATAAATCCTAATATCTATATAACATTAATATTTATATAACGTAATGTCTATATAACTTAATATTTATAAAACTAAATCTCTATATAACTTAATATTTATATAACCTAAAATCTATATTAATATTAATATCTATAAAACTTAATATATATAATAGTATTAATATCTATAAAACCTAATCTTTTTTCTAATATCTATATCAATATCTATATAAATTAATATTAATATAGCCTAAATTCTATATTAAAATCTAAACTATATTAAAACCTACATTAATGTCTAAATTATATTAAAATCCATGTTTGTAATTATATTAATAACTAGAGCTTTAATAGAATATATATAACCTAATAACAAAATTAATATTAAAATCAAAACTATGCTAATATCTATAATAATATTTATATTAATATGTAAACTTATATTAATATCTATATTAATAACTATCTTAATGTCTAAGCTAAATAATATCTAAAATAATTTCTATATAAATTAGTTTAGAATGGTTTAATATAAAACCTTATTATATTATAAATAATTAATATTTATAAATAATTAATCTAATAATTTATATATTAATTGATCAATATGAAGAAAATTAATATACTAAAGGGTTCTGATGGAAATAATACTACTAATGAAACAAAAAAGAACTGACTAATCATAATAGAAAAGGGAAAGGAAGGGAAAAACTGACCTGTTCGACAACTTACCTGGGGTTGGGTTGACGTTTCTTGATTTCACTGATCAGGGGAAGCCAGCTTCCGCTAATCTCCAAACCGCTGTCTCTGTTCAGATTACAAGGATGCTTCAAGATTTCGAGGGCTTCTCTGATTTTCCGTCTCTGATGCTGCTCTTCTCTCACAATAATTGATGCGTTTTCTAAGCAGATGTGGTGTTTAGTCTTCGAGGAGTGCTCTACCAAGGCTGAGGTACGAGATCTTCCATTCCTGATGTCAGCGCCATGTTCTTTCAGTCTTGTCTGGAGGGAGCGACCAGTTTCACCTATGTAGCTTTTTCCACACGAACAGTCTATTTTATAGACTCCTTTAAGTTGCTGCTTGTCAATATCATCCTTAACAGATTTTAAACTTTGTCTGATGGTACCGGGAGCTGAGAATTGAGTTATAATGTTTTTCTTTCTTAGGATTTTTGCCATTTTATCTGTGACTCCATGGATATAAGGTAGAAAAACCTTACCACCTTGAGGTTGATCCTGCTCTTTAGGTTTGGGAGATGACAACCTCCTTTCAGCTTTCTTTATGGCTTTTTTAATCTCATGATCCTTGTAGCCTATATTTTTGAAAGTTGAAACTAAATGCCTCTTCTCTTCGTTTATATGTTCTGAGTCAGAAATTCGGAGGGCTCTAATGGCAAGAGTGTTCAGAACGCCAAGCTTTTGGGCTGGGTGATGGTGGGAATCCGCATGAAGGTAACTCTCCGTGTGAGTTGACTTCCTGAAAACCTTATGGCCCAAAGAGCCATCCTCTTTTCTGATGATAAGAATGTCCAAGAAAGGGATGCTCATATTTTCTTCAAGCTCCATAGTGAATTTTATATCAGGGGAGATGGAGTTAAGGTGATTGAAAAACCTGTCGAGTTCTGCTTTACCATGGGTCCATTTTATATTGGTGTCATCGACAAAACGCTTCCACCAAGCTGGTTTTAAAGGATAAGATTCCAAGGCCTTCTTCTCAAAATATTCCATGTATAAGTTGGCCACAATTGGCGAGAGGGGTGATCCCATTGCTACACCAGATGTCTGTTCATAGAATGTTCCTTGGAATGTGAATACAGTTGACCTTAAGCAGACTTCAACCAGTTTTGCGGTTTCTGGATCAGTGACACCTCTTATAACCTGAATGGCTTCATCAAGAGGAATCTTCGTGAATAAGGAAACCACGTCAAAGCTCACAAGGATGTCATCCTTTTCCATTCTTTCATTTTTAATAAGATTCACAAAGTCGTGCGAGTCTTTAATGAAGGAATCAGTATTTCCAACCAGGGGCTTTAGAATCTTGGCGACATATTTAGCAAGCTCATAGGTTGGGGAGCCAATAGTATTAACTATCGGTCTAAGGGGGACCCCCTCCTTATGGATCTTGGGTAATCCATAGATTCTAGGGATGGTTTCACAAGAGGGGGTTAATTTCTTCTTCAATTTTTCGTCAAGGCTAGAATCTGAGATAATCTTTTTTACATCCTTCATAATTTTGGGCATGGGATTACTGTTCAGCTTCTTATAACTGCCACAATTTAGGTGATCATTCATTTTCTTAACATAGTCTTCTTTATCAAGGATAACCGCTGCTCCTCCTTTATCTGCTTTAAGAACAACTATCTTGTCATTATTTCGTAAGGATCTGAAAGCCTTTTGCTCTTCCTTACTCAAGTTGCTTTTGGGAGCCTTGGCTTTTCTCATGATGAGAGAAAATTCTTGCCTTAATGCTTCTTTGTCTTCAAGAGGGAGGTTGCTAATCCCATCTTCAATGCTACAAATCATCTTTTCAATGGGGAGGCTTTTAGGGGCCATTGCAAACCCCATCCCCTTGCTGAGAACATTAACGGCTACCTGGTCAAGAACCTCGGAAGACAGGTTAACTACTTTTCTTTTTGATGTTGATCCATATGAGTTTTCGCCAACCTCCTTGTCACCCTTGCTCAGCACATTGCATTTTACCACATCTTTTTGGATAAAACTGTCATTTTTAGCGTTTAATTCTGGCCTTTTCACATCCTCATAGAATTTGTTGACTCTGCCATGCGCATCTTCTCTGGAGACCTGCACCCTCTCGATACTATCCATGTCAACTAGGCTCACATTGTTCTCATTCTTTTCATTTCCCGCCCTGCCCAGTGAGTTATCACTATCTATGTCGATCCTATTCATTGCTTCTGGTTTAGACTCATCACATATAAACACCTCTGCGCTTTTATTGTCACACTCACTATTTTTATTAGAATTTTCATTTAAATTTTTTGGATTTATTACCTCTGCGTTTTCACCGAAACAGCTGTTCGAATTATTACCATTTTCACCGGAGCTGTTGTTCGAACTGTTAACACCTATCGCCTCTGCGCTTTCAATATCACCACCTAAAATGTTGATCGAATTATTAAACCGGTCGTTTAACTTACCTTCGTTGTTTCCCACCATTATCATTTCTGCGTTATCAATTTTCTTTCCGCTATTATCAATTTCGCTTCCGTTATTTTTATCTGAATACATATGCTTATTGAGCTGCAAATTTATCGTGTTGCATCTATTTAAGTCGTTACTTGGATCATCTGCGTTTGAACCAGTGCTGACCGACCTAATTTCAAAGGTATTTTTGTTATCTACGTTTGAATCAGCGAGGTGAATCCGAGAATTAACAGTTATCACCTCTGCGTTCTTCATATCACAATCGTAACTGTTACTCGAATTATTAAACCGGCATTTTGGATTACCTCTGCTATTTGGCACCGTTATTATTTCTGCGTTATCGGTTTTCCTTCCGCTGCTTTTATCCGAATTATCAAATTCACTTCCGCTCTTTTTATTTGAACATATATGTTTATTGGGCCGCAAGTTCGTGTTGTATTTATATGAGCAGATATTGGGGTCATCTGCGCAGTTACCAGGATTCTTGTTCTTTGAACCAGCGCTGTCCGAACCCATTTCGAAGGTATTTGTGTTATGTTCGTTCGAATCTGCGTGTTTAACCTGAGAATTTAGAAGCTTGGTTAGCTTCTTGTGCTGTCTAGTCTGCGCAGTCTGCCACTCCTTCTCTGCTTTCAGTGCAGTCCTGCCATCTATAATGGCCCACAGGTCTTTATCGATGCTGTTGGCAAGTTTAAGGTGGGAAGAGAGGGCCAAACGACCAAGATGCTCCAGGGAGGCTCTAACTCTTCTGATTTCAGACCGGATTGATTTTCATAGAGGTGATTGTGGCGGTCATTTGTTTTGGAAAACAACAGCTAGCAAAGTGTTGAGAGCAGGATATTATTGACCAACTTTGTTTTTAGATTTATATAAAACAGTTATGGGCTGCCATGAATGCCAAGTTTTTCAAGGAAAAAGGAAGTTGCTTCCTCTTCCTTTGAAGCCAGTTGAAGTAAATGCACCTTTCCAGTAGTGGGGACTTGATTTCATAGGGGAAATCCATCCTACATCATCAGCACAACACAGATGGATTTTGACAGCTACCGATTACTTCACCAAGTGGATTGAGGCCATTCCAACAAGGCAAGCCACAGACACGGTAATTATCTAATTTTTAGAATCTAATATCTTGTCTCATTTTGGGTGCCCTCACAAGATTATAACAGATAATGCAGCAGCATTTAAGTCCAATAAGATGGTTGAGTTTTTCAACAAGTACAATATTACATTGGGTCATTCCACGACATACTACCCACAAGGCAATGGATTGGTTGAGTCATCAAATAAATCCTTGGTGAACATTATCAAGAAAATGTTGGAGGCAAACAAGAAGAATTGGCATCGAAAGCTTGTTAATGCCTTGTGGGCCAATAGAGTGAGTAGAGAGAAATCCATAGGTATGTCACCTTTTGAGTTGGTTTATGGTACTGATACAGTATTTCCTACATCACTTGCAGTCCCGATCATGAGATTATTACAGGAAGCTGGCAGTGAAGAGGATGATATTCAGCGCATAATTAATCAAATGATTCACCTTTAGCAAACAAGGTAAGAGGTTTCCCAAAACACTTTCCGGTTGCAAGAGAAGATAAAGAAAAATTATGACTGCAAAACCAAAGCATAAAAGTTTCAGCTGGAAGATGTAGTGCTGTGGTGGGATGCACGGAATGATGAAAAGGGAAAGCATGGTAAGTTTGATAGTTTATGGAAAGGACCATATAAAATCTCAGATTATCGAGGACAGAATGCATTTTTGTTAAAGGTAATGGATGGTGAGGAATGTTCAGGAGGCCCAGTGAATGGTAGGCTCCTAAAGCACTACTACTTTAAAGGTTGTTCCCTGAGGTTACTTCACCTTCATTGTATATATCAGTTTGCTTTTCCTTGCAAGGTTTCAAGTACACTGTCATATGAGCTTGGGGCCCAAAGTGAAGGCTATAAAGTTTGAATGATTAGTGTCAAGTTTGGTTGATTTGGTTTGTAGTCAAGTTTAGAGTCAGTTGTGAGTCAGTTTTCAGTTTGTCTTGAGTCATTTTTCGCTTTTTTTGTTGGTTTGCTCGTATTGCCCAATGGACTAGGCACTTGGTCTACGACGTTCTTGACACCTCCAAGGAGCTTCCATCCCCAATAAGGCCAATTTTAGTGTCAATATCTGCATACTTCCATCAGGGATCAAAATTTTCTCTTTCCATTTTCATTTTAGGGGTCCCATACTGAAATTTTTACATCATTTCATTAGGTCATGTCAAACTGATCCACTAATGGTTGTCTTCTCTTCAGAAAATCTAATTTCTCCCTCATAGAGTATACTTTTTGACCCTTCTTTAGGTTGCCTTCAGTTATGGTTTCATGGTCAATTTGCAATCATGCTTTCATTAGGTCATAGGGCATGTTTCATTAGGTCTTAGGGTTTCATCACCAAGGTCAAGAACCTGATTTAAAAGTTTAAATAAAGGGAAACAAGGTTATAAGGATGATAAATAAGTCAAACATGATGGCTTGTAGTCATAGTTAGTAAGTAATCATCTTTTAACCTAATGTAATTTCCACCTCAAAAACATGTTTTTTAGGTGAAAACAGAGTATTTTGAGTTAATTTGTATTTCTTATGTAATTTTAAGTCACTTTATGTAATAAATGATCCTAGTCGCACCAAAGCATCTCTCCTTGCTGCAAGATAAAGAAACACTGCAAAAATCAGTTCAAGTTGAGCATTATCCACCTGAAAAGAAACAAAGAAGAAAAGGCATTACAAACAGAGTTTTGAGAAAGGTCAAGAAACATTAGAAAGTGGGTTTTACAAGTGAAAAATCAAAATTTACTCCTATAGAAGCCCTCACATTTCATTTTCAAGTTCATTATTCTCATTTGGCAAGCAAGAAGTCAAAATGTGAGGAGAAGAGGAAAGGTTGAGCGATTTTTGGGCAAAGGAGAGTTGGTGATGCACTTCCAGAGGGTGGCGTTGCACGTCTAGAGCAGTGGTGGAGTGGCGCTGCGCGTAGGCAGACTGGCGTTGTGCGTTTTAGGCAGGCAGGGTTGGTATTGTGCATTGAGGGTTTGGTGCTGCGCGTCTGGTCCCTGCGCTGCGCTTTTGGAGAATTTCCCAGTGTAATTTTACATTGCGCTGCACTTCTAGAGGTGGTGTTGTGCGTCTGTGTAGTGGCGCTATGCATTTAGCAGAAGGGCCAGAAAGACCTCTAAACTTCAAATTTTCCCTCTCTTACTTGCATACAAGTAAGTGGTCCTCCATACTACATTGATTGGTTTGCAATTAAATTTTAACCTAATTCTCCCTTGGTTATGCCTAAACCCTAAAATTATCCCTTTCATGCCTAGACCCTAAAATTCTCCCTTCTATGCCTAAAACCCTAAAACCCCCATTGTTCCTCCTATCACCTATCACTACAACTCTAAACTCTTTCCCTATCCCTTTATCCCTTTATCCCTATTCCATAACATCCACATCCCTTTATCCCTCTTCCCATAGGGCAATTTCTCAAACAAACTAAGCCCTCCCTCTCATTTTATGATTCCTACTCCCTCGTTCATTTTCTAGCCCATAAAGTCATCTCCCATCCCCTCACTCCTAAATCACTCTCACTCATTCCCTTCATACAACCTCAAGCCTTGCAAACATGGACAGAGAGGACCAAGACTATGAGGAGCAGGAAAACACAGGCAGTGACACCTCAACAGATAGAGCTAGGCATCAGAGAAAACCACACAAGGGAGGTAGAATTATCAAAGAAGAGCCATCAAACCTTAGACAATTGCAGGCCTCTGAGTTGGTTGTCAGTTGTTTCAGATATCATGGCTGCTATGAGTTCTGTGAGCAGGTAAAGAGAGTCATAGAAAATTTTAGGGGCGAAAGTTCGCCCTTTGGCGAAATTAAGGGGTTTTAAATTTTTAGTGGGCGAATATTTTGTATCATAGCACATTTTTACAAATCACCTCAAATAGCCCACCTTATTTTAAGGGAGAGGGTAAAAAAGGTAAATTTAGCCCTTGAAACTAGGAGTTACAACCTTCCATTCGCCCATTTTCAAGAATAGGTTTTATTTAAGTGAATCCATTCGCCCATTTTCAAGAATAGGTTTTATTTAAGTGAATACTATGGGCCAAATACCATATTTATAAAAGATGTATGGTAAATTAATAAAAATATAAATAAATGAGAGGTATGGTAAATAAATAAAACATTTTTTATATTTACTCCATAAGTCACCTTATATACATGCAAGGGTGTAAACAAATAAAAATATAAGTAAAGTGGAGGTATGGTACATAAATAAAACGTCTTTTTATACTTACTCAAAAGGTATGGTAAATAAATAAAAATATAAATAAACTAGACATATGGTAAATAAATAAAACCTCTTTTTATATTTAGTCCATAACCCTCGTTCTATTTATGAAGGCTCAAGAAAGAGGTTTTATTTAAGTGAATCCTATGGGCCAAATACCATATTTGTAAAAGAGGTATGGTAAATTAACAAAAATATAAATAAACGAGAGGTATGGTAAACAAATAGAACATTTTTTTATATTTACTCCATAAGTCACCTTATATTTACGAACACTCAAAAAATGCGTTATATTTAGGTGAAACCTATGGGCAAAATACTATGGGACAAATACCATGGACTAGATTGTTATTAATATCATGCAAAAAAACATTATTAACCCTAATATTAGTATTAATAAAAATAAAAATGGCACATGGTATTGACCCATGGTATTCACCTGGAATGTAGCCTATTTAAGTGGGGGAATTAAACCAGCATAGATCCATCTTTACTCTGGATCTACTAACCCCCCCGAGAGGTATCAAATATCATGATATGCAAACTAGGATAGAGTGAAAAAATATTTGATCCCTCTCGGGGCTTGGTGCATCAAGAGTAAAAATGGATGTTGTAATTTAATGTATGTTAAACATTTTAGCTTGGTTAAAATAAAAAATAAAATAAAATTCAACTATTAATTTTATTAATTTTTATAAATTACTAATAGTCATTTTTAAGCTCCAGGTTTATGATAACCCATGGTATTGACCCATGGTAATACCATGGTATTCATGTGAGCATAGACTAATTAAAGGGGAAATTCTATCATCTTAGATCCATCTTAATTTTGGGTCTACCAAGTGCTCAGAGGGATAAATAGATTTCATCCCCCTAAGAGTGGTAGATGTGGAGTTAAGATGGATATAGGTTGGTTTTTATGATAATGAAGATATTAAATAGACTTAGGAAATTATATTGTAAAAACATATTAAGGTGAATTGTTAAAGAATAGACATTGGACAAGTATATTTGTATACTTCTATTTTAAACTGAAACAAATCCAGGGGTAAAAGGAATGGATTGATTACACTAGTCATCCTTCTATAACTTTCCAACATATGCTGGAGTAAACAGATTGTAATTTGGGTAATTTTTCTAACTGCAAACAGGAACATACTTGTGTATTGGCAGGGTGGTTACGAGGTCCCTAGAAGTGATGAATTTGAATTTTTCTTGGTTTTATATATAGTATTAGGTTTTTTCTCATGCTTTCTGTGAATGACACGGGTGAATTTTATCCTACACCCACTAGGTTATCGATAATTTTAGTAATTTTGGTTTCAAAATATATTTTAAAGAAATGCAATGATTTCATTTGTGTATTCAATAAACACAATATTCTAATGGAATTCTGCATTTTTGGTTTACCTATATAGATTCCATGGAGAAGTGTTAGTGGTGTGACATCAATTGTCTTCAAGCGGAGGCTTTAGTTTTACTCTTTTTGGAAGCAAATACTTTCTTCCAACATTTTTGAGTTCCATGAAAAATTTGAAAGTCTTAATAGTATTCAATTATGGGTTCAAGAGAGAGACATAGCATTCAATTATGGGTTAAAGAGATCCACACTGAATGATCTATCGGCCTTATCTTCACTTAGTTTAAGACTATTCACTTGGAGAGCCTGCATGTGCACCCACTTCAAGAGCATAGTAAAGTCATGTAGAAATTAGAGAAGCTATCTTTAAGCTTTTAGTGGAGAATGGAAAAATGTCTGGGTTCAATAACAACCAGTCGAGTATTAAGCTTCCAATAATGCTAGATTTTAACCTAGAGCACTTTTGTGATTTGGAGGAGATGCCCCCTCATATTTGTGACACATCTTCAGTTGTGAATTGGATTATTACTAACTGCCATTTCCTTCGAAAGCTACTTGATGACTTGGGGAAACTCAACTCTTTAAGAATGTTAGGAAGGAAAGAAAGTACATTATACTAAGTTCTCTTATGTTTTTCAAGTTTTTCTTGGATATCCACAACGTTTCAGGTAGGAAAGTACATCCTGTTAATGAAAATTTGTCTTGATAGAAAGGCCCGATTTCAAATTCTAATGCTTTCAAAAAACATTGTATAGCTGTAATGTTTCTAAAAGGAAAGAATATTTTTTCAATTTAAGTATCATGATCCCATATTCCAACTTATTTTTCAGTAACCCATTAGGATTTGTAGCTTTGAATAAATCCATGTATTTTGATAAGATCCTCTTCCAAATTAGAACGCAGTTTCCTTTTGGCAATAACCACATACAATGTCTTGATTTTGTTATTTAAGAAATAGAGGTTGTGAAACAAGCTTGTGCCATACAAGGACTTGATTCATTGATTATGTATCAATTATGGCCCTTGATGTAACAATGTCTTCATTTTGTTGCTTGAAAATAGAGGTTACGCTTTACTATTTCACAGAATTTCTTAGAATCTTTCCATAAGTATTGATTTGTAATCTCAGTCATTGAGGGATGACAGTAATGACAAAGGTAATATTCCATGGTTTGAAGTTACCCTCTTACTAAATATTTAAATATATCACCACAATTTAACTGTTAGTTAAAGGAATTGTATTTGATTTGTAAACAATTCATTGCTTGATTTATAGATTTTGATTTTTTCCCCCTTTTTTTTGTGATTTGGTATGAGATATCTTCCAATATTTGGGTTCCCTAGTTTCCCCACCATAGCTACGAGTTTCAGATGCTATCATTAAATATTCTCAGAACGTTACAACTTTTCTAGTAACTGTACTTTGAAACATTGTTGTTGCTTTTCCATGGTGTTAATGCAAATAAGCACTACAACTAGTGCCATTATTTAGATTAAGTGCCGAAATCTAGGTGGTCTTGTAATGATGCAGTGATTGTTTTCTAGCTACTAAGGCCATATGCATTTTTATCTCTTATGTTGTCTTGAGATATTCAAATTCAGAATAAGAATTGAGGTCTCGTTTCCACTGTAGATTGCAGTCAGTTTCTTGAACATAATATATAGTAGATTATATTTTACTAATCAACTGTGGATGTGATCCCTCGTAGGAAATAAATTCAAAGTGACTTTGATTTCACATTGATTTGTCAAAACATCCACACAGGAAAGGATATTCAAAGTGACACTGATTTCACACTGATTTGTCAAAATGGGGGCAAGAGAAAAGGAAAATTTGTATTCAACAATGCTCTTAATTTCATATGTACATGCACAGACATATTAGTAGAAAATATTGAAGGGTTGCCTAAGTAATATTTTCCATTCCACTACATTCTTTATAGCTTGTAAATATATAACTTGGAACAATTCTTACACTACTTGTTATTCTTTATTAATCAGTGGTTAAGATTTTGATATTGAACTAGCTAAGATTTTGCTTCCTTCTATGAAATTGTGTGTTCTATAATGCTTCTTTTCCATTCACTATGTATAGCATATAAAGTGTGTCTAATGGAGTAAGAAGATTGGAAAGTCTTGTGATCCTTGAACTATTTTACAAGGCAGAAACCCAACGGGGTAGGGTAGGTGCATCCCCACAAAGGGGTCACAAATACCAAAGTTGGTATTGGCTAGTGCCTTAAGCTAGAAAATTTCCTTTACCCTTGTATTAACAGTGAATCCAGAGAGGATTCTAATTTTATCTTTATAAGATTTATATTAGTTAAGATTGATGAATAAAATTCATGAGACATGAGCTAGGATGTCCTTGCAAGGTGGTTGTTGATTATTGGAAGCTATGATGGCAATTATGTCAGGCTAGGTGGTCGCACTCCCTTGATCGTGAGCACGATTGTGATCAAGATGGAAGACTTCATAGTCTGGATTGATTGTTTAGCAGTGATAATTAGTGGGCTCATTCACAAAAGCTTCTATTTCACTAATCCTTTTTATAGAGTTGTCAGATTCAATTTCCAAAGGTTTTAATTACACTATAGAGTTGAGTTCTGAGAGAGTTGTGATTCACAATGTTAAGTATAGCAGCTATGACACTTGAATGAAGACAAGCATAGTAGATGTATCAGACTCTGTTATAAGCTTACCTGCATTTTATAAGGGACTTGGTTGGATTTTTTATAATTTTATGAACAAGTTCCATTTCGTGGAAATGTAAAAAATATAGTGATATTGCCACCATGTGGCTCTTGTCATATATGGTTTTATACTTTTTCAAAAAATTCTCTAAGAGTTCACAATGTTAAGATTCACTAGGACCTTACAAAGTTTTATTATTTAGTGAAAGACTCACCAAGATCTTACAAGATTTTATAATTGAGTAAAATATTCGCCATGCCTGGTGAGAGATTCGCCAAAAAATTATATATACATATTATATTATTGATAAAATCACCTTCCATTTTTCCTATATACCATGGAGATTTGCCCATTTATTATACATATAAATTTAGGGGGGGTTCTTAAGTGAATCCCATCTTCAGGACAACAAGGTGACTCTTGCTGGGGTGACATTCATAGTTTCACCTTCCAGCATTACACAAGGCCAACAGAGACGATCATATGATTAGGCACATGGCCTACCATTACGGGACCCGAAACAAAATTTGCAACATGAGGGTCAAAAAGATGAAAGCTAGGCTAAGGCGGGCTCTGAAAGGCAAAAAGGAGGAGGATAGGCTTAGGTTGCTTGCTGAAGCTTCCTTGGCTCATCAAGACACTTGATGATGGTGCTTCTCACCAATTTTGGGCAAGTTTGGAAGAATTTTCGTCAATTGCAAATTTTGAAATTTTACACACGGGAAATCTGCCTCAACGCGCAGGGCCACTGGCGCTGCGCTTTTCCTAGGGGCACCCAAATGATAAATGGTTGACATTTTTGGATTCAGAGAAATTAGGACATGAACCCTATGGATTTTCTACGTTTTTGGGGCAGAAATGGTTCACCAAAAGGTCAAAAAACACCCTAAAAATGACCTTTTCTGCCACTTTTTGGACACATAGAAGAAGTCTTGGAAGAATCCAGTTTTGAGGGGCCAAATGAGCTTCAAATGAAAAACTTCTAGGTGTTTTGGAAAGTAGACTTGAATATCTTTCCAATGAGCTATCATGAAATGAATTTGGATGCCGAGAAAGCCTCCAAAAGGGACATGAAAGTGGTGTTGCGTGTAGGGCAGTTTTTGCACAGGATGGCTATTTTTCCATTTTTTTTTACTGTGTTCATGGATTCTCTCTCATGGAGGATGTTTTACCATTGTAAATGATGACTTGTCATGTAAATATGATAGATAAATAGTAATATAGGGTAGATTCATCACATTAGAAGTCAATTTGAGTTCAAATGAATCAATTTTTCACTTTTAGAGGCAAGTTGTTGAGATGCCTATATTCTTGTTTCTTGTTCAGTGTTGGTTAGATTAGCTCCTCATCTTAGGGATTCTACCCTTGAGGATGGGAGGATGTTGAAGCCATGCCTATATCTTCTTCTTCTTTCTCATTGTAAAGGGTTTGACTCAGCTAGATGCTCAGACCTTGATTGTACACCATTTGTAGTAGTTTAGCACGAGATTAATAAGAATTGCAGCTATTTTTATGGGATCCATGTGGTATGGAGTTTTAGTACAGTTTCTTATTTTGTGATCATATGTTAATGTGTTTTTTATACTTCGTTAATCATTTCATTTCTTCTAAGTGAATGCTTTCAAGTTTGATAGGTAGAATTCATTGCATCAGTGCTCTGCTTTGGGAAAACATTCACCATTTCATGTTTTTTGCAGTCTAGGAAGGATCCATAGTTTTCACATGCTCTTCCTAGCTTCTCACAAGTCTTAAACATCTCACCCATCAAGCCCTAGAGTGTTAATCATTATGCCTATCTTGCCCCATTGAACACCCTACAATTTTGACCTAATTCCCTAGACCTAAACTGTCCAGCTCCTCCTGATCCAGCAATACCCCTTCAAAATCCAATCAAAAATTCATGCTACTATACCTAGCCTAAAATCATTTTCCTGATCCAATCATCTTGGCTGAGATCCTTATGGAGAGAGCCCTCTCCCGGCCTAATAGGGCTAGCTACTTGGCTAAGCGTGGTTTTTGGTTACCCTGGCATTGCCTTCCTTCAGCCTGAGGTTCAATCCAGGTGATAATATCATCATCTCCAATGCCCAAAGTTGATGAACTAATAAATTTTCTGATTAGAAGGATAGAATGTATAAAGACTATAGAGCTAGTATAAATAAAGACCAAATCAGAGACCATAACGTTACCAAAAATGATTTGTTTTCTTTCTTTTATTAACCAAGATATAACCAACCAATATCAGTAACCAAAAAATGCCTTTCTATGGGCTAGTGCACATACCAAAAATTTCTAGACAATTGGATGGATAGATGGTTTATGGTATTTGGTAAAACTCCCTGTAATAAAAGTGACGTGCCTTTATAATTCGTGAGGAAGTTATGGGTAGAGTTCCGGCTAGGAATCCATGTAAACTAGGGATCGTAGGTGGGACACCCGGAGAATTGAGCAGAAATCCCTGTAGGAATGTTTTGGGATCCACGTACTCAGAATGTAAATCTGAACCCACATGGTAACCAACATGGATAACAACAATCGAGGAGCCCTGCCATCAGATCGCGTCCCAGAAAGGGAAGGAAATAGCTCTGTGCACATAAAAAATAGAATGCCTCGTATGGAGAACCAACATGTAATCATCGACATCCCAGAGCATTAGAGGAAGCTTATAATGAGTAATGTAGAAAAGGACCCATGTTAATTCATTAGTTAAGATCCCAGTTTCCTGCTAGGAGGAATTTCAAAAATCATTAGAAATGTGATATACCGGCTGACAGAAACCCCAAGGCACCTGGAGTCCAGTCTTCGATACAGAGCAAGCAAACATTAGTGCAGAAAACCAGAGCTGAATTATGATAGAGCCAAGCTATAAACCATCACAACAACAACAACAACAACAACACCCCCAACAGGTCCACCACCTGTTACACAACCTAAAACCAAAATAGTTGCATGGTCATGATATAATGAACGAGTTTATCTAATGCCTCCAAATAGAATAATAGCTGATGGGCTGAAGACATGAGCCCTCCTCCTGATAATGTTGTGGGCATGTAAGAGTGAGAAGGTCAGCCCAGATAGGCATCTGGATGCTTGGGTGCAATAGGTGTATGTATCCTAATAATGCACATAAATATGTATATGGTTGTAATGAGTATCAACAGAATATGGAAAATCTCTGATTGTAGAAAGGAGAAAAAGGCAGCCAGAAAGGTACCAGGCATACTAGAACCAGATAAAAATAGATGGCCACAAACCTATAAATGGATAAACACCCACCCAAATAGAGGATAATAGTGCTGGAGTATCAGCATGAATGCAATGTGTCTTCCACAATGAGAGGGAGAGTGTATTTCTGAAGAACCACACAGAGTCCCTCAACAAGAAAAACCCACAAAGAACACACAGAGCCACTATATGAAAACTTGAGCAATGCCAATGGCTACCACCGTCCACTGTCACCATTCACCGAAACTAAGATATCCTTTTTTATTACAAGAAATGTACATACCTTGGAGAATAGACCGCCCAGAGTAGCTGCATGCATAGTCTCGCCAGCTTTAGCATTGAAACTATTGTTCCTCTGTAGAGGAAATGGATTCATTTTAGCACTCAAATTGAGACATCACTGGATAGGACGCTCACTTCAAGTAAATGATAGCAACCCAACATATCTGGAGTGTGGATTCAAAGTCGAGAGGAAATGGATTTAATTTTCTCCTTTTTCACAACTCGGATTATGACCTTGAACCAAAGAGATTAAATTTGATTGAAAACTACTTTCATAATTCCACATAGGAATATGTTAAAACAAAATTAAATACATATTATAATGTTGTGAATTGTTTGAAATTTGAATTTAACTTTCTAATATATTTATTTTATTTAAAAAATAATAGTCAGATTTAACATGATATCTGAACTCTTTTTCTAATAGATATGAATATGGATTCAATATTAGTAAATGTGATAATGATAGGCTACAATACACTTTGGCACATTGTATTTTAACAAGGCCGCATAGCTAGCATTCCCTGCTGGCTAGTTTAATTATTGAACTAATTAGCAGATTGGAGCAAGGGTTAAATTCATTGATTTGTTTAAATATGGTTAAATTGGAGTCAAAAACACTGAAAGAAGTGAACCAATGATTGTTATGATTAGAGAATGAAATATATTTAACTCAATGCTTCATAATAGAAGTGAACCAATGATTGTTATGATTAGATAATACAATGTATTTAACTCAATGCTTCATATTAAATTCAACGCATTTATAACTTGAAAGCAAGATTATAATTTTGTTTTTATTATTATAAAATTATTTCATATTGATAATTATTAATATTTTTTTAAATAAAAAATTCCTTCAAATTTTACTTAACCAAGTATAAGTAGCATACTTACACCAAATACCTATGCCACTTTGTGACGTTACATATAACTTACGTTTCAAACATTATACATTGTCACAATTGAAGGAGAATGTGATTCCAAGTAGTGTAGAATGTGGCGTAAATATGAACAATATGGAAAAACTTTAATAAAAATATATATACACCTACTCAGCGGTTACATTTCTTACAATAAATGCTTATGGCGCTTTTGTGACGTTACATATAACTTACGTTTCAAACATTGGACATTGTCACAATTGAAGGAGAATGTGATTCCAAGTAGTGTAGAATGAGGTGTAAATATGAACAATATGAAAAAACTTTAATACAAATATGTATATACCTACTCAATGTTTACATTTCTTACAATAAATTTATGAACATATTGAAAATGACACCATTTGTTTTGGATTTCAAATCTAAACTTAAAATTCAATAGTCACGTTTGTTTTGGATTTCAAATCTAAACTTTAAAATTCAATAGTCACATTATTTTGTCATGTTCAAGTGTTTCAATCTCACATCAATGTTTAGTTAGATTTGATGCTTAATTTTTCATGTCACAAGTTTTTCATTTCTCAGGTCAATGTTTAGTTGGATCTCATGCCTGGATTTATATGTATTTTGTCATAATACCAAGTGAAATTTTATTATAGAACATTGCATATCTAGATCCTTTCTTTTTCCTTTATGCTTTGTCAACAGCAATTATAAAAGTTTAACATATATGGTATCATCATCCTCGGAAATTCTGAAAACAGCAAGAGGCTTCAAATTGACAAGTTCTTTTATATTCCTTCCCAACCAAAGAAAAATGGCAAAATATTATTTTTCACGAACCACCACCATTTTAAAGGATAAACTAGGCAAATAATGATGTGTGACGATCAATGCTCTATAGGGCTCCACAATCCAATGGGGAATAAATTATTTTCCTACCCTAGATACAAGTAAATAAAATAACAACTTGCCTTGCACTGTAACAGATAGATCTCAACTTGATTTATTAATCATCCAGATCTAGAAAACACTCAGTTTAATAGATGTAGAAAATATAAGATGATACAACAGTCGTACAGTTACAAAACATCTCCTCAATCATGTATGAATTGTAGATTATTACAATGCCAATACGAGCTTATACACAACTCTTAGGATATGTCTATTTCTAATGTTTGATCCAAAATTAGACGTTGAATCTTGCCCCTCCTATACAATATATCCTATTCTGATAGCAGAATAAGTAACTTCTATCTATTAATAACTTTTGCTAAAGAAGAGCTAGATAGGCAGAAGTTAAACAAGTTTGTGTCCCATCTATCAATCACAATACTCTGCTCATCTACCTATTAGGCATTCATTATAAAAAGAGAAACATTCCACAAAGTCGAACAAAAATCTTTTTTGAACTCAAAAATGGAGTTGAACTTGAAAGTTTAAAACCAAAATAAAGCTGAAACAAATAGACATATAGAGCTATCACCAAATCAAGTATTATTTTTAATAATGTATTTAAGACGCTACTATGTTTTTCTCATGCAACTGTGATGATACCGGTTATCTACACTTGGTGGTTTACTTGTATGAATTCATACTAGTTATTTAATAATGGAGATCAGGAGGGATCATGCAAGACCACACCTAAATTGAAGATGGTGTTTGGAAGGGGAAATATTTTTCCCTAAAGTGGAGCACTGGATATCCCCCTCACATTGAAAAATTATGCCATTGACAAAATTCAAAGTGGAACAAATCTAGAAGAATTGACATTCTACAAGTTGATGTCGTGGGTTTGGTCCCAGACTTAGCTTATATCTAGACTTGGCCAGATATCTAATTTTATTTGTACCTTTCAGAGTGACCACTAGGAAAATGTCTGGATCTCAGAATTGTCTCAGACTGAGCCACCAAGGTTAACGCCCACACTAACAATATGCCAAGTCCACTGAGTGCGCAACATCTATTGATAGGCATTGAACTGGAATCATCAATATGGAGGCCATCAAAGAGTTGGAGAATTCTCAATCACCAAGGAGTGTGTGATTGTGGCTCATAAGAGGTCAAGTTATGCCCTCAACCAAGGAACTTGGAAAGCAAGGAGCACTAGTGGAATTTTGGCTCTTCAAGTAGAAGAGAGAGTGTGAGCCAGCTAAGAGATGACTTTCGAAATAGTGTTTCCCTTATCCCATACTCGTTCATGATCATTACTCTTCTTTTATATATATATATATATATATATATATATATATATATATATGGATGTATTATTCATACAATATATGCATATCACAATAGCAGATTAAGTGAATGACCCAGTCGCTTGGAAAGGTGAGAGGAATGATTTTTGTTGGTGTTTGTTGCTAATGGGGGATGTGATTATGTCATACATGTGGACCATAACCAATATGTGACATATCCACATCGGGAAAAAACAAAACAAAAAAAGCTTCTTAAATTAGCCACAATGCAAGAGACTCTGCATCGCTTTTGAACTTTCTGTTCAAATACATAGCCAAGAGGGAAATAATGTAAAATACATAGCCAAGAGTGATGCAATATAAAACCAAAAAGCTTCATAATTGAACCCACAAGGCGAGAGACTCTACGTCGCTTTTGAATTTTCTGTTAAATAAAATGAATGCATACCAGATGCTCGCTCACCCACAATGCAAAAGACTCTGCGTCGCTTTTGGATTTTATGTTCAAATACATAGCCAAGAGGGAAATAATGTAAAATACATAGCCAAGAGTGACGCAATATAAAACCAAAAAGCTTCATAATTGAACCCACAATGCAAGAGACTCTACGTCACTTTTGAATTTTCTATTAAATAAAATGAATGCATACCAGATGCTCGCTCACCCACAATGCAAAAGACTCTGCGCCGCTTTTGGATTTTATGTTCAAATACATAGCCAAAAAGAGGGATGAAATATAAAACAAAAAATCTTCATAAATGACCCACAGTGCAAGGGACTCTGCATCTCTTTTGAATTTTTTGTTCAAATTCAAATACATGGCCAACAGAGATACAATATAAAACAAAAGAAACTTCATAAATGAACCCACAATGCAAAAGACTCTGAGTCACTTTTGAATTTTCTGTTAAATAAAATGAGTGCTTACCAGATTCTTTCTCACCCACAATGTAGAATACTCCGCATCGCTTTCAACTTTTCTGTTCAAATACATAGCCAAAGAGGGATGGGATATAAAACCAAAAAGAATTCATAAGTAGCCCACAATGGAAGTGGCCATACGTCTCTTTTTTATGTTAAATGAAATGAATGCTTACTGGATTTTTTTCGATCGCTGCTAAATAAAATTAATGCTTACCGGATTCTTTCGACCTGGAATGGAATGTTCACCAATTCCTTCTGAGCATGGTTTTCTCTCAGCCAACAATACGTATACCTGAACGGGAGGAACCATAAATAGTGATCCAGAGGCAATAAAGAGGAAAGAAGTGTATTTATGAGTAATTTACCTCAATTAATTAGCATTCGTGTGTTTGGGCATAATATTAATGTCGCCATATGATTAAGTTAATAATTGTTCCCTCCAGTGCTCTGAAATATATTGGGAGAATCACTTCATTAAAGTCAGAAATCTTCTCAGGATACTACATCATTAGATTTCGAACTCTTTGTACCAAATTTGTTTAGGAGAATCATTTCATTAAAGCTTGAAATCTTTATGATACTGCATCACTAGGTTTCGAACTCTTTTTTCGTGCTAATTTCGTAACAAAGCATATTTCACTGATTTGCTTCATTTTCTACTAAGGAGGCACAACTATTTAATTTGGTAGCACTTAGAGTAAAAGTATTGAAGATTGTCTCGATTGGTTGTGCGGAAGTTATATTGGAGCTGCATTTAATGAGCAAATTGATTACGACGAAAGACAACGTGCAACTGAAATCCATCTCGATGCTCGGAACCTGATTCACAATAACTGATGGCGATGAAAATTAATTGCTTCATAATCGATGATATGATTTCACACATTGCAAATTCAATTTTATATCTTATATAATTTTTTTTAATTGTAATAAAGATTAAATTCATAGTAAGAAGCAATAAAGTCTAATGTATATAAAATTTATGCATATTTAAATAGGTAACTATTGAAACATATATTTATTTATTTGTAAATAGTTATAAAAATTATTTACAATAACATGTCATATCACTTATCATTTTCTACATGGTACAAATAAATTATCATTATTTAATGAGCAATCTAAAATAATGATTACTAAATAAAAATCCCTCTGTTTTACACCAATCAGAAATTAAATAAATTTAATTTAATAATTATAAAAAATAAATTATCTAAAAATTCTAATATCTGTTTTATATATTATTCACAAATTTTTAATCAACATAAATTTAATTGAAATATCAACATATTTTTTAATACGTTATACCCTAACGTGCCACCCAAATAATAATTGCAATGCCTCATTAAATTAAATAATGTACAATATATTTAGAAAAAAACTTGCCACCCAAATAATAATGGCAATGCCTCATTAAATTAAATAATGTACAATATATTTAGAAAATAATAGTAAGCTAATAACATGATATCCCATCTATGTTCCTAATAGATATGAATACGGATTTAATGCTGGTAAATGTGATAATAATAGGCTACAATACACTTTAGCACATTGTATTTTAATAATTTTAATGCCTCATTAAATTCAATAATGTACTCACTCAAAAGTTTCCTCGAAATTATTGTACCTACTTAATTACCAATGTCTCCAGCCAAAAAGCTCATTTAGTATAAGGTAAATGCATACGATATATTAATGAAATATATGAGCTATCAATCAACTACGACTACGGATTATCTCTAGATATGTAAGATATTTATATTATGAGAAGTGATTTGATTATCTATAGATATTTAAGATATTTATATTATGGAAAGTGATTAATGGGTATTTAATATAATTTTATATTAATTAATATTTATATTATGAGAAGTGATTTGATTATTTCTAGATATGTAAGATATTTATAGTATGAGAAGTGATTAATTGGGTATTTAAAATAATTTTATATTAATTAGTAATTGGATATGTAATTAATATTTATATTATGAGAAGTGATTTGATTATCTCTAGATATGTAAGATATTTATAGTATGAGAAGTGATTAATTGGGTATTTAAAATAATTTTATATTAATTAGTAATTGGATATGTAGGTGTGTTTTTATTTTTTTATTGATTCTAAGTATTTTATCTGAATTTGATTCCAAAGATCCAAATTCCAAAAACGAAAGTTTTACTTGCATATTTACTCCAAACACCAAACATCAAAATTCAAAAGACTAAAGTTTTACTTGCAATTTACTTGCATATCGATTCCAAACACCAAAATTCGAGAGATGAAAGTACATTTTACTTGCATATGGATTCCAAACACCAAAATTCAATTCTAGAGACATGGATTCCAAACACCAAAATTCCAAAATTAGTGTTTGCATATCGATTCCAAACACCGAAATTCCACCAAAAATCCAGAGACAGAAGTACACTTTACTTGTATATCCATTCCAAACACCAAAATTCTAGAGACGAAAGTTTGTTTGCATATCGGTTCCAAATACCAAATTTGTATATAGATTCCAAACACCAAAATTCTAGTGACGTCCCAACACCAAAATTGTAGAGAATAAAGTTAATGTTTACATATCAATTCCAAACACCACATGTCGATTCTAAACACCAAAATTGTATATCAATTCCAAACACCAAAATTTTAAAGACTAAACTTAATATTTGCATATCAATTCCTAACACTCCAAACAACAAAATTCCAACACTCCAAACATCAAAATTCCAAAGACTACCATATGAATTCCAAATACCAAAATTCTAGACACCACATATCGATCCCAAATACCAATACCAAAATTCCCAAACGATTCCAAATACCAAAACCAAAATTCCGGAGACGATTCCAAAGAAACACCACATATCAATTCCAAATACCAAAATTCGAGAGACGATTCCAAAGACCAAAATTCCACCCAAATTTCGGAGACGAAAATTCCATAGACGAAATGTTTTTATTCTTATGGGTGAAGCCACGAAGAATTGAACCGCATTTGCTTTTGAATGAAAAATAGCCTCCGCATTTGGTTTTGAATGAAAAATAACCTTTTTAAATGAAGAATCAGCTTTTAGCACTGCAACGGGTTTTGGCTTGGTGACATGTTCGATGTGAAAAAGCGGGTTTTGGCTTGGTGACATGCTCAATGTGAAAAAGCGGGTTTTGGCTGGATGAGATGCTCGATGTGAAAAAGTTTGCTATATAAAGTATGTCGAACGTTTTATGTAAGAATGGGATGGGAATTTGGAAATATGAATGTTTTGTGAATTCCAACATCTTTATTATAATCATTTATTATTTATCATATCTGTAAATTTAAAAGTTCCATCGATCAAATTGTAGACACGGAGAAAAGCAACATCCTTATTATAGTTATTTATCATATCTGTAATCAAAGATTTACAGTTTTATCATTGTTTTATTGTAATATTGGGTAGCTAGCTATTAAGCTAGCTAGCAGGCAGGGCAAGCAGTGGACAGAGTGAAGCAGGCTGCGCGTGGATAATACTCAAACGTCCTATGCCACTTGGACGAGAAGAGATGTGACGTTGTGTTGTTGATCTTGGTAACGTCCAAAGCCTGACGATGGAGGCAGTATGAGTGTGTCGTGCTCTCTGTTCCTCATCACTTGTTGAACTTCATTTTGGTCGATCCTGTAAGCGGCACGCAATACTTCCTCCGGCATCGCCTTCAAAACTGACTGCCTTCCTGCCAGAGTCGACCGGTATGAACTGCAATACAGTACATTGCACGAACAACGCGAATTGCTCATTATATTATATTCAATTCAAATCAGAGAAGCCTCCATTCCGAAATATATTATACTTACTTGTCCGATGTTGTAAACGTTATATACTCCAACCCATCGTCTCCTGCTTGCTTGATGACTGCATAGAATTGCGGAATGACGATGAACTGACCCTCTTTCACACGCCCATCAAACACACTCCTCCCTTCCTCTCCCACCACCTCCACTCTCCCCTCGCCTCTCGTCACGTACATTATGCCATGCGCGTTCATCCTCCACGACGGAACACATGATGCTCTCTGCAACCACAATAAAGTAATCCATTCATTGGATTGGAAAACATTAAAATTATATCTAAGTGAAGCAGAAAAAAATAGTTACTGCTTACCGGGCGGAGAATAACCCTCTCGGCTCCTAATCCCAAATACTTGAGTACAGGAAGTTTGTGGCGGTTGACTATATTCATTCGTCCCCCATCTCTTACATAGATATCGGCATCCTCGGGATTGTCAGCATTGTGCTTTACACGCATTGGGCACACAAGCTCTTCAACGCCATTCTCACTATATTCAGCCAATCCACCACCAACATGATCCTCTCTCCCCCACTGCCTCTGTCTCCCGTAAGGAGAGCGAGATCGAGATCGAGACTGAGGGCCGGGTAAGCTGAGACGTCGGCCGCGTCCAACTCTGGCAAAGAGTCGCGAATGCTGATTCTGTTGAAGCTTCCTTGCAGTTTCAAGCTCCACGTCCAACGACTGAGCCAAAGTGCGCGTGTTAAACCCTGCCAACATATTATCCCCAAGTCCCCCTCTTCTTCCTCTTTCTTCCTCTCCCTCCTCCTCACGACGACCACGAGACGATGAGCCTGGCCCAGCCAAAGTGAAGGGCTGAACATATATAGTACACCATCAGCAACTATATAAAATAAAGGAAAGAATCTACAATATAACTGAAAATGCAGATTATTAGTTAATTGGTCGGGATGCTTACGCTGAAATCCCTGCGGTTCTGATTTTGAGGGTTGGATGTGTCGGCAATGGCTACGATTTGCAGAGGCTCGTTACCATCATTATACGACCAATACGCTGCTCCTGCAAATATTGCTATCACGTCACCTCTCCTGATTCGCCTCACCTTCTGACTTGAGTCCTCTTCGTCCTCGTCCTCCCGTCGTCTCTCTGATCTCATGCGCCTTGATCGCCTTTGAAACGAAGGTTCGTCTCTGTAAGTCTCAGGACACCCCGGGAACACAATGCCTAGTCGACCCTCACCTGCACAGTGTACATATACAACATACCAGTAAATTATAACAGGAAATTTAGGTAATCATGTGACTTACACAAACAGTATGATGAGCTTACCTCGGACAACGTAAACCAAGAGATCGGCGCTGGCATATTGGGGCAACGAGATGGCGTCCCTTTCAATCGTCTTTCTGAAGAAGGCAACGCCTGCGCACTCTAATTCCTCGTTGTCTTCTCCGGTGGACAACTCGAAGGTGCCACCTTCTGATCTCATCGACTCCGATTCAGACGGTTCGTGGGTGCTCAGCCGCTGCAGCCTCCGGCACGCTGATGATTGCTCATCGTAACGACGACCTCTTTCTCTTCTTTGCCGATAAATTGCAGCTACAGGTGACACAGCTGACAGGGAAAGAAAAAGAACGCAGGCAAAGGAAACTAACAGTATCTGCATTAGAGGGCAACGCGCTGATTTCATCATTCCCTTCATTTCGCTTGCTTTCGTTTCGATGCTTCTTCGGGTTTCTTCACCCAGGCTATGTGTTCATGTTATTGCTGAATGTTAGTTTTATAGTATGGTGAGGGCGATATGATTAATGCTATATTCCAGTGAGAGCCACATAGGCTAAACGCCAAGGCGAGTGTTGATACGTGTGATGCAGGTACTCTCTGGCGTGCCATGTAGTGTCGTACCATTCGACGTGTAGATAGTTGCATGTTTGCTAAAAACGATGTTGCTGTGAATTAAAAATGCGTTTCGCTATTACATTCCCATTTTTATTATTGAAAAGCAAAAGCCATTGATGGTATATATTAGATGGAAAATATATTTCTTGAGAGTATAGAAGTACAACTCTTAGTGGTGATTAATTTAGATGATGTAGTGCATAAAGTTCTGGATGGATGAATTAAACAAGGATAATAAAAGAAACTAATTAATAAAAATGACGGAGAAATTATAGATAATAATTATAAAATAGTTAAATTACACTAATGGAAAGTGATATTACATTAGATTAATATATATATAAACCATTTAAATAAAAACACAAATGGATAATACAAATGGATAATATTTGTGTTAGAGATAAATTTTAGATAATAATTATAAAATAGTTAAATTACACTAATGGAAAGTGATATTACATTAGATTAATATATATATAAACCATTTAAATAAAAACACAAATGGATAATACAAATGGATAATATTTGTGTTAGAGATAAATTTTAGTTGAAATGTAAAATGTAATAGTGTTGAAAAAGAAAAACTCAGTTTATGAAAATAAGTAAATTTATTATAGAGCTGGACAGGTTTTGGATAAATGTGAACTGGTGTTTTTTTAAAGCATTTTTTGATTTGAAGTTATTAGTCACTAGTTCAATTTCCCAACACTTCTTGATATGAAGTTACTCGTTCAATTCCTCACACTTAAATTATTATAAAATATTTCTAATATACACAAAATATCTTTCTCTAAAAATTTATATATATATATATATATATATAAAATATTTAATAATAATAAGCATATTTACTACATATTTCATTCTTATTAATATTAATATTAGTGGAATGAGATTCATAATCAACCAAAATTATTTTCCGTTATTTAAAGTATTGTTTCAATTTTTTTTAAGATCATTCCGACAAATTCATTACCATTTTGTAGTTTGAAACATATGTTACCATTTTGTAGTTTGAAACATATGAAAGAGAACTTTTGTTGAGTTAAACACGATATTTCTTAACATTAAGTATTTAATTGTTAAAGAAATGGATTTGTCCACGAGGGTGTCCTTGACCATTACATTTTCTGATATGTATTGGTCTCACGAACGTTAGTTGTTATTGGGAATATAGAAATCCTATTAGTTTTTATAAAATCCTTGTGCCCACAAAATACTCTATGCATTTCCTTAATTTCTTGATAATTCATTTCTCGAATCTTCCATGGATGCTCGAATAACAAGTAAACAATAAACACCTAAAGGAACATTTTCAAAAGGTTGAGGTGAATCTTTTCAACTAGTAAGCATAACAAGCACCCAGTAGGTCAAAAAACCAACCCAAGCAAGAAAATACTAGAAAATATGAGATAATACAAGACATCAAGAGGACAAAGTGGTTGATATAGGAAACTTGTTCAAGTTTCCCTTCTTGAAGTCATTCAAAACTCAAAAAATGGAAAGAAAGACCTCCTATAACAAAGTCTAACTTGACTCAAACGGAGAAACTTGAGACCCTTGTTTCGCATGTTGCAAACCAAGGGCTCCAAGTAAACACCTACACACTAGACAAGGACAATAATAAAGCTCCAAACAAACACCAACATGGAGCACTAAACTAGAACAAAATTCACCAGTGTTTGATAAAAAACAAATGAGAAAATTCCTAGTATCATGAATATAGATTGAAAGGGAGTGCTTACTTAGAATTCTAGTTGAACAATAGTTAATTAATATCAATTTACCTTGTTTAAAAAAGAACATGCCCTTTGACGCATGATCCCACCTTTTTCCTACATATAATCTCTACACACTTCAAATTGTTGATTGAACATAAAGACTAGCATATGTGAGGGTGTCATAAGGTTGATTCACATTGCATCTTGCCTCTATCTAATTATATTATAATAGCTTGAACATGTTGACATATGACATTTAATGATCTTGATATGTGATCTCGAACATAATTGGCATTGGTCATGAACTTAGGAGATAACCACAAGCACTTCACCTTGTTGACCAATATCTTGTTGTGTCCATTCATAAATGGGACTTTTAAATTATGAAAAATAGAGTCAATATATTACATGTAATGGGGGGAGATGTGGGGTATTTGGGGAGGTGGGGGCGGTTGTAGGTATTGGGGGGTATAGAAAGGGTATTTGTTAAAAATAAGGGACATTTACTATAAATAGGGGACTATTTAATTGGAAATATGTATTAGGAAGGTTGTTTAGCAAAATAATTTTGGAAGGTATTTATCAATATACAATATTAGAGATATTCTTTAATATCTCATGAATTCATGTACCAAGTTATAGGTTCACCGAGTTGAGACTCCGTGGAATTTCCCTTTGTGTTAGAATGTTATGAACCTTGTGCCTTAGAAATGATAAGAAACCAATAACTACAACCCACTTCGAGGGGTGATCTGGATCTTGGGAGCTAAGATCTAAGAGGCTTGAAAGATGAGAGAGGAGGATAGAAAAGGTCTGACATAAAATTGATCACAAGAACATTGACAAAAATGCAAGAACTAAATATATCACAAAAATATGAAGAGGGGGAGCAAGAATTGGAGAAGAAGAATAATTCCATTAAGAAGAACCATTACATGCAATGAGGCCAATTTTGGGACCTACCCTTCTTAAACTTCACTATATTCCTATTGTCTTCTTATAAGATGCCTCATTGGAATAATCAAATTTAATTAGGGTTTACTCAGTTAGTTACATATCTATCAAGTTCCCTTTTCCATAAAAATATGACTTTATGACTTATAAATATGAACTTAGAATATAAGCCCCCATAAGATTTAGATCAATGCTTCCCCTTAGAAAATTATGGTCCTCATCATTCAAAATGATAAAAAGAGGGTGACCCCATTATGTTTAATGTACCATCATGACTACAATATGAAATAATACAATGAAGAGAAGGGTTGTGTGTGGTTAACCCATAATTGTAGGTTTGTGGGTGATTGATAACCATCATGATTACAATTTGCTAAGTGACAATAAAGAGAAGGGTTCTTGCATGGTTAACTCATAACTATGGGTTTGTGGATGACCCATAAACAAGATGAAAATGGAAAAATTGGAGAGAAGTTTTTTGTGGTTTACCCATAATCATGGGTTTGTGGATGACCCAAAATCATGGTTTTCTTATGAATTTTTCTAGAAACATACCTCGTATTGCATCTTTGTTGAAAACTTTTACTGCATGTGATGAAATAATTTTTTGTTGAAGACCCATTTGAGGCATTGAAGAGACCTTTCCATTAATATAATATAATTTCTCTTTAATGATCTATGGAGTGAGGAAATCATTCTTGAAACTCAAAATATGCATAGTTTCTAAACTTTACATAAATGTATAACTTCAATCTCTGATATTTTTCAAACCATGAAATCAAATCAAATTTTGTAAAAAAACCCATTTTGTCTAATAGAATATCCTTTAAAATGAGTTATTGTGCATGAGTCTGAAGTGATTTATAGAGGTTGTGGCACCTACATGAAGTTTGTTGAATATTGTTTCCTTGTGTACCTTCTGTTATTGTGCTTCTATGGTAGCCATGCCACCATGGAAAGCTAAGAAATGGTTGAAATGAGGTCATCCAAGCTTCCCTATGTTGAATACAAATTTTGTAATGAATGTAAAAATACCAAGTTTAGAGGGCCACAAAGGATGCCAAGGGTTTGTAGAGAAACATGGGTTGTTGTAGACACCAAGGAACCTTTGTGTTGCATAGCAATGGATGTAGTGGATCCATGTAAGAATGCTCCTGCAATGTTTAATGAAGATGTGAGTATAGAAAATCCTATAGTGCTTATGGACCAACTATGATACTTACAATGTATGGTGATGTAAATGGACTCCAAAAGTTCCAAAAGGAGGTTTGAGATTGCTACAAAACTTTGAAACTGAAATATCCTTCTAACCCTCTTTTCCATGGAGTCGTAACCTGCTCTGATACAACTAATTTGTATCTTGGGGGATAACATCCAAGAGGCTTGAATGCTAAGAAGGGAGGAGAGAAAATATTTGTCATAAACATGATCACAAGAAAATAGGTAAAAATGCAAGAACATAATGCAACACAAAAAATGAAGAGAGAGAGAGAGAGAGAGAGAGAGAGAGAGATTAACAATTGATGAAGAAGAAGAATTCTATTAAGAAGAACCATCACATACAATGAGGCCAATTTTTGGACCTCACCTTCTCCACCTTCACTCTATTCCCATTTCCTTCTTATAAGATGTCTTGTTAACATAGTCAACTTTAATTAGGCTTTAATATGTTGACTGCATATCCATCAAGTTCCTTTTAATAAACATATGACTTTATAACTTATATACCCAAACATAGAATATAATATCCTTGAATATTTTGATCAAGGGAAATGCCTTCTTTTATAATGAATACAATGTATAATACAAGATATGATGATCCTAAGACTAGGTCTCCTTTGTGTGTATATAGAAGACAAAGGGTACAATTGTAATGAAATGGAACCATCAAAGGTTCTTACCTACTTTTAATGTGTTTTCATGTCACACTTCAAATCAAGTGATTATGAAACAACAAGATTCTAATTATATTAATGTTGAAAATATTCTTCACATAAGGCCAACAAGGATGGTCACTCATTTGAAAAGAATGAAGAAAACAAACGATAACAAAAGGAAGAAATTATTCATGTTCATCTTCTCATTCGATAGCCCTATGTTTTAGCATCGTTTGACATTTTGTGGAATAAAAAACAAAGGTTATATGCCAAATATATCATTTCTTTCCTCACATATCTCCATTATTCCCTTTTTATCATTATTTCCATTATTCACATCATTTATTCATTTTTCATTTTCCCGTGTAAGTATTGTTTTCATGATAAATTACCTTACCTCCTCTTCTCTTTTTACTTAGTCATTTATGTGAATTTTTTCCATACACATTTTCCAAGTTGTGAGCGGGTGGGCACATGAAGATGATGGCCCTAAAAGGGGAAATGGGGCCATCAAGAACTAATGCCCATAGGAAAGGATACACATTCCCAGGAATACATGCATGTTTATGGGGGTCCAATCTCAACAAGAATTGAGGTACCAACTAGGATTCTAGCCAAGTTACCAGCTTAATGTGGCTTAGGAATGCACATGCATTCTTAGGAACACACATGTGCTTTAGGAATGTGCACATGTTCCATTAAGGATATGCACATGCTATAGGTATTCACATGTGTTCTTGATAATATTTTTTATTTAGATGCTCATGACCCTATTTTTACCAAATTAGGACCATATATTGTGTTTTTGTTAGACATTGAGTAAAATCCTTGCTTGTTGAACAACCTTGATCACTAAATCAACATCATGCCTTGTCTTCAAAGTTTAGGTAAGTGTTCTCACATATTTTTTTTTTCCAAATTTTTGTTTAAAATTCTAAAAAAAAAACAAATTCATACCCTCAACAAAATAATTGTATTTAATTGCAGGGAAATTGGATAACATGGAACCTAATTAGAACCCAAACCCACCATCAACAAATCAAAATTTATAACAACCCAACCAAACCAAAAGCCAATAAATCAAAATGATGAAACTGATGCATGATCCTTAGCTACATTAAATTCATTGTTACAAGATCTCCAAAACACTAGAGAGCCATCATGAGTGTCTCTTATAAGGTCATTAAAATCAATTGTATCATCTGTTAGTGTCAATATCTACATACTTCCATCAGGGATCAAAATTTTCTCTTTGCATTTTCATTTTAGGGGTCCCATAGTGAAATTTTTACATCATTTCATTAGGTCATGTCAAACTCATCCACTGATGGTTGTCTTCTCTTCAAAAAATCTAATTTCTCCCTCATAGAGTATACTTGCTGACCCTTCTTCAAGTTGTCTTCAGTTATGGTTTCATGGTCAATTTGCAATCATGCTTTCATTAGGTCATAGGGCATGTTTCAGTAGGTCTTAGGGTTTCATCACCAAGGTCAAGAACCTGATTTAAAAGTGTAAATAAAGGGCAACAAGGGTATAAGGATGATAAATAAGTCAAACATGATGGCTTCTAGGTCATAGTTACTGAATAATTATCCTTTAACCTAATGTAATTTTCACCTCAAAAACCTGTTTTTGAGGTGAAAACAGAGTATTTTGAGTTAATTTGTATTTCTTATGTAATTTTAAGTCACTTTATGTAATAAATGATCTTAGTTGCACCAAAGCGTCTCTTCTTGCTGCAAGACAAAGAAACACTGAAAAAGCAGTTCAAGTTGAGCATTATCCACCTGAAAAGAAACAAAGAAGAAAAAGCATTAAAAATAGAGTTTTGAGAAAGGTAAAGAAACATTAGAAAGTGGGTTTTTCAAGTGAAAAAACAAAATTTACTCCTATATAAGGCCTCACATTTCATTTTCAAGCTCATTATTCTCATTTGGAAAGCAAGAAGTCAAAAAGTGAGAAGAAGAGGAAAGGTTGAGTGAGTTTTGGGCAAAGGAGAGTTAGCGTTGTGCTTCTGGAGGGTGGCGCTGCACATCTGGAGCAGTGGTGGAGTGGCGATGCGCGTAGGCAGACTGGCGCTGCGCGTTTCAGGAAGGTAGGGTTGGCATTGCGCATTGAGGGTTTGGCAGTGCGCGTTTGGGCCCGGCGCTGCGCGTCTGGAGAAATTCCCAGTGTAATTTTACACTACACTGCGCTTCTAGAGGCGGCGTTGCACGTTTGTGTAGTGGCGCTGCGTGTTTAGCAGAAGGGCCAGAAAGACCTCTAAACTTCAACAAACTTCAAATTTTCCCTCTCTTACCTGCATACAAGTAAGTGGTCCTCCATACTACATTGATTGGTTTGCAATTGAACTTTTAAGCTAAATTCTCTGTCGGTTATGCCTAAACCCTAGAATTCTCCCTTCTATCCCTAAAACCCTAAAACCCCCATTGTTCCTCCTATCACCTATCACTACAATAAACTCTTTCCCTATCCCTTTATCCCTTTATCCCTATTCCATAACATCCACATCCCTTTATCCCTCTTCCCAAAGGGAAATTTCTCAAACAAATTAAGCCCTCCCTCTCATTTTTGATTCCTACTCCCTCATTCATTTTCTAGCCCATAAAGTCATCTCCCATCCCCTCACTCCTAAATCACTCTCACTCATTCCCTTCATACAAACTCAAGCGTTGTAAACATGACAGAGAGGACTGAGACTATGAGGAGGAGGAAAACACAAGCAGTGACACCTCAGCAGATAGAGCTAGGGATCAGAGAAAACCACACAATGGAGGCAGAATTATCAAAGAAGAGCCATCAAACCTCAGAGAATTGTAGACCTCTTAGTTGGCTATCACTTGTTTCAGATACCTTGGCTGCTATGAGTTCTGTGAGTAGGTAGAGAGAGTTCAATCACTCTGAGCTCACCAGACTTTTTGTAGCCCATCTTTAGGACAACAGGGTGACTCTTGCTGGGATGAAATTCACAGTTTCACCTTCCATCATTGTAGAAGGCCAATAGAGACAATCAGATGATCAGGCACATGGCCTACCATTATAGGACCTGAAACAAAATTTGCAACATGAGGGTCAAAAATATGAAAGCTAGGCTAAGGCAGGCTCTGAAAGGCAAAAAGGAGGAGGATAAGCTTAGGTTGCTTGTTGAATCTTCCTTGGCTCATCAGGACACTTGATGATGGTGCTTCTCACCAATTTTGGGCAAGTTTGGAAGAATTTTTGTCACTTGCAAGTTTTGAAATTTTACACACAGGAAATCTGCCTCAACACGCAGTACCACTAGCGCTATGCTTTTCCTAGGGGCACCCAAATGAGAATTGGTTTTCATTTTTGGATTCAGAGAAATGAGGACATGCACCCTATGGATTTGCTAAGTTTTTGGGGCAGAATTGGTCTACCAAAAGGTCAAAAAACACCCTAAAAATGACCTTTTTGCCACTTTTTCGACACACAGAAGTAGTCTTGGGAGAATCAAGTTTTGAAGTGTCAAGTGAGCTTCAAAAATAGAAATTTTAGATTTTTTGGAAAGTATACTTGAAGACCTTTCCAGTGAGATATCATGAGCTCAATTTGGATGCCGGGAAGGCCTCCAAAAGTGACCTGAAAGTGGCGCTGCACATTGGGCCAGTGGCGTTGCGCGTAGGGCAACTTTTGCACAGTATGGCTATTTTTCCATTTTTTGACTGTGTTCATGGATTCTCTCTCATGGAGGATGTTTTACCATTGTAAATGATGACTTGGCATGTAAATATGATAGATAAATAGTAATAGAGGGTAGATTCATCATAGTAGAAGTCAATTTGAGCTCAAATGAATCAGTTTTTCACTTTTAGAGGCAAGTTGTTGAGATGCCTATATTCCTGTTTCTTGTTCATTGTTGGTTAGATTAGCTCCTCATCTTAGGGATTCAACCCCTGAGGATGGGAGGAGGTTGAAACCATGCCTATATATTCTTCTTCTTTCTCATTGTAAAGGGTTGGACTCAGCTGGATGCTCAGACCTTGATTGTAAACCATTTGTAGCAGTTTAGCAGGAGATTAATAAGAATTGCAACTATGTTTATGTGATCCTTGTGGTATGGAATTTTAGTACAGTTTCTTCTTTTGTGATCATATGTTAATGTGTTTTGTATACTTCATTAATCATTTCATTGCTTCTAAGTGAATGCTTTGATAGGAAGAATTCATTGCATCAATGCTCTACTTTGGGAAAACATTCACCATTTCATGTTTTCTGTAGTCTAGGAAGGATCCATGGTTTTCACATGCTCTTCCTAGCTTCTCACTAGTCTTAAACATCTCACCCATCAAGCCTTGGAGTGCTAAACCTTATGCCTACATTTCCCCATTTAACACCCTGCAATTTTGACCTAATTCCCTAGACCTAAACTATCCAGCTCCTCCTGATCTAGCAAAACCCCTTCAAAATCCAATCAAAACTTCGTACTACTATACCTAGCCTAAAATCCTTTCCTGATCCAGTCATCTTGGTTGATATCCTTATGGAGAGAGCCCTCTCCCAGCCTAGTAGGGCTAGCTACTTGGCTAAGCGTGGTTTGTGATTACCCTGGCATTGCCTTCCTTTAGCCTAAGGTTCAATCTGGGTGATAACATAGTGGTGACCATATTGGGGAACGAAAGACTAATCACCCGGGTAATATCTTTCATTTGAATTCTTAAGCATATGGATGATGAATTTTAGAATTTACTAGGCTGAATTGGAAAGTTGTAAAGCAATATATAAAACTTCAAAATTTGAGCACACTGGCTTCAAGAAAGTACACTAGGGCCAATCCAGATCCAAACCATGCCCCAGTAGTGGATAATCCTAACCTGATTTCGAGAAGACTCAGAAGACAAGAAACTTCAGTGAGTCCAACACCTTCAATGAAAGTAGATTCCTGCCCTGATGAGTGGTTATTTTTAAAAGACCTCCCCTTTGATCTATCGTTTGACCTTTTCCTATTTAGAACCAAGTTTGAAAGTGCACTTGACGACATAGTTCTAGATCCAAAGTTTATTGTAGATCTCGAAGTCCAAAAGGAAAACCGGTCAATTGATGAGTATATTCTATATTCCCCCCAATCATCCCTCACTAATGCTAAGATCCCTAAGTTTTCTGAACCGGTGTCCACTACCCTCAGTTCATCATTATTACCTTCAACCTTTGAAGTTCATTCCCTACCTCCATTTATACCTTCACTTCCCTATCAACCTATTATTCCTCATCAATAACCTATTACTTCCAATTCTCCATCAACTCCTACTAGCCCAACCCTTGCTTTAAATCCACCTCGACTTATGGCTGCCTGGTATGCACCCCTTGTTTTACCTCAGAATCTTGGTGCCATGCCCGCTGATTATCAAACCAAAATACCTTTCTTTGATGCCACTCAAACCATTACAGCTCAGCAACATGTTGATAAAATGAATGATTTCTTTGACCTCCATGAAGTAGATATTGAAGATGTGTCGATGAGATTGTTTGTACAAAGATTTGGAGGTGAAGTTCGAAAATGGTTTAGAAGTTTACCAACAGATTCTATCACCACTTTACCAATCCTCCATATGCAGTTCCTGGATCGGTGGGAGGTGAAGAAGAATGCACTTCATATTTTTTCCGAGTATGAGAACATCAAAAGAAATGTTGGCGAGAGTGTGCCAGACTATTGTGTGAGGTTTAATGCAGTATACAATGCTATTCCTGCCAACTTTAAACCACCAGAGGGATTGGATTTGCTTAACTTTCCAGACGGTTTCTATGCTGATATGGCATATCAGTTGTGGGAACAAGATCCTACCACACTAGAAGACATGCAAAAGAATGTTGTGAGTGTAGAAGAAAACTTGTTGGCCAAAAGAGCAAGAATGAGATCTGAGAAAAGAGTGACCATAAAAGAAGAAGCATCTACTTCAGATGTAAAGATGGATACATTGATTCGAACAGTGGAGGATGGTTGACCAGATAACCATCACAGATAGACCTGAACCACTAATCCGGAATCCAAATTTTAGAGGACAAAAGCAGCCCCAATTCTGAATCAAGCAGAGAGAACAAAAGACACCAGAGCAACCAACGCAACAATAGTAGATTAGAACTCCCTTATAGCAGAATTATGTTTAAGGAATGGAAGAAGAAGATGAGGAAGATCCGGTAATTGAAACAAATCACTTTTTCACTGTTGATGGTATGCCAATATTTCTGACCGAAGATGAAGAATACGCAGAAGTTACAGACATTCAAAGGGACGAGGATTACATCTTAGCAAATGATGTTGTTTTGGAGGCTGAGTTTGATGATTATTAGCGTGGTTATATGAATGCTTTGACTGCATAGCAGAGGCGGTATTCTTTAAGGAGCAGAGATGTACCAGTCAATCCCATTCAGAAAAGAAAGGATGTGCAATCAAAGAATGATTCCTCAAACACTCAGAAGAAAGGGAAAGAGCTTGTTGATCCGAATCCCAACAAGGTACCATCAACAAGTATCACTGCAAACGAGAAGAACAATCAGAAAAAAGATAGTGCAGCGAAAGAGCAAGCAGATAAGAAGGACATTGGTGTCAAAGAGGTAGAAAAAGTTTCATCCTTTAATTTATAAAGTGAAATTTATAAATTAAAAATGCCCATTCCTTTGATTGAGCTTGTTAAGAATAGAAATTATAAACACCATGTATCTAGAATATTGCAAATATATCCTTTGTCAGACATGGTGAATGTCAAGGATGATCACCCTGAACTCAATTTGGTCTAGCCATAGAAGGTCAGCCTGAAGATAGTGAAGTTCCTCCCTTTTATCTTAGTCTTAGATTACATGAGTACATTCTCCATAATGCTATGTTAGATTCCAGAGCTTCTCACAATTTGGTGCCTAAAGCCATTATAGAAAATTTGGGCCTGGATATCACCCGGAAATATCATGATTTGTACTCCTTTGACCCCAGTAGAGTTCGTTGCATTGGTCTCATCAAAGATTTGGTGGTTTCTTTAGATCAAATCCCATCCAAAAATGTCTTAATGGATGTGGTAGTTTCTGATATACCGCCTCAATTTGGTATGCTCTTATCTAGATCGTGGGGTGCTAAACTCAAAGGCACTTTACAATTTGACTTCTCTTATGCTACCATCCTTGTTTTCAGTCAATTGAGGAAGTTGTATCGGGAAAAGAAAATGAAGTACATGATCACTAGTAAAGAGAAGCCTGTGAATCATCCAATAAATGTTGTACATACTAATTTAGAGTCCTTTGTTTTGTACTCTGATAGTGGATTGAATGATGTAGATATTTAGCTTGTAGAAGTAGATGATGTACTAGAAATTTCTGAGAATTTTAGAGCAATTCTTAATCAAGAAAAAGAAAAAATAGCAAGTTCTTCTGAGCATCCTACACAACAACAAAAGGTCAGTGAAGAGCAGAAAAATGAAGTAATCATCAAAGGTAAGGTAGAGAAGGAGACATAATTTCAGCATCTAGAAGATGAAGCCGACCTTTAGAGCATGGACTTCGATGGCGCCGTGGGTAAGAACGGTGCTAGTATTGGAATTTGGATTCGAAGCCCTGCTTTCCAACCTGCCAAAGTCCCAAATAATGTTAGAGTATGTTCCTACAAGTTAGCTTTTGATTGCTCTAATAATGAAGTGGAGTATGAGGCTTTGATTATAGGTCTTAAAATTTTGATGAAACTGGATGTGAAAAGGATTTTTGTTTATGGTGATTCAGAGCTGGTGATTAAACAAGTAAAAGGAGAATATCAAGCAAAGCATCTGTGGATGAGAGCCTACAAATTGCAGTTCTGGATATTTTGAGGATGTTTCTTGAGTATACCTTGACAACAGTATCCTGGGCTCAAAACATCATTGCAGATTCACTCGCCACTATGGCCAGCAATTTGAAGATTCCAATGAATTCTCGCAACAAATTTGAAATTCATGTCAAACATAGGCCTGTTGTTCCTGATAATTTGAGGTATTAATGCCTTTTTTGTGGAATGAAGGAAAGTTTAAGAATGCTTCCATTGATGATGATTGTAATTCTGATGAACAAGATATGGAGGTAAATCAGATGGAGGTTTTACAGCTAAAGGATAATAATATTCCTATAGGTCTCATATCTTTAGAGGAGCTTTTTGATCAGGATGATGTGGCAAGAAAACCGACCTTGATTCCTATGGACCAAGGAGTTGAAGATGTAAATATTGGAACAACTAACCATCTCAAGCTTGTAAAGTTATCAAAAGCATTGTCTCCCAAAGTAAAAGCTAAGTATGTTAGATTACTTTCTGAATTTTCTGATGTTTTTGCACAAGATTATTCATATTTGAAAGTGTATGACAAGTATATCATTCAGCATACTATTCCTATCAAGCCGGATCAAAAACCTTTTAGACAGAAATTGAGAAGAATTAATCCAAAGTTGTTGCCATCCATCAAGAAAGAGGTAAATAGATTGTTTACAGCTGGCATCATTGTTCCAATTAGATTTTCTGATTGGATTTCAAATTTGGTCCCAATACGAAAGAAGACCGGAGAAATAAGGTTGTGCATAGATTTCTGGAACCTCAAAAAAGTATAATTAAAGGATAATTACCCACTTTGTAAGATGGACCATATTCTGCAAAGAGTAGTTGGAGCATCACGGATGTCACTACTAGATGGTTACTCAAGCTATAACCAAATCTTGGTGCATGAAAAAGACCAAGACAAAACTGTCTTCACAACACCTTGGGGAACTTTTCAGTATGCCAAAATTCCATTTGGATTGAAGAATGTCAGAGCCACTTTTCAGCGGGTGATGGACATAACTTTTACTAATGAGAAGGATGTTTTCTTAGTAGTTTATTTAGATGATCTGACAATATTTTCTAGTTCTGATGATGAGCATTTGCACCACTTAAGGATTGCCTTTCAGAAATGTAGGAAGCTCAGGATTTCTCTAAACCCAAAAAAGAGTCTTTTTGCCATGGACGAGGGTAAACTCCTTGGTCATATAATTTCAAAAGATGGCATTCACATTGATCCTTCAAGGGTGGAGGCAATCTAGCATATAGACTTTCCGCACAACAAAAAGGAGATTCGGGCTTTCAATGGTAAGATGAATTTCTTACACAAATTTATACCAAATTTGGTTGAGCATTTACGTGAAATAACTAATATGTTGAAAAAGGACATCACTGTGAAATGGACCGAGGATGCCATGAAATCATTCAACTTGGTAAAGTTTTCTTTAACCATAGCCCCAGTCTTGATTAGTCCTGATTATACTCATGATTTTATTATATTTTCATTTTCACCTGAGCACACCATGGTTGTGGTGTTGATGCAAAAGAGGGATCACGTGGAGCAACCCATTGCTTTTTTCAGTGCGACTACTCGAGATGTTGCCTTGCATTACAATATCAATGAAAAACAAGTTCTGGCTCTTATAAAAGCATTGAAGGATTTCAAAGTATACATTTTGCATTCACATACCATAACATATGTTCCTAATGTAGCAGTCAAGGATGTTCTCATGATAACTGATCCGGAGGGGAGGAGAGGTAAGTGGATAGCAACAATGTTGGAGTATGATCTTGATTAAACCTACCAAATGATCAAAGGACAAGGCTTGGAAAAACTGATGGCTGAACCAAATTTGCATGCTCTAGACATAAATCTCATTGCAGCAATGTCAGAGGACGAAGATGGTGGCTCACTCATTCAAGTATCAAAAATGTTTCTCAAATCACCTTGGTATTCTGATATAGTTTATGTTCTTCAGCATCTTTCGCCACCTCCTGGAATGTCAATAAGTAAAGGTATATCACCAAAACTAAAGTTTGTAAAATTCTGCATTTTAAATAGTTCCCTCTATTTGAAAGATCCGAGAGGAGTTCTTCTTAATTGTTTGGTTGAAGATGAAGCTCAGCAGGTAATGAATGATTTTCATAGAGGTGATTGTGGCGATCATTTGTTTTGGAAAACAACAACTAGCCAAGTGTTGAGAGCAGGATATTATTGACCAACTTTGTTTTTAGATTTATATAAAACAGTTATGGGCTGCATGAATGCCAAGTTTTTCAAGGAAAAAGGAAGTTGCTTCCTCTTCCTTTGAAGCCAGTTGAAGTAAATGCACCTTTCTAGCAGTGGGGACTTGATTTCATAGGGGAAATCCATCATACATCATCAGCACAACACATATGGATTTTGACAGCTACCGATTACTTCACCAAGTGGATTGAGGCCATTCCAACAAGGCAAGCCACAGACACGGTAATTATCTAATTTTTAGAATCTAATATCTTGTCTCATTTTGGGTGCCCTCACAAGATTATAACAAATAGTGCAGCAGCATTTAAGTCCAATAAGATGGTTGAGTTTTTCAACAAGTACATTATTACATTGGGTCATTCCACGACATACTACCCACAAGGCAATGGATTGGCTGAGTCATCAAATAAATCCTTGGTGAACATTATCAAGAAAATGTTGGAGGCAAACAAAAAGAATTGGCATCGAAAGCTTGTTAGTGCCTTGTGGGCCAATAGAGTGAGTAGCAAGAAATCCATAGGTATGTCACCTTTTGAGTTGGTTTATGGTACTGATACAGTATTTCCTACATCACTTGCAGTCCCGATCATGAGATTATTATAGGAAGCTGGCAGTGAAGAGGATGATATTCAGTGCAGAATTAATCAAATGATTCACCTTTAGCAAAAAAGGTAAGAGGTTTCCCAAAACACTTTCCAGTTGCAAGAGAAGAAAAAGAAAATTTATGACTGCAAAACCAAAGCATAAAAGTTTCAGCTGGAAGATGTAGTGTTGTGGTGGGATGCACGGAATGATGAAAAGGGAAAGCATGGTAAGTTTGACAATTTATGGAAAGGACCATATAAAATCTCAGCTTATCGAGGACAGAATGCATTTTTGTTAAAGGAAATGGATGGTCAGGAATGTTCAGGAGGCCCAGTGAATAGTAGGCTCCTAAAGCATTACTACTTTAGAGGTTGTTCCCTGAGGTTACTTCACCTTCAATGTATATATCAGTTTGCTTTTCCTTGCAAGGTTCCAAGTACACTGTCACCTAAGCTTGGGGCCCAAAGTGAAGGCTATAAAGTTTGAATGATTAGTGTCAAGTTTGGTTGATTTGGTTTATAGTCAAGTTTAGAGTCAGTTGTGAGTCAGTTTTCAGTTTTTCTTGAGTCATTTTTCACTTTTTTTGTTGGTTTGATCGTATTGCCCAATGGACTAGGCACTTGGTCTATGACGTTCTTGACACCTCCAAGGAGCTTCCATCCCCAATAAGGCCAATTTTAGTGTCAGTATCTGCATACTTCCATCAGGGATCAAAATTTGCTCTTTCCATTTTCATTTTAGGGGTCCCATACTGAAATTTTTACATCATTTCATTAGGTCATGTCAAACTAATCCACTAATGGTTGTCTTCTCTTCAGAAAATCTAATTTCTCCCTCATAGAGTATACTTTTTGACCCTTCTTTAGGTTGCCTTCAGTTATGGTTTCATGGTCAATTTGCAATCATGTTTTCATTAGGTCATAGGGCATGTTTCATTAGGTCTATGGTTTCATCACCAAGGTCAAGAACCTGATTTAAAAGTGTAAATAAAGGGCAACAAGGGTATAAGGATGATAAATAAGTCAAACATGATGGCTTGTAGTCATAGTTACTGAGTAATTATCTTTTAACCTAATGTAATTTCCACCTCAAAAACATGTTTTTGAGGTGAAAACAAAGTATTTTGAGTTAATTTGTATTTCTTATGTAATTTTAAGTCACTTTATGTAATAAATGATCCCAGTCACACCAAAGCATCTCTCCTTGCTGCAAGACAAAGAAACACTGCAAAAATCAGTTCAAGTTGAGCATTATCTACCTGAAAAGAAACAAAGAAGAAAAGGCATTACAAACAGAGTTTTGAGAAAGGTCAAGAAACATTAGAAACTGGGTTTTACAAGTGAAAAATCAAAATTTACTCCTATAGAAGGCCTCACATTTCATTTTCAAGTTCATTATTCTCATTTGGCAAGCAAGAAGTCAAAAAGTGAGGAGAAGAGGAAAGGTTGAGCGATTTTTGGGCAAAGGAGAGTTGGTGATGCACTTCCAGAGGGTGGCGTTGCACGTCTAGAGCAGTGGTGGAGTGGCGCTGCGCGTAGGCAAACTGGCGTTGTGCGTTTCAGGCAGGCAGGGTTGGTGTTGCACATTGAGGATTTGGTGCTGCGCGTCTGGTCCCCGTGCTGCGCTTTTGGAGAATTTCCTAGTGTAATTTTACATTGTGCTACGCTTCTAGAGGTGGCATTGTGCCTCTGTGCAGTGGCACTATGCGTTTAGCAGAAGGGCCAGAAAGACCTCTAAACTTCAACAAACTTCAAATTTTCCCTCTCTTACTTGCACACAAGTAAGTGGTCCTCCATACTACATTGATTGGTTTGCAATTAAATTTTAAGCTAAATTCTCCCTTGGTTATGCCTAAACCCTAAAATTATCCCTTCTATGCCTAGACCCTAAAATTCTCCCTTCTATGCCTAAAACCCTAAAACCCCCATTGTTCCTCCTATCACCTATCACTACAACTCTAAATTCTTTCCCTATCCCTTTATCCCTTTATCCCTATTCCATAACATCCACATCCCTTTATCCCTCTTCCCAAAGGGCAATTTCTCAAACAAACTAAGCCCTCCCTCTCATTTTATGATTCCTACTCCCTCATTCATTTTCTAGCCCATAAAGTCATCTCCTATCCCCTCACTCCTAAATCACTCTCACTCATTGCCTTCATACAACCTCAAGCCTTGCAAACATGGACAGAGAGGACCGAGACTATGAGGAGCAGGAAAACACAGGCAATGACACCTCAACAGATAGAGCTAGGCATCAGAGAAAACCACACAAGGGAGGTAGAATTATTAGAGAAGAGCCATCAAACCTTAGAGAATTGCAGGCCTCTGAGTTGGTTGTCACTTGTTTCAGATATCTTGGCTGCTATGAGTTTTGTGAGCAGGTAAAGAGAGTCATAGAAAATTTTAGGGGCGAATGTTAGCCCTTTGGAGAAATTAAGGGGTTTTAAATTTTTAGTGGGCGAATATTTTGTATCATAGCAGATTTTTACAAATCACCTCAATAACCCACCTTATTTTAAGGGAGAGGGTAAAAAAGGTAAATTTAGCCCTTGAAACTAGGAGTTACAACCTTCCATTCGCCCATTTTCAAGAATATGTTTTATTTAAGTGAATCCATTCGCCCATTTTCAAGAATAGGTTTTATTTAAGTGAATCCTATGGGCCAAATACCATATTTATAAAAGAGGTATGGTAAATTAATAAAAATATAAATAAATGAGAGGTATGGTAAATAAATAAAACATTTTTTATATTTACTCCATAAGTCACCTTATATACATGCAAGGGTGTAAACAAATAAAAATATAAGTAAAGTGGAGGTATGGTAAGTAAATAAAACGTCTTTTTATACTTACTCAAAAGGTATGGTAAATAAATAAAAATATAAATAAACTAGACATATGGTAAATAAATAAAACCTCTTTTTATATTTAGTCCATAACCCTCGTTCTATTTATGAAGGCTCAAGAAAGAGGTTTTATTTAAGTGAATCCTATGGGCCAAATACCATATTTGTAAAAGAGGTATGGTAAATTAATAAAAATATAAATAAACGAGAGGTATGGTAAACAAATAAAACATTTTTTTATATTTACTCCATAAGTCACCTTATATTTACGAACACTCAAAAGATGTGTTATATTTAGGTGAAACCTATGGGCAAAATACTATGGGACAAATACCATGGACTAGATTGTTATTAATACCATGCAAAAAAACATTATTAACCGTAATATTAGTATTAATAAAAATAAAAATGGGACATGGTATTGACCCATGGTATTCACCAAAATGGCACACGGTATTGACCCATGGTATTCACTGGGAATGTAGCCTATTTAAATGGGGGAATTAAACCAACATAGATCCATCTTTACTCTGGATCTACTAACCCCCCCGAGAGGTATCAAATATCATGATATGAAAACTAGCATAGAGTGAAAAATATTTGATCCCTCTCGGGGCTTGGTGGATCAAGAGTAAAAATGGATGTTGTAATTTAATGTATGTTAAACATTTTAGCTTGGTTAAAATAAAAAATAAAATAAAATTCAACTATTAATTTTATTAGTTTTTATAAATTACTAATAGTCATTTTTAAGCTCCAGGTTTATGATAACCCATGGTATTGACCCATGGTAATACCATGGTATTCATGTGAGAATAGACTAATTAAAGGGGAAATTCTATCATCTTAGATCCATCTTAATTCTGGGTCTACCAAGTGCTCAGAGGGATAAATAGATTTCATCCCCCTAAGAGTGGTAGATGTGGAGTTAAGATGGACATAGGTTGGTTTTTATGATAATGAAGATATTAAATAGACTTAGGAAATTATATTGTAAAAACATATTAAGGTGAATGGTTAAAGCATAGACATTGGACAAGTATATTTGTATACTTCTATTTTAAACTGAAACAAATCCAGGGGTAAAAGGAATGAATTGATTGCACTAGTCATCCTTCTATAACTTTCCAACATATGCTGGAGTAAACAGATTGTAATTTGGGTAATTTTTCTAACTGCAAACAGGAACATACTGTGTATTGGCAGGGTGGTTACGAGGTCCCTAGAAGTGATGAATTTGATTTTTTCTTGGTTTTATATATAGTATTAGGTTTTTTCTCATGCTTTCTGTGAATGACACGGGTGAATTTTATCTTACACCCACTAGGTTATCGATAATTTCAGTAATTTTGATTTCAAAAGATAATTTAAAGAAATGCAATGATTTTATTTGTGTATTCAATAAACACAATATTCTAATGGATTTCTGCATTTTTGGTTTACCTATATAGATTCCATGGAGAAGTGTTAGTGGTGTGACATCAATTGTCCTCAAGCAGAGGCTTTAGTTTTACTCTTTTTGGAAGAAAATACTTTCTTCCAACATTTTTGAGTTTCATGAAAAATTTGAAAGTCCTAATAGTATTCAATTATGGGTTCAAGAGAGACATAGCATTCAATTATGGGTTAAATAGATCCACACTGAATGATATATCGTCCTTATCTTCACTTAGTTTAAGACTATTCACTTGGAGAGCCTGCATGTGCACCCACTTCAAGAGCATAGTAAAGTCATGTAGAAATTAGAGAAGCTATCTTTAAGCTTTTAGTGGAGAATGGAAAAATGTCTAGGTTCAATAACAACCAGTCGAGCATTAAGCTTCCAATAATGCTAGATTTTAACCTGGAGCACTTTTGTGATTTGGAGGAGATGCCCCCTCGTATATGTGACACATCTTTAGTTGTGAATTGGACTATTACTAACCATCATTTCCTTCAAAAGCTACCTGATGACTTGGGGAACCTCAACTCTTTAAGAATGTTAGGAAGGAAAGAAAGTACATTATGCTAAGTTATCTTATGCTTTTCAAGTTTTTCTTGGATATCTACAACGTTTCAGGTAGGAAAGTACATTCTGTTAATGAAAATTTGTCTTGATAGAAAGGCCCAATTTCAAATTCTAATGCTTTCAAAAAACATTGTATAATTGTAATGTTTCTAAAAGGAAAGAATATTTTTTCAATTTAAGTATCATGATCCCATATTCCAACTTATTTTTCAGTAACCCATTAGGATTTGTAGCTTTGAATAAATCCATGTCTTTTGATAAGATCCTCTTCCAAATTAGAACGCAGTTTCCTTTTGGCAATAACCACATACAATGTCTTGATTTTGTTATTGAGAAAATAGAGGTTGTGAAACAAGCTTGTGAAATACAAGGATTTGATTCATTGATTATGTATCAATTATGGCTCTTGATGTAACAATTTCTTCATTTTGTTGCTTGAAAATAGAGGTTACGCTTTACTATTTCACAGAATTTCTTACAATCTTTCCATAAGTATTGATTTGTAATCTCAGTCACTGAGGGATGACAGTAATGACAAAGGTAATATTCCATGGTTTGAAGTTACCCTCTTACTAAATATTTAAATATATCACCACAATTTAACTGTTAGTTAAAGGAATTGTATTTGATTTGTAGACAATTCATTGCTTGATTTATAGATTTTGATTTTTTCCTTTTTTGATTTTTTTCTGTGATTTGGTATGAGATATCTTCCAATATTTGGGTTCCCTAGTTTCCCCACCATAGCTACGAGGTTCAGATGCTATCATTAAATATTCTCAGAACGTTACAACTTTTCTAGTAAGTGTACTTTGAAACATTGTTGTTGCTTTTCCATGGTGTTAATGCAAATAAGCACTACAACTAGTGCCATTATTTAGATTAAGTACCGAAATCTAGGTGGTCTTGTAATGATGCAGTGATTGTTTTCTAGCTACTAAGGCCATATGCATTTTTATCTCTTATGTTGTCTTGAGATATTCAAATTCAGAATAAGAATTGAGGTCTCGTTTCCACTGTAGATTGCAGTCAGTTTCTTGAACATAATATATAGTAGATTATATTTTACTAATCAACTGTGGATGTGATCCCTCGTAGGAAAGGAAATTCAAAGTGACTTTGATTTCACATTGATTTGTCAAAACATCCACACAGAAAAGGATATTCAAAGTGACACTGATTTCACACTGATTTGTCAAAATGGAGGCAAGAGAAAAGGAAACTTTGTATTCAACAATGCTCTTAATTTCATATGTACATGCACAGACATATTAGTAGAAAATATTGAAGGGCTGCCTAAGTAATATTTTCCATTCCACTACATTCTTTATAGCTTGTAAATAAATAACTTGGAACAATTCATTACACTACTTGTTATTCTTTATTAATCAGTGGTTAAGATTTTGATATTGAACTAGCTAAGATTTTTCTTCCTTCTGTGAAATTGTGTGTTCTATAATGCTTCTTTTCCATTCACTATGTATAGCATATAAAGTGTGTCTAATGGAGTAGGAAGATTGGAAAGTCTTGTGATCCTTGAACTATGTTACAAGGCAGAAACCCAATGGGGTAGGGTAGGTGCATCCCCACAAAGGGGTCACAAATACCAAAGTTGGTATTGGCTAGTGCCTTAAGCTAGAAAATTTCCTTTACCCTTGTATTAACAGTGAATCCGGAGAGGATTCTAATATTATCTTTATAAGATTTATATTAGTTAAGATTGATGAATAAAATTCATGAGACATGAGCTAGGATGTCCTTGCAAGGTGGTTGTTGATTATTGGAAGCTATGATGGCCATTATGTCAGGCTAGGTGGTCGCACTCCCTTGATCATGAGCACGATTGTGATCAAGATGGAAGACTTCATAGTCTGGATTGATTGTTTAGCAATGATAATTAGTGGGCTCATTCACAAAAGCTTCTATTTCACTAATCCTTTTTATAGAGTTGTCAGATTCAATTTCCAAAGGTTTTAATTACACTATAGAGTTAAATTCTGAGAGAGTTGTGATTCACAGTGTTAAGTATAGCAGCTATGACACTTGAATGAAGGCAAGCATAGTAGATGTATCAGACTCTGTTATAAGCTTACATGCATATTATAAGGGACTTGGTTGCTTTTTTATAATTTTATGAACAAGTTCCATTTCGTGGAAATGTGAAAAAAATAGTGATATTGCCACCATGTGGCTCTTGTCATATATGGTTTTATACTTTTTCAAAAAATTCTCTAAGAGTTCACAATGTTAAGATTCACTAGGACCTTACAAAGTTTTATTATTTAGTGAAAGACTCACCAAGATCTTACAAGATTTTATAATTGAGTAAAATATTCGCCATGCTTGGTGAAAGATTCGCCAAAAAATTATATATACATATTATATTATTGATAAAATCGCCTTCCATTTTTCCTATATACCATGGAGATTCGCCCATTTATTATACATATAAATTTGGGGGGGTTCTTAAGTGAATCCCATCTTCAGGACAACAAGGTGACTCTTGCTGGGGTGACATTCATAGTTTGACCTTCTAGCATTACACAAGGCCAACAGAGACGATCATATGATTAGGCACATGGCCTACCATTACAGGACCCGAAACAAAATTTGCAACATGAGGGTCAAAAAGATGAAAGCTAAGCTAAGGCGGGCTCTGAAAGGAAAAAAGGAGGAGGATAGGCTTAGGTTGCTTACTGAAGCTTCCTTGGCTCATCAGGACACTTGATGATGGTGCTTCTCACCAATTTTGGGAAAGTTTGGAAGAATTTTTGTCACTTGCAAATTTTGAAATTTTACACACGGGAAATCTGCCTCAACGCGCAGAGCCACTGGCACTGCACTTTTCCTAGGGGCACCCAAATGATAAATGGTTTGCATTTTTGGATTCAGAGAAATGAGGACATGAACCCTATGGATTTTCTACGTTTTTGGGGCAGAACTGGTCCACCAAAAGGTCAAAAAACACCTTAAAAATGACCTTTCTGCCACTTTTTGGACACACAGAAGAAGTCTTGGAAGAATCCAGTTTTGAGGGGTCAAATGAGCTTCAAATGAAAAAATTCTAGGTGTTTTGGAAAGTAGACTTGAATATCTTTCCAATGAGCTATCATGAAATGAATTTGGATGCCGAGAAGGCCTCCAAAAGGGACATGAAAGTGGCGCTGCGTGTAGGGCAGTTTTTGCACAGGATGGCTATTTTTCCATTTCTTTTTTACTGTGTTCATGGATTCTCTCTCATGGAGGATGTTTTACCATTGTAAATGATGACTTGTCATGTAAATATTATATATAAATAGTAATATAGGGTAGATTCATCACATTAGAAGTCAATTTGAGCTCAAATGAATCAATTTTTCACTTTTAGAGGCAAGTTGTTGAGATGCCTATATTCTTGTTTCTTGTTCAGTGTTGGTTAGATTAGCTCCTCATCTTAGGGATTCTACCCTTAAGGATGGGAGGATGTTGAAACCATGCCTATATCTTCTTCTTCTTTCTCATTGTAAAGGGTTGGACTCAGCTGGATGCTCAGACCTTGATTGTACACCATTTGTAGCAGTTTAGCAGGAGATTAATAAGAATTGCAGCTATTTTTATGGGATCCATGTGGTATGGAGTTTTAGTACAGTTTCTTATTTTGTGATCATACGTTAATGTGTTTTGTATACTTCGTTAATCATTTCATTACTTCCAAGTGAATACTTTCAAGTTTGATAGGTAGAATTCATTGCATCAGTGCTCTGCTTTGGGAACACATTCACCATTTCATATTTTTTGCAGTCTAGGAAGGATCCATGGTTTTCACATGCTCTTCCTAGCTTCTCACAAGTCTTAAACATCTCACCCATCAAGACCTAGAGTGCTAATCATTATGCCTTTCTTGCCCCATTGAACACCCTGCTATTTTGACATAATTCCCTAGACCTAAACTGTCCAGCTCCTCCTGATCCAGCAAAACCCCTTCAAAATCCAATCAAAAATTCATGCTACTATACCTAGCCTAAAATCATTTTCTTGATCTAGTCATCTTGGCTGAGATCCTTATGGAGAGAGCCCTCTCTCGGCCTAATAGGGCTAGCTACTTGGCTAAGCGTGGTTTGTGGTTACCCTGGCATTGCCTTCCTTCAGCCTGAGGTTCAATCCAGGTGATAATATCATCATCTCCAATGCCCAAAGTTGATGAACTAATAAATTTTCTAATTAGAAGGATAGAATGTATAAAGACTATAGAGCTAGTATAAATAAAGACCAAATCAGAGACCATAACGTTACCAAAAATTATTTGTTTTCTTTCTTTTTTTAACCAAGATATAACCAACCAATATCAGTAACCAAAAAATGCCTTTCTATCGGCTAGTGCACGCACATACCAAACATTTCTAGACAATTGGATGGATAGATGGTTTATGGTATTTGGTAAAACTCCCTGTAATAAAAGTGACGTACCTTTATAATTCTTGAGGAAGTTATGTGTAGAATTTCGGCTAGGAATCCATGTAAACTAATTTTACATGATGAAATTCTAGGGGTTGGATCGTTGGTATATGAAATATAAAAAAAAATCTAGGTGTAATCCATAACAAGGTCCTCATCCGACTAGACAAAGGCCTAACACCTCAACCTAGCATCTTGCAATGATGGATAGTATTGTTGATACCTAGATGGTGCTAGCTTTGTTGACTCACATTCTACTACAACATGGAAGCTTGGTGGCATCATCATGCAAGGAGCCATCAAGGAAAAAATAAAGGCCTTAATAAAAGAAAAGAAGGAAAGTACGTTATTATCCTGTTGTGAAAGGAGGGCACAGTGGAGCTTGTGACCATAACTATCAGCCATCATAGAAATTGTAGCCCTCTAAATTGAACTCCAAGCCAACAAAGTCTTCAAAGAGTACTCCCATATAGTTTCTTTCACTTCTCTCTAGCCTCTTATAATGACTAAGCCAAAGAATTCCAACCTTATACCCTAGGACTCTATAAATTTCAATAACATTCCATTAACTAAATGTGAAAAAGATATATATATGACAACCATTTTCAACTAGATTTGTTTCAAGATATGGAAGAATCCTTAAGTATAATTTCCTACTCAAAAAATTATTTCTGATTATGTGAGTCTAGTTTAGGATTCGTTAACAATCTCCAAGAATATGAATTCCCTGAGTTTGTTTCCTAGTGTGGAATGTCATGTATGCCAATTAATTTAGTTATTGTGTCCAAGGAAAGTCATGTTGTCCTCCAAATTTCACTTGATCGTATATGTAGCATGTTCCATCTATTGTTTATTGACAACCCCTAGTCACTCACGAATGATATCGTAATGAAATTATATAGAGAACTAGCCAAAAATGAAAATAAATGTATGTTAGAATATATGTTACATGTTGAACCGCTATCCTTGATTTGACTCCAATTTATTTTTTAAACATGTTCTTTAAGACTATCCATGAAGTCCTTTCTGCCATTTCCTGTGTCTTAGGTATTGATGATGAAAATTTTATTAATGAAAAGATTTTATGGTCTTTTAGAACTTTGTATCCTATAAGAAAGATGAAAAAAAGCTTTTACCTTGATGCATATATCTCTAATACAAGCAGCACGTGGTCGTGTAGCCCGAGTGGTTGGACGGATGGCTTGCCGCCTCCCCACCCAGGATCGACTCTCGTTGCATGTTGGCTGCTCTGCAGCATATGTTCGCCATTCTGCTTCGCTGTTCCGACAGCATATCATGTCAAGTCGCGCATTTTGTACATATCGATCATGTAAATAAATTGTGAATAATTGTGAAAAGAATGGGCTCTATATAGCTTCTAATGGGACTCGAACCCCCCCCTCCCCCCCCACTTTTTTAAAAAATATTTCTCTAATACAAATAATTTTTAATTATCTAAATTTAGAGATATAAGACACTTCATGTATCCATGCTTTTTTTGTAAACCTTATCTTGTATTCCCAAGTTTCAAAGTTTGTTGATTTGAACCCGCAAGTTCAGAATTCTGAAGATGAAAACAGTTAGCGGTTTACTGGACTTTTGTTATGAGAAAGAGGAAGAAAAATGAATGATTTTTAGAGTATCTTACACGCTTGATCACTATAGAATTTCAATTTTATTTTACGAGGTCCCACCAAGAATATTTAAAGAAATTAAACAGATTTTGCAATTAAGCCCTGACAAAAGAATAAGAGATTGGTATGTATATAAATATTATAATAAAATTAGGATATATGATTTAAAAGTACCTTGCTACCAATTTCCCATATTCATATAAATCAGAAACTTTGCATTGGAACATATCAGGGAGGGGATAAATACTAATCTAGTGCATTCCGTGCCAAGGAAGCAAGACGTGCCTTTCAAACTTAACAGGAGCTTAGTCTATTTATTTTAAACACTAGATAGGAATTTAAGGTTGTGGATTTAATGATAGCCTCCATGAAATTTCCAAAAGGAAAGGTGCGAGCTTATGAGTCCCACCACATAATCTCCTACAAGATATTAAAGTCCCAATCAACCCCATGTGAGCATAATATCCAACCAAACATTGAAATGTTTGAAAATATGGATCCATGGATTGTAGAGGAATCAATCTCAGAAAGTAATCTATAGAGATTGATATGCAAGGATAGGATAGAGCTATTTACACCCCTCTCCCTAAAGAAAAATATTCAACAAGTAGTGGAAAATGAATTAGACATCCAAATCTACGTAAAGGTTGAGGAATGAAGAAACAAAAGAAATAATGGGTTCAATGGAGGTTTTAGGTCATCCAGTGGGGGAATCTGTTTCAAGGGATCCTAGCTTTTATTTAGAATTCTTTAGTCTTGAAGTAGTATGTTCTTCTACAACAGAGTTAGAAAAAAGATCTTCTAAGCCAGAACCTTAGTTAGAAAATAGAATGCATTCACATTTTATACGTATAAAAAAAAGAAAAAACTTAATGTAAAAAATGACTTATCATCTCAATTATTGGAATAGATTGTTGCCCCACCCCATACTAGGTTGCTACCTATAATGGATTTTGAAAATAAACAGTTAGGAATGTCTCTCATCAACCCAAGTTATAAGTTGTACAAACAACCCTAGATTTCTAGGCCTTCAATATATCCATGAAAGTAAAATATAGCAATATATTGGATAAGACTGATTTACATCTATAAACAATGAAGGTATTATATGATGAATTGGTCTGAACTACATTAAATATGAATATAGTGAAACTTGTAGTTTCAAAAGTCACAAATTAGCTAAAGAAAGAAAGGGTCTCAACCAGAGAAAAAGAAATGAGAAAATATGAGCTACAAGGTCGATTATAATGTTAGGAGTAGATACAAAATATGAAAAAATTGTTAAATCTCTTATACGACAAAATGCGGTGGAGATGTAGGCACTGAAGAAAAGATTAAAAGTTCAAAATATTGAGCACGTACAAACCCGTGAATTAATTTAGGTGGAAAAAGAAATGGAATATCTCCTATGCATTATTATAGAGATTAAAAAAGAGGTTCACTAGCTCCAAAAACAAGTTATGAATCTAACACAGGTGGTTCAAAGCCATGAATGTGTTGCACCTTCTTCTTTTACACAACCTAATATTACTCTTGATGATTCAGATGAATCGGTAAATGCACTATCAAGTTTGAATTTGACAGAGGTTGAATTATATATGTATATGAAACTCTTCCAAGTGTATTTATATGATACTCCTTTTTTAAGATAGGAAATGCAATAGAAAGAAAAACTTGTTGAAGTTGTAGAGGAAAAGAAAAGGAAGTTGCAGGTCAAAATAAGTAGATTGAAGGCTCATCTGACAGGAAAACTACCCATCATTGAAGCCAAGTAGTTTATTTTGGATAAGATAATTGAAGAAATAAAAAAATATGGAATTTGATCAGGTTGATAGGTGATAAAAAGGCCATGCTTTGCAGGACCAAACATGTTATCAGGAAAATAAGAGGAGAAATTGGTGGTACGCCCTAGAAAGATACTAAGATTGTAAATTTATTAAATACAAGAACTTGGGAAGAGTTAAAGGCATTAGGTGTATAAGATCAAACTTACTTGGTGATGGAGACAAATAAAGTGTTGATGAAAAGTTCTTTGATGAATTAGGCTTAGGAACATTGTCAGGTTACGCAAAAGAACATTAATGTGTTCACTAATAAAGATTGTAAATTTATCAAATACAAGAACCTGGGAAGAGTTAAAGGCATTAGGTGTAGAATATCAAGCTTACTTGGTGATGGAGACAAATAAAGTGTTGATGAAAAGTTCTTTGATGAATTAGGCTTAGGAACATTGTCAGGTTATGCAAAAGAATATTAATGTGTTCACTAATAAATTTAAGAAGCTAATGCATCTGGGTTTACCATCATGTTGGGATCAACATCCTAATTGTATTCCTTTGGAGGAATATCATGGAATATTATACAAACAAAAATGCAAATCTAATAAAATGACAAAATTGTGTGATGTCTTAAAAGGGGAAATAATATTTGAAAAACTACATAAGGAACTCCAACTTTGGTGGCACCTAAATAACCTATTCCTAATAAAACCTAATTATCAAAATTTTTTGGAGTTGGATACTTCTTTCAAAAGGATCGCCAAGTTCCAATATCCAACAGGTGACCAATGGAACCATTTAGTGCAATTCATAGTCTAAACCGCCAGGAACCCGACTTCAAAGTTGTAGTTGGAGACTTTGTCTAATACAACAAATTCAAATCATCAAAGTTTTATAATTTGTAGTTTTGTTTTGTTAATTATTTCATAAAATGTTATTTAGTATTTTAATTAACAATTAGTTTTGACAATTACCAAGGGTAATTGAAATAGTTGTTACTTAATTTTGTATAATAAGAGTGAAAGAACTTAAGAAAGGGGGTTGGAAGTTTTGGAATTTTTGGCATATTATACTTAAAAGGAACTAATATTAATTTCAATAAATCAATAAAGATTCATGTTCTCAAACTCAGTTGCAGGTAGTATTCCTCTTATGTAATATGTATGTTTTCCAAATAATATTCTTTTCTTCTATGTGATGTTTTAAAATATCTTAAACAAATATTCATGTTTAGAATAATGTATGAGACACCTCTGAAAGTAAATTTATGTAACTAATATAAGATTAATGGATTTATGTGAGATTTAATGTGTTTCAAGCACACCTATGATCTTGTATGAATCATGTAGTATAATTTCATATGTTTGAAGAATATATTATTATATTCCATTAAATTCACGTATGTTTAATGCGATTCGTCCTATTTTTTAGTTTTTTGAATTCTTAACTACTCAAGAAACTAATTCCTATTCTTACTTCTTCTACCACACTTTAATACCATTTTGTTTGTAGCATTTGGGAATTGGTCTATTTGAATTGAAATAAAGGGATTTTAGGGTTTGAGACATATTTTCAAATCATTTAGCTTCTAGACATATATTTTATAAATTAATTAGTTAATTTGATGTCTAGGCACTCATCTCCTAGCTAGAAATTGTCTCTAGAAAATATCATCAATTTTGGCATTATTTCTAGGGATGAAGAAGGAAAGTATTATTCATAACGAAAATATTGGTTCTTCCTTGGTATTGAAGAATGGAAGAAGTTTGGCTAAACAATATTCACTTGGTGAAATATACTGCAAAGTTGGCAACAAGGAGAAGAAATATATGTAGTAACCCAAATTGTGAGAATACTCCAATGTTATCAGATCCTGAAAATTTATTTTAAAAAGGAGAAGAGAGGAAAGTTTTGAGTCAAAGTAGTTTGCATGAAGGGACTCCAAGTCAAGGTGTTGAAACTCCTAAAATATCAAGAGATACAGCAGAGGACTCCAAGAACACTTCGGTTTCTTGAAAAATGTATTGCTTTGGAAAAGTAGTTATGATTGATAGCTTTTAATCATTAAAATATAGTTCACTTTCATTCTCTAAATTAAAATACAAAATTTGAAATCCTAAAAGAAACTATATTTTTTTTCTAATTTATTTGAAGGAGAATATATCAAATATTTCATCAATACTTTGGAGACAGAAGCTCCACTAGCAATTCCATAGATACATGTTCAACAAAATACAATGGTTGCACAAAACGTTAATGACTTATTAGATGCAAGATATGCAACTCTTAGATTGTCTTAAAATACACATTATGTGCCTCAAGGATATCTCAAACATTTTCCTAGATAATTGAGATGATGAAAAACTATTGAAGAACACCTTGCAACATTTCTAAATTTTGTTGATAATTTGAATGTTTAGTAAGAATATGTATATATAAATTTGTGCAAACTTAGGAAGGAGAGTTATGAAAATGGTTATAAAGCTTAATTCTAGTTCCATTACTTCATGGGCTATAGTATCATATACTTTTCTCAAACAATGGGGTGGAAGGAAAGATCATTTATATTATAGGACAAAAGAAAAAGATGGTGAATCTAGTTTTGACTTCATTAAGAAATTTAATAAAGTTCATAATAAGATTCCAAATGAAATCAAGACTACTACTATAGAAACCAAAATCATTTTTATACTAGCATATGATTCTAACTTCGCCTTCATGTTGAGGGAAAGAAGGTCTAACACTCTAGCTAAAATGTATACTAATGTTGTTGAAATTAAATTTAACCTAATTTCATATGGTAAGTTGAGGGAAAAGATAGAGTATGTTGAGAGAAGGGGAAAAGAAGAATACTAACCTTCTGATGTAGGAAAAGAGCCACAATATCAAAAACTTGATGAAATGGCATGTATGATAAAAAACTTATCAAATAAAATGGTCATGACAGAATTGGATAGTAAAACTCCACTAAGGAATAACTCAAAGGGATAAAATAGAAATCCATATCAATTTGAGATACCCTTTCATCCCCAAATTCTACAAAGGGATAAGAGAAACACAAATGAACAAATGAAACCTCCTATGATGCTTAATGATCATGAATATTTGCAAGATATTGTAAAATTTACTGAAGATAATTATATTGGAGTAGTTTATGATGAAGATGAAATTGGAGAGTACCTAGATCTAAATGAAGATTCACATATCCATGGTGTGAAGGATGATTGAGACTCTTGTTGTAGAAATTGTTTTGATTTCATGGAAGTTGAATTACATAGGAAGTATCATCTTAGATCTAAGAAAAATATAAATAAATCCAAATATACATATAAATTTAATGATCACGAAAAAAAGATCAATGGTCAAACCAAGAAGAAGGGTAAGGAATAGGAAAATACTACTAGATTAGTAGAACACATCACAGGTACAAAAATCAAGTCAACAAAATAAAGAAGATGAAGATTAGTTAAGATCTAAAAGAGTGCCTAGTGCATTCATCTTAGTAAAGGAACTAGAAAAAATAAAGGTTCATTTCCCACTTAGTGAACTAAAAAGGAACCCAATTTACCAAAAGAATATGGGAAAAATAATACATTTTCCACAAATAAATGCACATCTTAATACCCTGAATTTACAAGATGAAAATCCCTTAGTGATGTTTGGACTAAATGTGGAGGATAGGAGTGATTTAATTCTTCCATTCTATGTAACTCTCACGATTCATGATTTCATGTTACACAACTATATGTTGGATTCAGGAGCTTCACATAACATGATGCCAAAAATTGTGATGGGGGATTTAGGTATGCAAATCACTAGGCCTTATCATGATATACATTCCTTCAATTCTAGGATATTCAAATGTATCGAATTAATTAAACATTTGGTAGTTTCTTTATCACAAATCCTTACCAAAAATTTGGTGATGGATATAGTAGTTTCATATATCCCTGCAAAGTTTGGCATTCTCCTATCTAGATCTTAGGATATAAAGGTGGGAGCCACAGTTCAATTAGACATGTCATATGTAATAATGCATGTCTTTGTTGCAGAATTAAGAAGATTATATAGAAATGGAGTTTACTCGAGTTATCGGTGAGAGTAATTCTCCTAGTAATTCACCTTTATACAATGTATATTATTATTTTGGTTGTTATATGTTAGGTGTAAATAATGGTGTTGATTAAAATATTGTATTTCATAAATTACCCCTTAAAAAAGTTGTTGCAAAAGATCCCATTTGGACAATGTGTCTTGATGGGGCCTTTTTGAAGGAGGGGTCTAGTGTGGCTATAGTTCTTATATCACATGAGAATGAAAAGATTCCATTTTATTTCAAACTGGAGTTGGATACAACTAATAATGCAACATAATATGAAGCATTAATCCTGGGCTTGGAAATGGCAGAAAACATAAATATTTTGAATTTATCTATATTTGGAGACTTAGAGTTAGTTGTAAAGAAGATAATCAGATATGTCAAAAAAATCATCCCAGACTAAGGGCTTATCAAAATGAAGTGTATGAGCTCATTGAGAATTTATTCCAAGCATTTAATATAGATATTATGATATGGGAGTAGAATCAACTAGCAAATTCCTGAGCAACTGTTGAAAATACATTCATGCCTCCTATCAATCCACATATGAGGTATGAAATAAGTATGTATTTGGAAATAAATTCTAACAATGTCAAGAAATGGTAGCTATTTTAGGAGGACTAAAAAATAAAGTGCTTTCTAGAACTGGTTGATGATTTTTCAACTAGTCAGATAGATCAGTTTTTTGAGGAGGAAGGTGAAGTCGAGATGGTTGATTTGGAGCTAGAATGGGATAATTCTATTGTTAATCATAAAATCCTAAAAGTCAAATCTAATAATATTCCAAAGGTTCTAGTTCCCCTAGAAAAACATTTTGACTAGAATTGTAGAAACTTTGAATAATTTAACACATATTCAATGGAGATTATCCTGATCATGTACTAATGCGGAAAACATACACAATACATAAGCTCCTCTACGTTGATCAAGAATATAGCAGCATCAATAACAATAAAACATCAAGAGCATTCACACATTAACACAGTATGTATCACGGGGAAAGCATCTCGCTAAAAACCCCACACTATCTGTATATTAATGATTGAGTCATGTAACATTACACAGCATAATACTTCTCACAAGTATCTCCACCTCTGTTACACACAATGCAGCTCAGATCTGATCTCCAAATCTCTTCCACTGCTTGCCTGCCTCCACTGCTCAATACCTGCTCAAGAACTGATGAGAATTGCTTCCCAAACTCGATTTTCACCTGCAAAATAGTCACTCACTCTTTGTGGACGTGAGCAAAGGCTAAAATGCGGGTCAAATACGTGAGAAAACTCATTGGCATACTCAATCCTTTGATTGTGCAAGATCTGGTGCACAACTATAGTCACAACTGATAGCAATATGATTCTCTACCACCTGTCCCTGTTGAACTGAACATGCACTGACATGCAACTGAGTTAACTGATGTATTCTTTAGTTGTATTATGAGTTAATAATTAGTTTAACAACTCATCATTAGTCTATCTGCAGTTAGACTAACTACAACCAGTTTAACTAAGTTAAACTGAACACAACTCCATCAACTGTACCTCCAGTCCACTAAACTCAACTCACTTGAGTTCTAACTGAAGTCATGCATGCAACAACTCAACTGACTCATAAGAAAAACGAATTTCCTTCTGACAGCTGCATGTGCCACTTCCGTAGCTCAAACTGAAGTGCTCCAAGAGAATAAGATTAAGTTTATAGTCCAAATATTATTGTGAGATAATAATATTTGACTTTTCTATTTTTGACAACCAGTCTAAAAATAGACTTGATCACTCACACTGTGATCACTCACACTTTAATCAAAAATAGAAGTCCATCTATTTTCCCAACTTGATCAATCATCCATAAACATAGACATGATCCATATGTCTAAAAATAGACATAGTCTAAAAATAGACTTGCGCCAAAAATAGCCTGCGGGCCCACTTAGTGAAGGCGACTCTTTTCACTAAGCTCCATCATCTTGTTGCAATCTCAACACTCCCTCTCGACAAGATATGGATTATCAGCAACCCCTATCCTGCCTCGGTGGTACTCGAATTTGCTCCTGGTGAGAGCCTTCGTCAGAATATCAGCATCCCGATCCTCCGTTGGAATGTACGAAAGTAACATGATCCTCCGCTGCACACAATCTCTGATATGATGGTACCTGATGTCAATATGTTTAGATCTATCATGAAATACAGGATTAGCCGAGAGTTTAATGCAACTCTGGTTATCACAGTAAATCACAGTAGGATCCAAATGAGAACCGAACAAACCAACCAGGATCTTCCTCATCCATATAGCCTCGCATGCAGCCAAACTTGCTGCCATATACTCGGCCTCCGCTGAACTGAGTGCCACGGATCTCTGCTTCCTGCTGTACCAAGAAACTGCTGTCGATCCGATACTGAAGACCCCTCCTGATGTGCTCTTTCTGTCTGTTGGGCTCCCTGCCCAATCTGCATCCGTGAAGCCACATAGCTTCACCTCATCCTCCTGTCTGTACCACAAACCATATCCCGATGTGCCTCTCAAGTAGCGCAATACATGCTTGCCCGCCTTCCAGAAGAGCTTGGTAGGCTTAACCATAGCTTGTGAAAGCTGGTTAACTGCATAGCATATATCAGGTCGTGTATTGACCAAATACATCAGCGACCCCACCAACTGTCGATAAACAGTGGCATCCACTTCTTCTCCCGAAGTGGCATCCTCCTTCCTCCAACCTCCAGGAAGAGGAGTATCAACAGGCTTGCAGCCATGCATGTTGAACTTCTCTAGTATCTCCCGAGCATACTTGCCCTGAGAAACAAACAGTCCACCACTGCGCTGCCATATTTCCAATCCTAGGAAATAGTGAAGGAGGCCCAAATCCTTCATCTCAAACTCTGTAGCAAGATCCTTCTTGCATGACAGTATCAACAGCTCATCACCCGTTAGAATCAAATCATCAACATACAGTACAATGATAAGCAACTTACCCTCCACCACAATCTGGTATAGGTTCGGATCCGCCTCGCTCTTGGAGAATCCAAGTCCTGTGAAATAGCTGTCTATCCGTGTGTACCAAGCACGTGGTGCTTGCTTCAACCCATACAGCGCTCTCTTGAGCCTACACACATGCGACTCGCTGCTGAAGACTTCAAAGCCTTCGGGTTGCTCAATGTACACCTCCTCCTCAATGACTCCATTGAGGAACGCATTCTTCACATCCATCTGATGAATGTGCCATCCCATCTGCGCTGAGAGAGCAAGAATCGTCCGTATGGAAGAATACCTTGCGACAGGTGCAAAGGTCTCCTCATAATCGATCCCCTCAATCTGTGAAAAGCCTCGGGCAACAAATCTTGCCTTGTACTTCTCCACACTCCCGTCAGCTGCCTGCTTAACTTTGTAGATCCATCTCGAACCTACCACTGATTTCCCTTCCGGTCTAGGAACAATCTCCCATGCACTGTTTCTGACAATAGAATCATACTCTTCCACCATGGCGTCTACCCATGCGGGATCCTCCACAGCTTCCTCGAAAGAGGATGGCTCAGTCACAACACACTTGCTCATAAGAGCCATGTATCCAGTGTACCGATCAGGTGACTGTCTCTGCCTGCGTTGGGCTGTAGGTGGTCCTACAACTTTCTCTGCATCTTGAGCCAGTCGCTTAGCTTCTGTCAAGCGCTTTCGCCCTCTGATGGTTGGCGCTGCATGAGTGGTCTCTTCCACTCCATGAACCTCGTCCTGTGGCTGATCCACTTCCTGAAGCTCATCCTTAGGAACTAATAGCTCCTCATCTGCATGCAAGTGTAGCTCCCTCTCAAGCGAACACTTCATAGCTTTCTCCTCCTGAAATTTTATATCCCGTCGCACAACAGTTTTACCACTGTCTGGCAAATACACACGATAGTTGTGGGGCGTATCAATGTACCCCACAAATATCCCAACCTCTGTAGTCGGTTCCAACTTCTTTCTGGCATCCTTCGTCACATGCATGTAAACGTTAGCACCAAAAATCCTCAAATGAGAAAGATCAGGCTTCTTACCAGAATAAGCCTCCTCGGGTGTACTCATGCCAAGTATCCTATGAGGACAACGGTTATGCACATAAACTGCTGTATTGCATGCTTCCGCCCACAAGTGAAGGGGTAGGCCCTGATCATGCAACATTGCCCGTGCAGCACCCACAATCGTTCTGTTCTTCCGCTCAGCTACCCCGTTCTGCTGTGGGTTATGGGGAGCTATGAGCTCTCTACGAATCCCTTCTGCCTTGCAGAAATCCTTGAACTCGTCCGAGATGTATTCACCACCATTATCGCTCCTAAGAGCCTTCACCTTCTTCCCCGACTCCTTCTTGACCAGTGCTTTGAATTCACAGAACTTTGAATATGTCTCGCTCTTCTTCTGCATGAAGAAGATCCAGCACTTACGAGAGAAATCATCAACAAAAATCACATAATACCTGTGTTTTTCTGTCGAAGCAACTGAGAAAGGTCCACACATGTCTGTGTGAATTCTCTCAAGGATCGTCGTGGCACGACTATCCTTCTCGTGAAAGGTGGCTTTCACAAACTTCCCCAAAGTACACCCCTTGCATTGATCTGACTGCGCAAGTGTGCCTTTAGGAAGCCCTGTAGTGATCTGCTGCAGTATCTTCAAGGCTCCATGGTGAAGGTGACCCAATCTCCTGTGCCACAACTCGCCATCATCCCGGCTCACCAATCCTTCTGCCTTGCCTGCCATTGCTGCGCATCCATCTACATGCAACTGATAAAGGTTCCTCACTCGAACCCCTATCTTCCGGGTCTCACCAGTTGTCTTGCTGCGCAGGAAGGCCTTTCCCTCGCTGAAAACAACATCATACCCCTTGTCTTCTAACATCGCCACTGAGATGAGATTCTTCTTCAATCCTGGAACATGCATGACTTCCTTCAATACAAAGGGTTTACCAGACTCCCTCTCAAAGGAAATGGTACCGATACCGGTCGCACTGTATCTACCATCATCGCCCATCTCGATGTGCACTCCAAGATCTTTGTCCTCCAGATCAGAGAACAAATCTCTATCTCCCGTCATGTGAAAAGATGCACCACTGTCCAGAAACCACACTGATCCCATCACACTTGAAACCAAGCATGCGATCAATGAAAAATCAAGCTCAAACTGAGAAGCTAAAGCCTCTCCCCCTGCAGATCCAGCAGCTTGCTTGTTCTTCTTCTTCTGCGGACAATTTGTGGCATAGTGTCCATGCTGGTGACAGTGAAAACACTTCACCTTGGACATATCCTGCTTCTTGCCTTTCGCACCAGACTGAGAAGCTTTCTTGCTCTTCCCTTTCTTTGCTTTGGCATCCAAAGCACAATTCTCTTCATCAGCTCCCTTTGACAAAGATCCGTCCCTGGTACTCTGCCTGATCTCCTCCTGCACAAGATCTGACCATAGTCTTTCCCATCATGGCAACTTCTCCCGACCATTGACAGAGTCCTGATAGGAATGCCAACTCTTCGGAAGACCAAGGAGAGCCAAGCTCACCAAGTCCTCATCATCGACAGTAACCCCCACACTTCCCAGCTCATCTCGACACTGAGTGAACTTCGTGAGATACTTGGGAATACTGTCTCCCTTCTCGCATTTGATGTTTCTGAGTTTATCTTTGAGCGCCAGCTTCCTCTGATCGCTCTTGCTTTGGAATAATTCTGTTAATGATTTCCACATCAAATATGGAGTAGCCTTTCCATGGAGGCTGGACACAATGTGATCCTTCATGCCTTCCAACAGAATTCTTCGACATTTTGCGATCTTCTTTTGCCAAGCATCAGCTTGAGTAGCATCAGTAGGCTTTGGGATATCCGTATCTATGAATTCCTTCAGCCCGTTATCATCCAATACTGCCTCCATCCTGTCCTTCCATGCAATATAGTTTGAGCTGCCCTCAAGAGCATACTCCAATCGCAATCCGTTGAAAGACATTGCTGCGTTGTCACCAAGAAAACACTGCTGCAAATTTGAATTCCACCAGCAACCAACTCAACTGCTTCCGATCAACCCTCGCTTGATATCCTGTAAAACTCTCTTCTACAAATCAAGCTGCTCTGATACCATGTAGAAAATTTTTCTACAATTATCTAGCTCTGATACCATGTAGAAACTTTGAATAATTTAACACATATTCAATGGAGATTATCCTGATCATGTACTAATGCGGAAAACATACACAATACATAAGCTCCTCTATGTTGATCAAGAATATAGCAGCATCAATAACAATAAAACATCAAGAGCATTCACACATTAACACAGTATGTATCACGGGGAAAGCATCTCGATAAAAACCCCACACTATCTGTATATTAATGATTGAGTCATGTAGCATTACACAGCATAATACTTCTCACAAGTATCTCCACCTCTGTTACACACAATACAGCTCAGATCTGATCTCCAAATCTCTTCCACTGCTTGCCTGCCTCCACTGCTCAATACCTGCTCAAGAACTGATGAGAATTGCTTCCCAAACTCGATTTTCACCTGCAAAATAGTCACTCACTCTTTGTGGACGTGAGCAAAGGCTAAAATGCGGGCCAAATACGTGAGCAAACTCATTGGCATACTCAATCCTTTGATTGTGCAAGATCTGGTGCACAACTATAGTCACAACTGATAGCAATCTGATTCTCTACCACCTGTCCCTGTTGAACTGAACATGCACTGACATGCAACTGAGTTAACTGATGTATTATTTAGTTGTATTATGAGTTAATAATTAGTTTAACAACTCATCATTAGTCTATCTACAGTTAGACTAACTACAACCAGTTTAACTAAGTTAAACTGAACACAACTCCATCAACTGTACCTCCAGTCCACTAAACTCAACTCACTTGAGTTCTAACTGAAGTCATGCATGCAACAACTCAACTGACTCATAAGAAAAATGAATTTCCTTCTGACAGCTGCATGTGCCACTTCCGTAGCTCAAACTGAAGTGCTCCAAGAGAATAAGATTAAGTTTATAGTCCAAATATTATTGTGAGATAATAATATTTGACTTTTCTATTTTTGACAGCCAGTCTAAAAATAGACTTGATCACTCACACTGTGATCACTCACACTGTGATCACTCACACTTTCATCAAAAATAGAAGTCCATCTATTTTCCCAACTTGATCAATCATCCATAAACATAGACATGATCCATATGTCTAAAAATAGACATAGTCTAAAAATAGACTTGCGCCAAAAATAGCCTGCGGGCCCACTTAGTGAAGGCGACTCTTTTCACTAAGCTCCATCATCTTGTTGCAATCTCAACAAGAATGATGTACTAGTAAATGTTGATGTGGAGACAAAGGCAGAGGAAATGAAGACCGTAATATGGGAACTAAACTAGAGCCTAAGATGGTCAAGTTGTCAAAAGAGGTACCTAATCAATACAAGAAAAGGTATGCATATTTATTTAATAAATATGGGGATGTTTTTTCTTAGAAATATGATTTGAAAACCTATGACATTTCCATTATACAACATATAATTCCTCTCAAAGTGGTAGTGAAGCCATTTAGGCAAAAGTTGAGACAAGTCAATTCATTGTTGGTACCTATGATTGAAAAGCAGGTGAAGAATTTTTTAAATGCAAAAACTATGGTGCCTCTAAGATATTCATAATAGTTAGCAAATTGATTCGCTGTCAAAAAGAAGAATGGGGAAATAATGTGTGGACTTTAGAAATCTAAATAATTTTTTTCTCAAAGATAATTATCCTTTGCCCAAGATGGATAACATATGAAGTAGAAAGTGACTTGATTATCCTATATGTCTATGATTGATGGTTTTTATAGTTATAACTAGATTGTTGTGCACCCTTATTATCAAACTAAAGCAGCATTCAAAACACCATGGGGAATGTTCATGTGTGAAAAAATGCCATTCAAATTGATGAATGTAGGGATAATGTTCAAATGATAAATGAATAGAGTATTTGTGGGAGAATAGGATTCATTTGTGGTAATTTACCTAGATGATATCAATTTTTCCCCATATCTGATAAAGATCACTTAAATCATCTCAAGGAAACATTTGAGAAATGTAGAAAGTATGGTTTATCATTAAACCTGAAGAAATCACATTTTTATCTAAAGCAAATAAAGTTTTTAATGCATATTGTCTCCAAATATGGAGACAATAATTATCCTACCAGGGTTCAAGTGTAAACAATATTGGCCTTCCTAGGAATAAGAAAAAGATTTAATCTTTTCTTGTAAAAAATAATTTCCTTAGAAGTTTTATTCTGAATTATGTTGAGATCATCAAGGAAGTGACTGGTATGTTGAGGAAGGAAAGAGAAGTGAAATGGATTGGTGAGGCAAGGAATTCATTTACATAAATTGAGAAATATTTAGGTGAAGCTCCAGTAATAGTTAGTGAAAATTATGTTAGACCTTTTCTTATATTTTCTTTTGCATCCAAAAATACTATTGCAACATTTATTTTGCATAAAAATGAGAAAGGGCAAGAACAACCCATTGCTTTCTTTGGAAAAACTTTAAGGGATGTTGAACTTAAGTATGATATTGTGGAGAAGTAAGCATATGCCCTTAAAAATATTTCAAGGCTTTCAAAACCATGTGTTGCAATCTCAACTATTGCATGTTCCTAATAGTTATTTCAAGAATATTCTGACACAATTTAGGAACGATGGTAAGGGTAGGTGGATTGCTAAAATTCAAGAAATTTCATATGGAGATAAAGCCCACCAGATTACTCATAGGCCAGGGACTAATTAAAATCTTAGTTGAATCTAATTGTAAAATACGTGGTATAAATATGATTTTGTTAGAAATTAATTAACGGAGAAATTTAATACACAAAATATTGCAAAAACACAAATACAGAAACACATAAAAGAAGAGAGATATAGATATACGTGGTTCACCCAATTTGGGCTACATCCACAGAGAAACAACCAATCCTTCCTTTTTATATTATCCAGCGAAATGAAGAGACACAACCTATAGTAGAACAGTTGTAATTTCCTCTTCGTTCTCACACAACATCCTCTCTCTTTCTTGCTCAGAATAATGATACACAACTACAATACAGTTCTCTCATATAGACCGAGGGTTTCCTTCTAGGGTTAAAAAACCCCAAATTAACATAACTTGAACTACCATCAGATCATCAACCTAAAGAACAAACCAGATTGACTACAAAATTACAATATTTTACAAGGCAAATTTTCATCTATTTTTAGCTTCGGGGCACTGCCCCTGAACCCCCTCTGGGGGGGGCTCATAAAAGTCATCATCAGCCCCCCTTATGGCGATTAAACGGGTGATGTTTCCGCCAAGTTAGGAACATGGATCCAACGCAACTAAAAAAAAAACCTCTAAACAATCACGAAGATAATCAGGCTCCACACACAACATAATTTATTAGTTGCAAACTCTAATAATGAAGAATTGCCAAACTAATCTAATGAGGAGTTAATAAAGGAACCTTTCCCAAAGGTAAAGTTAAAGGATAAGTTCTTATATTCAATATGGTACAAACATATAATTTTTTATTTACAAAATCTTGAATGTCCCACTATTTTAGATAAATCAAAGATGATATCTCTAAAGGTACAAGATATGAAGTATTTTATTATGAATGAAAATTTATATTGGAAAGATCCACTTAGAGCTTTACTATTGTGCTTGATAGAGGAGGAAATTGAAGGTACAATTGATGAGTTCCACAATGGAGTCCGTGGGGCCCATCATGCATGGAGGAATACTTCATACAAAATTTTGAGAGTCGTGTTCTATTGGCACAGTTATTTACTGAAGTCAACACCAAAGTCCAGGCTTGTGTCAATGCCAAATGTTCACAGGTAAGAAAAATTTTCCCTCTCTTCTTCTTATTCATTTTCTAATAGAAGCTCCATTTATGCAGTTGGACTTAGAATTCAAAGGGGAAATCCATCCACCATCTAGTGGATAACACAAATGGAAATTAACAATTATTTATTACTGTACCAAGTGGGTTGAGGCCATCCAAATCAGGATAACAATACATGTTGTTTTTATAAGGTTTTTAAAATATAACATACTATCAAGATTTAGTTGTCCTAGGAAAAATATCTCATATAATGTGCAAGCCTTTAACTTCATGAATATGGTTACTTTTGTCATAAATATAATATTATATTAAGCCACTCCACAACATACCATCTTCAAGGAAATGGCCTCCTCCAATAAAATCCTTATGAGAATTTTCAAGAAAATGTTGTTTGAAAACAAATGGAATTTGGATTGTCATCTGAAATATGCCTTATGGGAAAAAGAATTTTCCACTAAAAATTCTACTACATTCACTTTTTGAGTTAGAATATGGGACAATATTTATCTACCCTAGTCAATTAACAGTACTTGTTGTCAAGTGGTTGCAAGACTTACATGAATATCCCAATGAAATTAATAGGATGATAAATCAACTAATGGAATTGCAGGAGAATAGAGAACAAGTACAAGAAAATTTGCATAAGTATTAGGAAAAAATGAAAATAAAAGTGACAGAAGAAAAAAAGATAGGGATTGTGATCATAGTGATTTAATTTCGAGGAGGGACAACAAGAGAGAGGATAAAGAAAAACATGGTAAATTTGGTCATATGTGGTATATCTGGATTTTCCTGTCAATGGGAAGTATTTAAAACATTTTATCCAATACCAATATTTTAGCACCTTTCCATTGTGCATACTAGTGTAATTTAAGTTTCCAACTCAAACTTTAAAAATCATATGTTACTCCAAACACTCCATAGCTCGAGATGAAAGCATTATTCTATTGTTCTTAGTGTCTTGTAGGGAGACACTACACCCAATTGAGGTTGGTGTTGTAGCATAAGGGTTTTTTGTGTATATGTATATAAATACCATTAAAAAAAACCAAAAAAAATACAAAATGAAAATTATATATCAAAGTTATAACGCTAAAGTGCATATGGCAAAAAAGAAATATTTAATGAATAAATGCTTCATTAAAGTTGTAAGACATTGAAAATATCAAGAAAATCAATAAGTGGACATCAAAGTGTCAAATCACCATCAATCCATGGAATCACTAGATCTAATGGTGTATGTAAAGCATAGACACCCCCCTCAAGTTGAAATTTAGTGGTGTGGGGGGTGATGAGATTTGTAGTTGGGATTTGCACCAATCCACTCACCTCTGATTGATGAACTATATCTATTACGGGGGCCCCCTACCAAAATTTTGAAACTATCATGGGGGGCTCACTACCAGTAGTTTTACAAAAGGAAATTTTGTGTGATGGTGTGGGCACAAAATAGAGAAGATGATTAGGAGGACAAGTAAGTAGTTGTGACAAAGCCATGCATGAATAATGATAACATGTTAGCTTATGTGGATAGATGATGTGGCATTCTAGGTCAGCATGACATCATGATGACATTATCAGTGACATCACTAAGGAATTTAAAAAATTTCACCCAAAGTAAAAAAGAGAGGCCTTGATAAAACAATAGAGGGAAAGTATGTTGTTATCCTATTGTAAAAGGAGACCACAGTGGAGCTGGTGACCATGACTTTTAGCTAACACAACACTCCTATCCATGTACATTGAATTTTGAGCCAACAAAGTATTCAAAGAGTGCTCTTGGGTATTTTCTTTCACCACTCTCCATCCTGCCATAATGACCAAACCAAAGAATTTGAAACTTGTAATATTGGACTCTGTAAATTTAGATAACATGTCATTAATTGACTGTGAAGTGGATATATATGATACTTTTTGGTGGACAAATTTATTCCTATGGACATGATATATCTCCCTAGGCTTGGAAACCAAACCTAGAAACAAACATACAAATACATGAAAACATTCCATAATTTATCACTAAAACACAAATATAAAGAGAATGCAAAGCTCATACCTTTTCTGAAATGCTTGATGATGATCCTCGTTGTTGTCCTTTATAGATTTCAGCTTTTATCCCTTGATACTTCAAGAAGATACCTACAAAGACAGAGACAAACACGATTTCAAATCATATGACACATCAATGATTCAATTATAGACTATGTAGGTGATCAAGGAATCCTACAATAAACATGATAACAAGTGCATATGGGAAAGAAAAAAATATTTGTATTAATAATAAAGATAAGGAGACTTACAACTAGAATTCCTTTATGTTGGAGTTCTCCTTGCAATGATCTTTAACCTAATCCCTTGCAATCAAAATAACTTCTATAAATATTTGAGGAGCATGTAAGTAAGTTTAGAAGTCTAGAATGGCCACCCAACTCTCTTTGGATGCATTGCACTTATAGGAAGGAATGGAATTTAAGAGATCCATGAAAGGAGGAAGGAAGCCCAAGATAAAGGGAGCTCGAGCTCAAACTCAACCACTTTGGATTACATACCAACTACAAGGCTTCTAGAAGAGGAAGCTTTGTTTACTTTTTATTTTTTACCTTTATAAGAAGATTATTGTGACCTTAACACAAGAAGTCTATGATGACATTTCTCTGTGTCTATTGTGCAACATGAGTCATCACAAGTTGCAAATTGAATACATGTGATGTCCTGAGAAATTAGGGTTTTTTAGGTATTTAATCTAGCATTCGAATACACCATAGAGAGATATTTTTTTCATATTTCAAGGATATTTATGACATTAGTTCATCAGATAGTGAAATATCTCGATTTCTCATCAATTGTATAAGTGTGACAAATTGATGTGCAACATATTTCCTCCTAAAGTACAAAGTCAGAACTGGTATGATGGTTGAAGTGCTTTATCATGCAAAGGTAGGAATCAAGGAATCACCGGTTATAGACCTACAAATCAACAATCAAGGAATTACAATACAATATTATCATATGATTATCATTGAGGTAGGCATTCCCATACTCAGAGTACAAGTATCTTTAAAAAAAGTATGGAAATGTACAGAGATCGATGTCAATAAAAGACTTAATATGGATGTAACCTTCAGATCGACACCATGGATCAATTTTACAATCATAAATACTTAAAAATTCCACACAACTTGGATATATTAGACAAGATCCATGGTCTTCATCTTCATCTCTATCCATGCGTATTACAAATTTTACCATGTGAATAAATGTCTTCAATTCGAACATGGTAGAAACCATCTAATTTCTAGACAATGATGAGGATCGTTAACAGATGAAATAGAAACGACCAATAATGACAATGCCTCTCAAGCTATTCTAATACAATCTATGAGGTGTGAAAATATGTCTTAAGGTTGAACACCCATAGATTCATTCGAGAAAAGGCCATTGATGAGAAAATGCCATCAAAAGTGAGAAACCTACAATTGAGGCATGCAAGCTCCAAGGTACCAAAGGAGGTTTCTATATCAACTTCCTAGATAATGAGATGAAGTTGATAGGAAGAGACTTGTTGTAGGAGGGCCCACGACATGAAACAAATTTCAAGTTTTGAAGAACAAATTTGGAGTGATTTAGGACTGACTCAGGGATGGTCAACGAGATTAAAGGCTTCAAAGATTGCAAAGTAATTTTAACTGAGGTTGGATTTCTCTTGAAATATACTGGTAACACGACATTTGACTTGGCATCATTAGACTCGAAATAAGACCAAAGACCAATATGAATAATTTCAATGAGGTATAATCAAATTAGAGGAAAATTGATTTCCTAACCGTTAAAAGTGACTGAGATGTTCAAGAGTGACATACTACATTTTCAAATATAAAATATAAATGTTCCTTTCTCATTTTTCCCCACCATTAGTGGAAAATACCTCTTTGTTTTTACACAAGCTTGAGGATAATAACATATGCTTTTCAATAAGATCATCCTTCAAATGAGTCCTTTAGAGTTTTTTTAATTAACCCTAGGAAGGAGTGGCTCAGTCTCAACATGATTGACGAGTCCTACATTATTTATATTTTACGAGTCTAATGGAGGGGTAGATCAACTTCCTTGTCATGTTTTGAGAGTTTGAAAAAGAAATGAAACGAAAAATCCATAAGGTCCTTTTTCATACAATTAGTCTCTTGAGGTCAAAAATGTATAAAATAATACAAGAGAGAACTCTTTTAGTCATGATTGACTAAAGTATACCTTTTTCGTAAATAGCCTATGTAGTCTGTAAAAGGGGTAAACTTATACTAGGTATACATCTCTTCATATACCTTTTACAAGCATGAAAGAGAGAAGTTTACTAGGAAACCTTTTCATATTTCAAGAGTTAAAAGAAGACTCCAGAAGGTTCCCTTTTCATTTAGTTTTAACAATCCCAAAAAGTGATAAAAGTATAATCTCACAATTACATTATATTTCAACATTTCGACCTGCTAATTGCACACTAAAACCAAGAAATCATCAAATCTGCTTGAAAAAATGATTAAAAGGCTCAATTTTGACTAACTTAGGCAAAAATAGGTAAAAATAGTAATAAAAAATAATTTGATTTTCTATAAATAACCAAAATCTATTTTACCAATTACAGAGCTAAAAATTATTTTTTTACCATCACACTTCTGAAGAAGATTGTGATCAATACAGTTAATGATTTTCAGCGTCGTTTCTTCCAGGTAAGAGATGTCTCCTTCCTCTTCATTTTCATGGTTCAATTTTTTAATTTTAATGGTGAAATTTCTGAATTTTTCCTTTTTAAGAAACCTAGGTTGTGTTGAAGGATCATCACAGTTTTCCTCTTTAGACCATTGATGACCATGGGTTTGAAGAGGAAAAACATGATTTCATCCCTCTGTTTTAAAAAAGGGCGCAATGGTGGAAAAACGCACATTTGTTTTTGAATTCCTCATGAAATTGCTTCAACTTTTGATTTTCTTGTGACCTAATGTTTTCCTCCTTTTCTTTTAATAGGGTTCTTATTCATCATGGTGATTGAATGGAGGAAAAGAGAGCTTGAAATTGATGATTTCGTCGCAACAAATGACCCAAATATTATGTTGGAACTTTGCTAGTGTGGTTTAGCTAAATTATTCCTAACTCTTAGGATGAGAGCTCAAACAGAGCTCTTAGAGTTCTTGGTATGGGCATGGGATGCCAATGAGAAATGTTTCCAAATTGGTTCCCATTCCCTTTCAATTGAAATAGAGGACATTTATTTTCTAACTGACTTATCCAAGAGAGGAGCTACAATTCAGCTATTGACCATCATGGTGGTAGTGAAACCACCGACTATTACATTTCTCAATATTGCATATAAAAATCTTGTAGAGGGAGGAGTGGAAATATTGAGATGAAGGATGTACAAGACCTTCCTTTGAAGACTACCCAATTTACCATGTCTCGAGTGGGAGGGAGCGCAGATCCTCATGTATCCACGAAGTCGCAAATGCAATTGCATGGAGTCAAAAGTATTTAACTCGTGTGAGGGACTGTTGATCAATATGAAAGAGCAGTTGACTAAGTGCAAGGCATGTTGGTTGAGATAATTTGGATATGCCTCTATACGGGTATCTTTCTTCCTAGAAAGGGTACCATTTTTATAGTATCATAAGGTAGACATGAATTCTCCTCAACCGAGAGATTCGCACATGAGGAGATGGGTTAACCAAATGGCTCGCCATTATGGTGGAAAAATTATGTCATTTGCTCCTCCTTTCATTAGATGGCTATGTCGACAGATTATCATGATTGAGGAACACCCATATGCATGGACTGATTTTAGAGGAGATCCAAATCTATTCTTTCCACCTGCCATGCAATGGGACAAGTCAGGTAGAAATATATTTTTTTGTGTTTTTAAACATTCTTTTTAGTGTATCAACACTGGCATTGAATTATTATGCAGATGTTGGACCAGTGAGACCGATCGAGATGCCCCCTACCTAGAGGTAGGGACAGCATGAGATAGAGATTAGAGAACATAACCTAGAGGCTAATGACACACTTATAGAGTTGGAGCATAACTTGGAGGGAATTACCCATTGTATTCTAGATTTTGGGGTTGATGATATTGCACTTCATTACCAAAGGCATATAGTGGGTGAACCCGCACATTTACATCGGTTACTTGGACGTGTAGGAAGGGTCATAGTTTGTTATCGTGAGCATAATCATGCCTAGGGTTTAGGAATTTTAGGTTGCCTTTTAATATTTTTATGACATCATCATAATAAATTCTTGATAGCCTCATGTGTATCAAACACAATTTTGATGTATAAACACTTTTGCAAACTTATATATGGAGATCTATCTATTTTTATCTGAGCTATTTATAGTGTATGCATTCTATGGTTTTTATAAATGGCGCAAATGTCTATCTAAAACATAATTTTCTAATGCATCTGCCAATGTATTTAAATGTCTTGGAATATGTTGATATTCAATATAATCAAAATTTCTTTCCAAGAAAAAATCTCTTAAAAACATTCTTAATATTGATGGACTTTTGATGGAATATACCCTACTGAGTTGTAGAACTATGAGCTGAGATTCAAATCTAATAACCAACCTAAGAATACCAAAAGTGATGGCATCAGATAATAGCTCAATTACCGCACTATACTCTACATTATTGTTAGTTTTACAACCCAAGCATATCCCTTGCAATCCCACTAACTCATCATTAGGCATGAAAATTTCCCAAGCAGCAGATGAAAAAGGTTTCGAGTACTACAGTTAACACCATCAACAAACCAATATAAGTTGAAGCATTAGTTGAAATATACAAACCAAGTGCAACATAATATAAGAAGCAGAGATAAAAATTGTTTGCAAAAAGAACACGAAACACACTAAAAACTAAAAGTACAAATATGCACAAACTGCCCATGCATGAATCTAAACATAGTACTTTTTCAACTAAAGCCCATTTTTGGGTTTAGATAAAGGAATCCCATCATAGTCAACCAAAAAATAGGCACAATCTGCAAGAACATGTTTTACAATATAAGGACCATGTCACATGGGCTCAAATTTGTTGCCTCCTAGCTTGTCATGTTCTTGATCATATAACAGGACCAAGTCACCTTCCGAGGATTAACGCTTTTATCAAACTATACTTTAATATGTTTCTTATGAGCCTTGTTATCCAAAGTGGAATCACAACAAATCTCATCTATAAATGGTAAGTATAAAAAATGTTCTTCCTCTGTAGAAGTAGTAGGGAGAAATTTGAATACTAGTTTAAGTGACAGATCTCACATTCAATAGGTAACACAGCCTCCATACCATATACAAGTTGAAAAGGTGTAAAATCTATTGTTTTTTTTGCTGAGGTACAGTATGCCCACAATGCTAAGAAAATCATAAGATGCCAAGTCCTCCTGTGAATTCTTATCATCTGTTGAAGCATAGTAGTTAAAACTTTGTTCATGGATTATACTTGGCCATTGGCTTATACATAACTTGGTAGACATCCTGAAGTTTCGAAAGTATGTGCCATGGTCAGTAACAATGTCTTGTGGGACACTGAATCTAGCAATTACATGATTGAATATGAATAAGGCAGTATTTTCACCATCATTCTTATATGTAAGCATCGCTTTGGCCCAACTTGAAAAATAAGCCATTGCAAAGATAATATACCCATATCCCCAAGTTGAGTGAGGGTTTCATGTCATGGAATCGATGCCCTATTTTACAAAGGGTCCAATGGTAATTACTAGATGAAGAGGAGAAGGAGGGGAATGCATTTTCCGATTGTATATTTGGAAAGTATGACATTTATAGACCACAAGAATATAGTCTTTGAACATAGAAGGCCAGAAATATCTAGCATGTAAGATTTTTTATGCAATGGCATACCCTAACATATGACCACCACATGCCCCATAGTGACAATCATTCAAAGATTTTTTAGCTCCCTCATACGTAAACATTGATGAAAAACTGAATCAGCACCACAATGATAAGGTGTATAGCCAAAAATGTTGTATTGTTGGGATTGGTATTGAATGCAATGACATTCAATACAATATAAATGGGGCCTAAAAGCTTGAGTCTAGAGATAAATGATAATTTCTCCGTACCATGTGTCTAATGAACTGATAAGAAATAAAGATTCATCTGGAATAGAGTTCATTTCCACGATTTATGTCTTAACGTAGGGAAGGTCACAGATTAGTTTAGCAAACATGGGTGATTTCTTTGATTCGGATTTTGATGAATTCCAAATCAAATACATGTATAATGACAATCCATTTGGAATAATTTACCCTAATAAATTTTCATGTGAGAATATAGATCATGGGGTTACAATCAGAAACCACTGTAGTTTTTCACAACAAAATGTAGTGACAAAATCTTTGGAGATCTTGAATATCTACCAAGGCCAATTTATCCACATGTGAGTACTTAATTTCAGAAGTGGTAAGGTCCCTACTCAAATAGTACATCACAAGTCTATTATCTAAATAATCCTAGTCTTGAACCAGTACAACATAAATAGTATTGTTTGATGCAACTAAATACAAGTTGTAATCATGATGATAATCAGGGGGATGAAATAAAGGTTTATCAGTCAATACATGTTTTAATGCATTAAATGCTTTGTGATAAATATCATCCCAGATGAAAGGAATCCCTTTTTTCAAAAGTCAGGTAAAACGCTTGGTAAGTTTAGCATAATTTGGAATGAAACGATGTAAAAGTTTGTTTTCCCTTGCAAACTATGGAGTTGGCGTAAGTGAGGAGGAGGAAAATTCAGTATAGCATCTACCTTGAGTGGATCAACATGAATGCCTTATTTGGACATAATGAATCTTATTAAGTGAATAGATTCCACACAAAACACACATTTTAGTGGATTTAAACATATATTGTAGTGTCGACATTGGAGAAATATTGCTCATAGATGTATCAAATGATATTGACATTTCATGGAATGTGCAAGTAGATCATCAATATATGGTTGTAAAATATGCATGATATCATGAAAAGAATAAGGCATAGCTCTCTAAAAGGTGGCACCATCATTCTTAAGTCCAAATGGAAGATTTCGATAGGTGCAAATTCCCCATGGACAAATGAAAGCAGTTTTATGTTGATCTGAAGGGAGTATGTTAATTTGATTATAGCAAGAGAATCTTTCCATGAATGAAAATATTTCATTCCAAACACAATCATCAACTATTTGGTTGATATAAGGGGTTTGATAGTTATCTTTCATGCAAGCCCTATTAATATCCTTGTAATCAATGCATCATTGAATAGTCCCTTGCTTCTTGGTAATTGGAACGATGTTGGAAACTGAGTCAGTCAAGGGAACAAGATAGATAAAACCCTATTTTAGAAGTTTTCAATTTTAGCCTTGATGGTGGTATCTTTTCTTGGATGCACCGGACATAGTCACTACCTAACAGGTTTAGCATCAAGGTAAGCCTTGATTTCATGAACAATAACACTTAGATCGATTCTGGACATTTCTTCATAGGTCTAAGAAAATATGTCTCAAAATTCTTGGAATAGGGCTTTGTGAGTTCAAATTTCTTCAAGATAACATGAGTCACCTATATGAATGTTTTCCATGATTCCAAGTTTCATTGAGATATCGATTGGAACAATTGTAGATATGTTACCTAAATTCTTCTCAGATGTAGATCCATTAATTGATATAGGGAATTCGGGGTTATCGACTATCTCAGGTGAAAATGTAGCAGTGAAGTTATTCTCAATAATCTCAAGCTTCAGAGGAAAGGAATAATGATGATGATAATCATCCCAAGGCATTTCTTCAAATTTCATAAGCTACATAATGCTTTCATCTATAGGAAACATGTCATTGAAAGGATCATGAGATGAAATATATATCAACCAGGATGACTAAGAATACTCATCTATGACAACATTCACTCATTCATTTGGTTCACATTCATAAGGCAATTCAATTGGCTCAGTGGCATTTGGTCACCGTAAGTTATCAATCTTGATTGGGTAGGAACTATTCAGAGATCACATGATTTATGGAGTTCTGAAGTGCTTCATGAAATCATATTTACCTGCGAAGCCATAGGAGAAATTTTGGGTGGCAGGATAGGAAAACTTCCCATGAATGACTAATTTTTAAGTATACCCACACCAAAAATTTCGTAGGAAACATGGGTTTTACCTACAAAGGGTACACTACTAGTGGTTTGTGAATCAGAAGCATAAAATGGTAGCTGGTCTACGATAACTATTTTCCCTTGATGAGGAAATCGTATCACATGAAAGAGTGAAGAAACCACTACAAACATGGCGTAATTCCAACTTCAACCTAGTAAAATGTTATAGTATAGTGGTGCATCGATGACTTACACTTTGAAAGTAACAGTTTTACCTTCTAATTCCACAGATAATGCATTTAAAATGTCATAGGGTTTGAATACTCTTCCATAAAATTATTTTAGAATGGTATGAGACTAGTTAATGGGAGGAGATCCCAAGGATTTATAGCAAGATACAGACATGATACATGTAGAAGCTCCCTCATCTATCATAGTACGAAAAACATTTCTACCACATACAACTTGAATTTAGAATGCAAGTTGATGCGAGAGCCTAGGTATATGACTTTGAAGATAAAAGACTATAACATTTTAATCGTGTGGATCAATTCCACCAATGGATGATAATAATGATTTTTGTTGAGTTGCCCACTTTGAATAACTTTAAGAGCCAACATTGTTGAAGGAGCTTGAGCCAAGTATTAAACAACATTATAATTTTGAGTCGCTTTAGCATATAGACTAAAGGTGATTTTCAAATAACACCTTTAGGAGGAGGATGAATCATCATTTCATAAGTTGATCACTTGATACGTATAGGATCAGAAGGAGGTGGGACCGATGTGGAAGGTTGATCTGTAGTTCTTCCATTTGAAGGATTTTTGGAACCATAATCTTTGGATCTTGTAGCTACCATAACTTGAGTAGACTAAGCAGACATCATCATGATGTCCGAAAATTTTTGGGAAGAAGAAGATGGATTTTGAGAAACCATTTTGGTCTCCTGAGAGGGGAAAGGATCTGTTGAGATGGTAGGTGTAGAGGAACCTTTAAGAAATTGATTAACCTTTGCACGATGTATACATTCCTTAGTATAATGATGTTCATTACAAATGAGACTGAGATATCATGGTTTCTATTTCTCTTGTGGAGATTGGGTTTCCATTGGTTTTTCCTATTAAGTGGCATTTTATTTGTCTTTTCCTTTGCCCTTCTTTTTACCTCCAAGTTGCTGAAGTTTACCAGTTGATGATTGAACTGCATTAACCTCAAAAGTATTAATAGGAGCAAACGTAACAGGAGGTGAATCTTGAACAACAACAATTGTAGTAGAATTGTTATTACAATAACCAGGAGGTTTACTCATAGATTATTGACTAGCAAAACCAATCACACCATCAAAAACATGAGATCTTGTAGAAGTTGATTTAATCATGTTTGATGATCAAGGATAATTTGGAATTTTTTGGTATAAGGTGCCACATTGTGAATAAACAAGGTCGAAATATTAGGCATGAGCAATAGCTCTATCTTCTGTAACAACTCCCCCTTTAGAAACATCTTCAGTTATATCGGGAAGTAATGATTTGATAAACCATTCAGCTAACAATTGATCTATAATATAAGCTTTTACTAAACGACAGTGACATCTACACTCATGTATATGATCAGAGATGTGGATAGAATCTAACTACTTTAAAGAAGTCAAAATCTTGGTACTAGTTTCATATCAGATAGGTAACTGAAAGTGTGTCAAAAATGTTATTGCTAAGGTGTTGAAGTTATGAAAGGATGCACGTGGTAGCTCAATGTACCATTTAGTTGCATGACCTATTAAAGTCTACTACAAAATATGTAACCGAATAGAATCATCATTTAGGGAGTTTGATGAACACCATAACTAATAAGTCATCACGTGATTTAACGGGTCTTCTTGTAACAACCTCGGGTTAAAGTTTCATGTAATAAAGAATAATAACGGAAAAATAAGACCAAGGTCATGGGACACATATTGCAAGTTGAATGTTAGGAAAGCACTATAGTGGGCATCATTTGTGGTTTATTTATGGCTGTGGAAATTGGAAAAGGTTCATTGGCAAAGGAAAAGAGGCAATAATTGGCATTTAATTATGAATATAAAGGAAAATAGGAGAAAAGGAAGATGAAGAGACATAAATATTATGCAAGGGAAATTAGAGGGAAAATGATGGAAAATAAAAGAAAGAGAAAAAAGGAAAGGAAGAGAATAGACATCAATGATAAAAAGGCACCTGAGAAATAGTTGACAATTTTTCCCCATCTTTGGAGTAGGTGTAGCAAAGGAAAGGGAACAAGCACTTGGATAGGAAATAAAAGGAAGGAAAAGGAAAAGCAAAGGAAAGTGAAAGAATGCAAGGAGAAGGATGGATCAATAGCTTTAGTAGGAAGATCTTGAAGGTAATAGGTTTCATGTGTGATTTCCTAGCTGAGGTGTGAATGCATGGTACATGCATTTGTTTCTTTGGTTCTTTTGTTTTCATTGGCATGGTTTTTTCCTAGAGCAACAGTGGTTTCAGCCTTGCCTTGCCATTTCTTGGATAGCCATGGTGTGACGGGGTTCATTCTTGGTTGATTTTTATATCGCCAGATGGTTTTAGAACTAATTGAGGTGGTCTTAGGAAAATTCCCAAGGTTTGGGGTGGATATGGTTTTCCCTGGGAAGCCCTTACAGATGGGTCAAGACAGGAAAATTCCTCAAGGTATGGTGAAGGAACTATCAAGCATCCAAGGTTGGTTTGGTTTTGTGATCTTGAGACTGGTTTAGGTGAGGTCATGGTAGTTTGAGGATGGAGGTGGCTTAACCTCTGGAGTCCCTGGTTTATTATGTTTCAGTTTATCCCATGAGAGCGCAAATTCATGCTTGGAATATGGCATAAGCGTGATTGGATGAAAGAAAGATTTGGTTTAGCTCAATCTATGGTTAGGTGATATGTGGAAGTCCCTGACTTAGTTGGATTTTCCATATATAAATAAGATTTATTTTCCTATTATGATTTATGAGAACTTATACTTGTTATTGTGTTGATTTGATAGCTTTTTTGTTGTGGTTATTATTCTAGTTATATGTTGGTTATAAGCATGGGTCTATGATGTGCTCTAGCTATGGCTCTTGTTTATGATTTCATAAGTATTTGAACGATTCATGAAAGCATGGGCTAACAAGTGTTTTTTCAGCTACTTGAGAGGGCATTAGACCTTCTTGGTGATTCTCATATGAATTTCAAAGGTTTATGATCATATATGCATTCCTGACCTGTATCTTACAAGTTTACCATATGTTTGACTAAAATTCTATTGTGTACTAAGCATGTTTAGGTCAAGATATTGTTCAAGTTTGAATGTTTTGCATTGTTATCATCATAATCATGATTCTGGAAAGTTTCGGGTAGTTTTGGGAAATGGTTTGGAGGCTAACCTAAAAAGGTGGCACAGATCTTGAAACTGCATGCACAAAACTGGAGGATTTAGGTCATAACCAGATGGAAGCACGCTTGTGCGTGCAGTTGTGGCCTCATAACTACAAAATTTTCTTGTTGTGTGTGTGGTTGGTGGTTAGGCTTGTGAAAAGGCAGGTACAGCTCAGGATCTGGTCATCAAAAGTTGTGGACTGACTTCTGGGTGATCATTTGCTCCTAAGGGGTATCAATAAGTTTTCAAATTGTAGGCCCCACTTCCAAAACTAGAACTTGGAGTTTTGGTTATGTCATAGTAGCACTCAACCTCAAATTTACCCTGGGAGCTTGTAGTAGTGGGTAAATATTGGGAGGGGTGGTTACACTACTCTAGGTTTGTCATCGAATTTTTGTATGTTGCTTGGTAATTTTGGTATGTCGCTTGGTTTTCCATCGAATTTTGGTATGTCAGTTAAATATTCTCATTAGTAAGATAAGAAGGGTATGGTAAATCTGAAGTTGCGATGAAGGGTAACTTCTTGTTAAAATATTATTGAGGATACTAGTAACCTTGAGGATAAATTCCAACTATTGGGGGAGGATATTCAAGATATACTGGAATAGGTTGACCCATTGGCACTTGCATTCCACCATGATAGCCAAGGTAACCCACACCAGGTTGAGTTGTAAATGGAAATCATTAAAAAGTTTGTCCTTAGAAGGGTTGACCTTGGAAAGATTGAAAAGGTTGACCTTAGAAAGGTTGACCCTGGTAAGGTTGACCTTGATATGGCATTTGGGTGTACACCTGGGATAGGTTGACTAGAAGGAATATTTGGGATAAGACTAAACAATTGGACCTATTGGTATTTGAGGTACAACCTGAACAAGTTCATAAACACGTGCTTGAGGTATATCGTGCATAGGTTGTTGAGCTAGTATTTTAGGTATACTTTGGACATTCAATTATTGTGCAGCGTAAATAGTTGTTGGAGGTTCACTTGAAATGAGTTGTTGAATAGGTGTCTGAGGTGTACTTACAATGGGTTGTTGAACAAGTGTCTAAGTTGTAGTTTGACCAATGGTTTGGACAATTTTATAAGCATACACATGAGGAGTAGCCTAAACAGTTTTATAAGTAGGTAACTAGGGTACACCATCAAAAGCAAAGTTCGAAATGGTACCTCCCACTCCTCGGAAGGGACCACCAGTCAAGGGTTGAGTTAAAATAGGTTGACTCGAACCTACCTAAGCTATTTGACTAGAGGTTGGATAAGTTCCACCAACAAATGGTCTAACATATGGTGGATAATTTCCTCAATAGGTTTCCCTCCTGGAGGAAAATATAGACCATAGGATGGTCGCCCCCCAGCCAGAAAGTAATATCTAGTATGGTTTTGTTGAGGGATACATATACTGCTAGATAATAAGTTTAAATGTTGGTCAAATTTTGATGGAACTTCAAGCGTTGAGGTTTTTCTAAATGCAATGGTTTTGGGTAGTAGGTTCTACATTAACTGATGATAAACTAGATGGGATTCCTAAAGATCGTGTGGAAATATGAGAAGGAGAATCAAGCGTGACTCCTTAAAAGGCTTCGTTGAGTGACCAATACCCAACATGTACAGAAGGTCCACCATATATAAATGATTCTCGAGGTCCTATAAACATGGAAGTCGTACTTACTTGGCTAGTTCCACTCTCACGAGTAGATAAAGGTTGACTTACAGTTGAAGGTTCTATCATGGTTCGCCTGGGTAAGAAAGATAAAGGAGTGTGTAATCAGGGAGTTCGCCTAGGTAAATAAGATAAAAGAGTTGTATAACAAGAATTTGGTAAAAAAGGGGATGGAATTTGAACAACTAAAAATTCCCATGCAGTAAGAGGAGGTTTTGCAAGAATTTATGGTTCAATAATATCTTCAATGCTTAACAAAATTGTTGACACCTAATCCTTGTGATTGGGTGTATATATGTAAATAGATAAATAAGTAATATGAACAGCCCTCGAGAGATGAATTGAACAGTCTCTCCCTCATGTATATAATGAAGACCTACCTGATGGAATAATATATACAGATGATTTTTTCCTTGAGGAGTTACTGCCTGGCCTGACATGGTACTAGAGCCAGCTCCATTTTTTTAGCTTTTATGCCCTTTGTAACTCCCTATTCTGTTCCTCTACTCCTCTGCTCTCCATTCAAAAGAGTTTTCCATTCAAAACGGTGTCTGTTCATAAACATCGGTAGCCTGAATGCTGCCATTCAAAGCGTTGTCCATACAAAGCATTGTCCCTCCACTCAAAAACATTGTCCATAAACGTTGCATACTGAAAGTTGGTGCCACGTAATGGCCTGAACACTGCTTCGATGCAGTAGTCTGAACACTGCTTCGATGCAGTAGCCTGAACACTACTCCATGTAATCACCAGAACGCTTCTCCATGCAGTGACCTATACGCTGCTACGTTCCTCTACTAAATATTCCTGCCGACCACAATTTCTTTCTTTTCTTCATTTCCAAAACCTTGGCCATTATCAGAACGGCTACTAACGCTGCCATTTTCGTCCCCATCGGTCCTGGTCAAGGGAGCGCATATCTCAACCGGATCAAATTCCTCGGGGAGAGGCTCGACCCAGTCACCTGCCAAAGACTTAGGGTTAGCATTCGTGCTTGGGTTCGCAACTTGTACCGTGCAAACCATGGCTCTTCTGTTATCTGTCACTTCGGGAATATGCCAACGATGTGCCGAGATCGATTCCCGCTAAACCCAGAGAGGCCAAGAATATGCCTTATGCGTTGTTGCTTCCCTCAATTCATCAATATCCATTTCACTGAAATTTGTCGAGAATTTTTTGATTTAATAGGTTACTTGCAAATATTTGAGTGCACCTTATTAAGTTTGTGTTGTAGGTCACCTATCTTCTAGTGCTGTAACTGTAGGACAGCGTTGGTGGCTTCTTTTTTCTTGCGACAGTTGAAAGGATTTGTGAAGAGTTGAGTGCGACAAAAGAATCGTTGACACATTTCATCTCTTTGTAGTTCTGGCTCAAGTAGCTATGCGGAGGAGCAGTATTTCAATTTTGGGCCTTTATTTTACAATTATATGTTCCTTCCAGTTTTGGCTGATGAGGGCCTTACATCTTCATGTTGCAGTGGTCATAGTGCTTGGAAAATTTTTATAACTTATGAAACATGTATCCGATTATGTTTGCATGAATGTGTTGTTGGGTGTTCTCCAAAAGGCAGTGTTGAATAAGTTTGTGGTTTTTAGAAAATGTCGAATGCTACTGCAATAACCATATGGGTTGAGCTTTTGTTAAAATAAAATAAATAAATAAATCAAAAGCACATTTTTTTTTTACATCAAAAGCACATTTTTTTTCCAGCAGAATTATTTTTCTATCAGCAAAAGTATTTTTTTTATAGTATGCATTCAATCATATCCATGGTGGGAATAGTTCTCACTAGCAAGGAGAACTATCCTAAATGGTCTCGGATGATAAAACACACCCTCATTTTCAATGAGTTGTGGAAAGGAGTGTGTGTCGGAGGCGGAGACAATGAACCAGTACAGCCTACCTCAGACAAAGAGCTTGTCATTTGGAAAAACAAGAACAAAAAAGCTTATGCATTAATCGCAGCATCTATAAATGAAGAGGTGAGTCACCATATTTCGTCATATTCAACTGCCTTTGAAGCCTTACAAAAGCTGAAAGAACTCTATGACTCACATTCTACACTTGAAGTTGTTCAACTCATGATTAAAGTCTTCACTCTTGAACTGCAAAATAATGATCCTCTTTCTCTTGCATCTGAAGTAAAGTCTACAATGCATGATATTAAATCCACTAAGGTTGAATTGGATATTCCTCTTATCGCTTTTCTCAAGGCACTTTATCCTACTTACTCCAATTATCTTGAGTCATTGCAAGCAAATGGCAATCTCAAAGATATCACCTTTGACTCTCTTGTGAAAAGGTTTGCTAAAAGAGAGAAAGCTTTTGGAAAGAAGACAACCCCTGAATTTTCTGAAGAGGTTGTGTGCCTTGCTCATAAAGAAAAGCATCCTACTCAAGATTCTTCAAGAGGAAGAGGTGGTCAAAGAGGAAGAGGAAGATATTTCAGAGGCAGGGGGGCAGACATTCTCAAGGAGAAAAGGTAGATTTGCACTGCATTCGTTGCAAAAGAAATGGATCACATGATGCCTCTACATGCAAGCTACCATGGGGAAAAATTGAGTAGAAAAGAAACCAACAGAAAGGTAAAACTAATGATACAGACAAAGGTAAAGCACCTGAATCCGCTCACTATGTTGTGGCACAATGTAACACTAGAGTAAATGAAGATTTATTTAATGCTTCACTTGCTTCTTGGAAAAATGATTGGTTGCTTGATTCAGGAGCAACCTGTTAGATAACTCATAGAAAAGATTTTTTTGAAGAATTTACTGACAATGTTGATGGAGCAGTATACTTTGCAGACCAATAAAAAATCAGGCCATCAGGACTTGGCTCAATCAAGCTTAAACTGCCTGGTCTTCCAGACTTTCTTCTGCATCATGTTCTATATCTCCCACAACTCAAGAGAAACTTTTTGTCCTTGGTCCACATCCGCCAGCAAGGTCACTCCATTCATATGTTTGATGGAAAGCTTGAGGTAAGAAAAGCATCTGACCACTCACTTGTTATGAGGGGAATAGAAGAAGAAATGCTTCTCAAGCTGCAAGGAACCTCTACTCATGCACAACATTTCTCATACAATTCTCATCATGAAGAAGGTACACTTCCATCAAGTTTATTATGGCATGCTAGATTTGGACATTTGAACTATGACAGTCTCAACTTGTTGAAGAAAAATGGTGTTATAAGAAGAGCTTCGACATAAATCACATATAGAAAGACCTTAGTCGACGCGTTTCGAACTAGCAAGTGTGGCTCATCGTCAGGACAAGTTGAAGAAACAGATCCAGCTTGGCATGTTAAATAGTCTGGTTTTCCTACAATTCCTAGGAAACTTAAGCAATGTGATGCTTGCATTCTAGGAAAGCATAGCAAACAGTCTTTTCATGATTCACATTCAAGAGCACATAGAAAAATTGAACTCATTCATTCAGATTTATGTGGTCCAATGCCTGTTCCTTCTACAAATGGAAATAAATATATGATGGCATTTATTGATGACTACACCAAAATGTGTTGGGTTTATTTATTGAAGAACAAATCTAATGTTTTTCAAACATTCAAGAATTTTCACAAATGGATTGAAAATGATGCACAATCTCATATTGGATCTATTCGCACTGATAATGGAAAAGAATACACATCAAATGAATTTGAAAACTATCTTCGCCAACATGGGATCAAACATCAAACAATTGTACCTTACAATCCCCAACAAAATGGTGTAGCTGAAAGAATGAATAGGACAATCTTAAATATGGTACGATCCATGCTCTTCTTCAAAAATGTAAATATAATGTTTTGGGCTAATGTTGTTCTATGTGTTGCATATATAAAGAAAAGATGTCCATCTAATGCTATTAGAAACAAGACTACTTATGAAATGTGTTATGGACATGTTCCTTCAGTAAAGCATCTAAGGGTCTTTGGTTCCACCTATTATGCCTTGATACCAAAGGTACATAGAAACAAACTTGGTGCTAGAAGTCGTAAGTGTATCTTTCTGGGGTATTCAAACACCTCCAAACCATACCGTCTCTATGATGAAGTAAATAAGTTTGTTGTATCTAGAGATGTAATTTTTCTTGAATCATCCAAAAATGACAATGTTGTTGAGCGGCAACTTGATCGCTTGGATAGATTCGCAAAAGAAAAATCATTTCAAGAATTTGATAATCAAATTCCACATCTTGAAGGGGGATTCCTATACTAGATCAACATGTGGAATCTTCTTCTGAAGAACACTCTCCCCCGCATGAAACTCCAACAACGGATAATGCTTTAAGTGATGTAATTGATAGAATTGGGAGACTCAATCTTGATTTAGTCCCAACTCAATCAACGGAGAAATCTGGACCATCTGAGAAAGTTCCCCCAAATTGGTTGACAAAGACACTTGAAAGTGTTCATCCTGATGAAGTTGGAAAGACAGGAACCAAAAATTCAAGCCAGCAAAATGGAGGTGATGTAGATGACTCTAATTCACATTTTGATATGGATGTTTCTTATGATTGTGAATTGAACTTATCTACAGATTTTGAACCAACTTCCTTCAAAGAAGCTACTTCTCATGATGAATGGAAAGAAGTGATGCAAAAGGAGTATGATGCCCTCATAAAGAACGGAACTTCGAAGCTGGTTGATCCTCCATTAGGAACCAAACAATTTAGCTGCAAGTGGGTCTACAAGAACAAGTATAAAGCTGATGGCTCACTTGACAAGCACAAAGCTAGGCTTGTGGCAAAAGGTTTTTCACAGAAGGAAGGCATCGATTATGAGGAGACTTTTTCCCCCACAGCAAAATGGGCTACCATCTGGACACTCTTTGCCCTAGCAGCTCAGAATGGTTGGAAAGTCCATCAAATGGATGTAAAAACTGCTTTCTTAAATGGAGATCTAAAAGAGAATGTTTTTATGTCTCAGCCTGAAGGATTTGTTTTGAAAGGACATGAACGTAAAGTATGCAAACTGGTGAAGTCCTTGTATGGCCTCAAACAAGCACCGCAAGCCTGGTATTAAAAACTAACTGAGCATCTTCTGAAACTCAATTTCAAGCGTTATGATCTTGATGATGCAACTTTATTTGTCAAGAAATTTGGCAAAATAGTTGTATATCTTGTGGTATATGTAGATGATCTTTTGATGACAGGGAACAATGAAAGCTACATTGCATCCATAAAGAAGGAATTGGGGAAAAGTTTTGAAATAACTGATTTGGGCTATGTTCATTACTATCTTGGCATAGAAGTAACCCAACATCTGAAGTCTATATTTCTTTCTCAAAAGAAATACATTGGAGATCTGTTGAACAATTTTGGCATGACAGAGTGCAATCCTCTTACTACTCCAATGGAACAAAACTTAAAGCTCACATCTATTGAAGGAAAAGAATTTGAGGATGCAACAAAGTATAGACAGCTTGTAGGAAGTATCAACTACCTAACTACTACCAGACCAGACATTTCGTTTGTTTTTGGAATCCTCTCCAGGTTTGTGAAAAAGCCTTGTGAGGGACATTGGTCTGTTGCAAAAAGTGTTCTAAGGTACTTGAAGGGAACTCAAGACTTTGGAATCAAGTATACACAGGTTGACAACTTCAGCTTTATTGGATACTCTGATTCAGACTTCGATGGAGACAAAGAAACGAGGTATCTACTTCAATATATGCTATGAGTCTTGGATCAGAAGCTGTCTCCTGGAGATCACATAAACAATTAGTTCCAACAGATTCCACAATAGAAGCAGAATACGTGGTAGCAGCTGAAGCAACAAAAGAAATTGTGTGGCTCAGGAAAATTCTTGAAGATTTGCAGGTAAAACAAGTACAATCAACTCCACTCATGATTGACAATACCTCTGCAATAAAGTTGGCCAAGAACCCAAAGTTCCATGATCGAACGAAGCACATCAATGCTAAATATCATCTGATTCGACATCATGTTGAGGCCAAAACAATCCATCTCCGGCATTGTTCCACAAATGAGCAAATTGCAGACATCTTCACCAAAGCGCTTGGAAGAGAAAATCTTGAACAATTCATAATGATGCTTGGACTCACCAACATCCCTTCAGATTAGGGGGGGGATGTTGACACCTAATCCTCGTGATTAGGTGTATATATGTAAATAGATAAATAAGTAATATGAACAGTCATCGAGAGATGAACTGAAGAGTCTCTCCCTCATGTATATAATGAAGACCTACCTAATGGAATAATATATACGAATCATTTTTTCCTTGAGGAGTTACTGCCTGGCCTGACAAAAACATGTGATAAATCACTTGAAGTTATAGATTCTTGAGACATAATCAACAGAGGAGTAGAAACTAGACCAAGTGAAGGTGAAACATGACTTTCTGAGGTTACTGTTTCAATGAACCACTCTTCAAGTATATCAACTTCTAAAATTTTAGACTTAGTTGCTTTAGTTTCAAGTTCAGTTATTTTTGGTTCTAAATTTTATGTTATTTTTGGTTCATCTTGAATTACTTTTGGTTCTAAAGTTTCAATTACTTTAGGTTCTACCATTTCCATTTCAATTTTCTTATATTTTGTTACTCTAGGTTTTGCAACCGTAGGTCTCATAATACTAGATGACACAAGTATAATTTCAGGGGGTAAACCATTCATCCTATAAGAACGTTAAGGTGGATCTACCATAGTGAATTTTAATTAAGAAATTTAACAAGGTTAATTAATATAATTCACAATTTACACCTAAGGTCTCACTAAAAAGTAAAATATAAAAATATAAAAGACGCTAACCAATATAAGGAGTCAAAACCATGCAATCCTTTTCATAGTGAAATCATTAGTTGGAGATGAAACCCAATGTCACAAAGATCAATGTGAAAAGTGGTTATGTATAGAGTAGGTGGAACTAGTTACATTCACAACATGCTTAATGGTCATGACCTGTTGCAAGTAACTTCACATATACCATCTCATGTGAAGTACCCTCCAAGATGGCTCAAGTGAGTCTATCCAATGTATGTTCCAGGTATAATAGGGACTTCCCTCGCTCCATCACCTTGGGTAAAATCCTTAAGATTATTCTCTAAAGCTACCATGTACAACAACTTGACCTAGGGGGACAATCGCAGATCAGATGTACACACAAGGGCAGAGTAATAAAGCTCATTCCCATTGAAAGATTACTCATAGGGAGGTAGAACTTTCAAGTGATTTCCAAGTACATTTTGGTACCATTTGTAATGCATGCAAATCATGCTACTGTAGCGAATAAAGTAGGGTTGATTACCTCACTAGGATCGAATTGATATCTTTCTTAACTCCCTAGTTAGAAGAGCTTCCCAGAGCCAAACAGTAATAAATGGATTTACTCCCTACCGTAAGATTCTATTGTTTGTTTGCGGCTTTGGAAAGTTAACTCTCATTCCTATTCCAAATCATTACAGCTGATATAATGTAGGTGTAATGAGCCCTAGAAATACAAAAAGTCTAGTTTATTTTATTAGCGTTATTTTTTATGTTTCTTTTAATCAAAAGGATGAAATTGATGATATTTCTATGACCCAAGTGCTAATGCAACAAATATGATAATCCAAACTCTTAATTCAATGAAATCCTATTTATGGGAAGGAGAAAGCTTCTTTCACTTTTCAACAATGCAAAGATCCTATCTTCAACAAATCTCTTTTCACCAAAAACAAATAATTCCAAAAGCACTCTTTCAAAATAAACCATACACTTTTTGTAATGCAGGAATCAATTTACAAGAGAAAACACAACATACTCTCTAACGCATGAATTTTCAGAATGAAACAATCAATGCAAATCAATCCAAGCACAATTTTTCTTCTTTTTGTGAAAACAAGATTTTTATATAATGTAATAAAAACTTTTCCAAAACACAAGCAATAAGATTTTGAAAATGATTATTGCAGATAGAGAACGAAATATGAAAAAAACCTACACATATACGACACTGACTATTTTCTTCATTAGCTCAACAAAGAAACCAAATCAAAATAGTGTAACAAAGGAAAATTCCAGAAGAAGTAGCCAAAAGAAATCAAAGCAAATAATTTCATTTACAATAGACTGACAATAAATCGAGAAGCCAAATTGGTCCTCTGATTGAAGCTCAAACAAATAAAGCAGTAGAGAATTTCATTTTTCTCTCAACCATCGCAGTTCAACAATGGACACCAGAGCCATGGTCGTATATGTTGAGCTAAAGATTGTGATTTCAATGCATTGTCCCTCACAATAGAATGCGATGAGTGAAAAAACTAAGAAAACATAAAAATTATCAAAACACCAGACAACTCTAGGCTTCTAGAATTACTAAAGTTTGACCAAACGACTCAGAACATAGCTTGAATTTTCAAATATAAGGGAAAATAAAGAGTAGATCACTCCCAGTGGAGTAACCAATTCGTTTGGTGGACAAATCTCAACCTACAGATAGGACAGATCTCCCTAGGCTCAGAAACCAAGCCTAGAAACAAACATACATACATATATATATCTATATATATATATATATATATATATATATATATATATATATATATATATATATATATATATATAAACATTCCCTAATTTATGACTAAAACAAATATGTAAAGAGGATGTAAAGCTCGTAACTTTTTATGAAATTCTTGATGATTATCCTCACTACTTTACTTTGTAGCATTCAACCTTTCTCCATTGATACTCCAAGAAGAGACCTGCAAAGACAGAGGAAAATAAGAGAACAAAGCATATAACACATCAATGATTTAACAATAGACTATGTAGGTGACCAAGGAATCCTACAATAAACATGATAACAAATTCATATGGGAAAGAAATAAGTATTTGTAATAATAATAAAGAGAAGGAGAATTACAACTAGAATGCATTGATGTTGGAGGTCTCCTTGCAATGATCTTCAACGTAAGCCCTTGCAATCAAAATAACTTCCATGGATATTTGAGCAGCATGTAAGTAAGTTCAAAAGTCTAGAATGGCCACCCTTCTCTCTTTGGATGCATTGCACTTATAGGAAGGAATGGAAGTTGAGAGATCCATGAATGGAGGAAAGAGATCCACAATGAGTGGGATGGATCCACTAAAGGAGGAAGGAAGTCCATGCTAAAGGGAGATTGAGTTCAAACTCAACCACTTCATATTAGATACCAACTACGAGGCTTCTAGAAGAGGAAGCTTCATTTACTTTTTATTTTTTACCTCTATAAGATAATCATCGCGACCTTAACACAAGAAAACTACAATGACATCACTCTATGTCTATTATGCAACATGCACCATCACAATTTGAAAACTGAATACCCATGATGTCCTAAAAAATTAGGGCTTTTAGGTATTTAATCCAGGATTCTTATACACCATATATAGATATTTCTTCCATATTTTAGGGTGATTTATGACAATAGTTCATTACGTACTGAAATATCTGGATGTGGCATCATTTGTATAAATGTCACAAATTTATGTGTAAAAGATACCCATTGTCACCTAGATTTATTTCAAGTTGGGGAAGAAGCCTTAAGTAGACTTTCCCACTTAGATGATTCATTTTGAGTATGTGAGTCTAGTTTCAGATTTGCTACCATTCACTAAGCATATGAATTCCTTGAGTTTGTTTTCTAGTGTGGAATTTCCTATATGCCATGTAATCAAGCTATAGTGTCTAGGGAAATTCATGCCATCCTCCAAATTTCATCGAAGCATATATGTAGCATGTTATTTTTACTTTCTAGTGAGAACCCCCATTCACTCATTGATGATAGTGTAATGAAATTATATATAGAGCTACTTTAAGTTAAAAAGAAAGTTAGGTTAGAATCCATGTTATTTGTTGGTACCCATATCCTAGATTTGACTCCAATTTATTTGTTAAACATGTTCTCTAGGTTTGTCCAAGAAGTCATTTTTGCCATTTCATATGTCTTAGGTATTGATGATGAAAAGGTCATAGGGTTTTTAAGATTTCCTTATCCTATAAGAAAGAACAAAATAAACTTTGACCTTACTGCATATATTTATGATATAATTAATTTTAGGTTATCTAAATTCAGAGATACGAGATACTTTAGGTATCCTTTCTTTTTGGTATACCTCATGTTATATTCCTAGTTCTCAAAGTTTGATGATTTGAACCTGCACATTCAAAATTATTAAGGTGAAAAAAAACAATATTTTACTAGACTTATGTTATGAGGAAGAGGAAGAAAAACGGAGGATTTTGAAAGTATCTTACACACTTCTTGTCTATAGAATTTACAATTAAATTTTATGAGGTCCCACCAAGAACCTTTATAGAACTTTTGAGTTATAAAATGGGCCTCCTAAGAAAAATGTACAACCAAAATAAAATTTATAAGAACCAATAGGATTCAAGAAGATGATGTCAACCATGGGGGATGATTCACCATTTTTGGGGTAAAAAAGTAAAACGATTAAAAAATAATAAAACTGCTTTTTCAACTTGTTTTTCAACTTATCTCCCCAAGGTTTTACTCAAATTTCAGGCAGGAGTACTCGTTGGATGAAAATTTGAATTCCCCATCCAAGGAGTACCCATGTTGCATACTTTCTATGAATCCTGCTACACGAAAAATGAGAAATACATGAAAGACATTATTGCAATCATGTTTTTCATGTATTTCTCATTTTTCATCTAGGAGGGTCCATAGAAAGTATGCAACATGGGTACTCAAATGAGGAATCAAATTCTACATCCAATGAGTGTTCCTGCTCGAAATTTGAGTAAACCCATAGGGAGATAATTTGAAAATACGATTTGAAAAAGTAGTTTTTCCCTTTTTCCCTCAAAAATTTGATGATGTAATCTAATCTTATTTTATTATTTCCACTATTAGTTTATAATTTACTTAGGAGGCATATTTTAGACCTCAAAATTCCCCTAATTCTTTCTACAAATCAAACAAATTCTACAATTAAGCCTCAACATAAGAATAGGATATTGGTATGTATATCATGATTATATTAAAATAAGGATATATGGTTTACAAGCACCTCCCTACCAATTTCCCAATTTCCTGCCTACCAGAATATTTGCATTGGAACATATGAGGTAATGAATAAATTCAAACATGGTGGATTTTGTTCCAAGGAAGCAGTAGGTGACTTTCAAACCTAAACAGGAGGACAATATGTTTATTTTAAACACTAGATAGGAATTCAAGGTTATGGATCGAATGCTAGCCTCCATGAAATTTCCCAAAGGCAAGGCACGGGCTTATGATTCCATGAGATAATCTATAGAAAAATATCAAAGTCCAAGTCTGCCCCATATAAGCATAACAACCAACCAAAGATTGAAAATTTTGAAAATAGGGATTCATGGATTGAATAGGAACTAGCCTTAGAACAAAAATATATAGATATTGATATGGGAGGAAAGGATATAGCTATTGACACACCTCTCCCTAAAGAAAAAGATTCAAAAAGGAGTTGAAAAGAGAAGTCAAAAAATGAATTAGACAATCAATCTTCAAAAAGCTTGAGGACAAAAGAACTAGAAACAAAATTGGAGTCAATGGAGGTTTTAGGACATCCAGTGGGGGAATCTATTTCAAGGGAGTTTGGGCTCAATTTTATCTCTTGAGTCTTGAAGAAATATCTTCTTTTGCAAGATAGTTAGAATAGGGATCTTCCAAGCTAAAACCCCAGGTAGCAGATAAAATTCATTCACATTTTCTAAGTATAACAGAGAAAACTTTGGATGTAAAAGAGGACTTATAAAGTCAAATATGGGCATAGAATGCTACCCCATCCTAGACTAAGTTACTATCTACAATGGATTCTGAAAAGAATCACTTAAGACTACTTCTCATATAGTGCAAGGCACAAGTTTTACTGTAGCAACCCTAGATTTCCAAGCCATCAATATATCTATAAATATAAAATATACCAATATATTGGAGAAGATTGATGTACATAGAAAAAATAGAGGTGTTATATAATAAATTGGCCTCAATTGCATTAGATATAACTAAAACCAAGATTCTAGTTTCAAACACCACAAATTGGCTAAAGAAAGAAAGGGTCTCCAACATAGCAAAAAAGATGAGAATATATGAGCTACAAGGGTGGATTATAAATTACGATTAGACACAAAATATGTATAATTTTTTAAAGATCGCATACAAGCAAAGGAGGCAGAGATGCGAGCACTGAAGGAGATATTATAAGCTCCAAATCTTGAGCATGTACAAACAATAAATTAACTCAAGTCAAAAAATAAAAGGAATATCTCTTGTCCATTATTGTAGAGAGGAATAAAGAGGTTCAACAACTCCAAGAACAAGTTTAGAATCTTGCACAAGTGGTTCAAAGCCATGTATGTGTTGCAGATTCTTCTTCTTCTATACAACCTAATGTTCCTCTTGATGCTTTATATGAATTTGCAAAGGCATAGTCAAGCTAGAATTTGAAAAAGGTTGAATTGGATAAGTATAGGAAACTCTTCCAAGTGTATTCATATGAGACTATACTTATAAGACAAGATATGCATTAGAAAGAAAATTTGTTGAAAGTTATAGAGGAAGAGAAAAGGAAGTGGCTGGAAAAAATAAGTAGATTGAAGGCTCTTATGACAAGAAAACTTCCCATCATTGAATCCAAATAGTATATTTGGGATAATATAATTAAAGAAATAAACCAAATATGGAATTCCATTAGGTATATAGGTGATGAAAATTCCATACTTTGTAGGACGGAACATGCTTTCAAACAAATAAGAAGAGAATTGGGTGATATGCCCCAAAAAGTAACTAATAATGTAAAATTCTTAAATACGATAACTTGGGAAAAGTTAAAGGCACTAGGTGTAGAAGACCAAACTCAAAGGTGATGGAGACAAACAAAGTGTTGATGGAAATGTATTTGATGAATCAGGCTCAAGAACATTGTAGGGTTATGATAAAGAATATTAATATGTTCACTAATAAATTTGACAAGCTAGTGCAGCTAGGTTTACCATCATACTAGTATCATAATGAAAATGTCTTTGATGAATCAGGCTCAAGAACATTGTAGGGTTATGATAAAGAATATTAATATGTTCACTAATAAATTTGACAAGCTAGTGCAGCTAGGTTTACCATCATACTAGTATCATCATGATAATTTGATTCCTTGGGAGGCATATCATGGAATAATAGAAAGAGAAAAATGAAGAGCTAATAAAATGATAGGATTGGGCAACATCTTTGAAGGGGAAATGATATTTGAAAAACTACATAGGTAATTTCAACTCTGGTGGCAGCTAAAATATGTGTTCCTAATAAAGCCAAATTATCAAAATTTCATGGAGTTGGATGTTTCTTTCAAAAGGATGGTCGATTTCTAGTATCCAATTAGTGACCAACGGAACCATTTAGAAACATTTGCAGTCTAATCCCTTCAGGAAACCTGTTCTAAAGTTGCACTTAGGGAATTTGTCTAATATGACAAATTTGAATCATCAAGTTTTATAATTATGTAGTTTTTTTTGTTAATGATTTTGTAAAATGTTATTTAATATTTTAGTTAACAGTTAATTTATAGATTTACCAAGGGTGACTAAAACCACTGTCACTTAATTTTGTATAAAAAGAGTGGAAGAAGTCAAGAAATGGGTTCAAAAGTTTTAGAATTTTTGGTATATTATATTACATGGTGTTCAGATGACTTTTATGAAATAAATAAAGATCCATGTTCTCAAGTTAAATTGTTGTTAATATTCTTATTATGTAATATGTATGTTTCTGTAATTCGTATTCTTTTCTTCTATGTGATTTTTAAAATATCTGAATCAAATCTTCATTCTCAGAGTAAAATACAACTTTCTCCAAAAGTATATATATATATATATATATATATATATATATAGATTAATGGATTTGTGTGAGATTCAATGGTTTCAAGCACACATGTGATCTTGTATGAATCATGCGGTATAATTTCAGATGTTTGAAGAGTATATTATTATACTTCATTTAATTCATAGATGCTCAATGTGATTCTTCCTAAGTTTTAGTTTCTTGAATTCTTAAGTTCTTAAGAAACTAATTCCTTTTCTTACTTCTTCTACCATTGTTTAAGAACATTTTCTATGCAATGTTTTGGAATTGGCTTGTTTGGATTGAAAGAAATGGTTTTAGGTTTCAAAGACATATTTTCGATTCATTTAGCTTCCAGAAATATACTTTAAAAAATAATTAATTATTTTAATTTCTAGGCATTGATTCCCTACCCTGGAAATATACTTTAAAAATTAATTAATTTTTTTGATTTCTAGGTATTGATTCCCTACCCAGGAATTGTGTTTAGGAAACAAAATGTTATTTCTAGTTAGCCAAAATAGACCGTAACATGCCCCTTAATTTCCCATCAATTTTGTGTATAAAATGTCTATAGTGTATACATTTCTTGTAAGTAAGTAACACTTAGAAATTTTGGTTCCAAAAATGTATATATAGTGCATGAGATTTTTTAGGTTTACAATCCTAGATTGAAATTTAATGCAGGGATTTTATTGCACATTGTTTAATTTTGTAAATTATTCGAGTAGGCTAAATGATACATAATATAGGAAAAAACATTGGGAAATCATGAGACTTAGGAAATCATAGTTAATATGCTATTATGGCTTTCAAAAGATGAAAATTTTAGGGATACGGGTTGGAATGGTGGTGTCATTGAGAAATAAAGATATGTCCATTGGGATGAAAAGACTTGGAGGCATTTTGAAAGTCATTAGAGAGATGGGGTAAATAAATTGGCTAGGTTCAACCATTGAACTTAAGATAGACCTATGTGTGGGGCCCAAAGGTCTTAGTTTGCATAGAACTATTGTATGAGTAAAGCATATATAATTGAACTAACAACTAATCATAAGTTTAGGAAATAGCATTCTCTGAGTGACCTATAGAACTTACTTTGGTATGTGTAAATGAAGACTTGGATGTCTCCTATGATTATTCCCAAAGAGATGCATGGAGAAACCATGAAGGTAGGAACTCTTAGAGATATATTATAATGTTGTCCTTAGTTGATATTATAAGGGGTTGAAATTTTGTATTCACCTGATGATGCTCGAGTGAAAGGATTTACTTAGGGGGGAAGTGTACAAGTGCACTATGGCCTTTCAATGCCTAAGAAAATAAAGTATGCAATGGCTTAAATCTCAAGAGTATTAGATGCCTTTTAGACTATGTGGTTTGACATTCTTCGAGGGGGGGGGCGGGGTGGGGGGGGGGATGGTGGGGGGCGGGGGGGTGGATAATATTATGCCTATTAGATTCAAGGATAGTTGATTGAAGAAGTCCTAAAAACTAACATATAATTCTATAAATCTTATGAAAGTTCAACAATTGAGTTTTAAATTTTGTGATTGGGGTTTTTAGCCTTATGCCCTAGTCATATGCATTGCAAAATGTCATTACCGATAGATCAGATATAAAAGAATATGGAGGGTAGAATTTCATTGACCAGACTAACCATAAGTCATCACACGTATCTCATATTTCTCTCAGTGAACATTGCCCCAATTAGCTGTCCCATCAGTTCATGGATCCTTAACATTGTATTAGTTAGTTTATTTCCATCAACAAAACTTGGAAAAACTAAGAGGACCTGTGCTTGTTTCTCCTATTGGCTCAATCTCTTAGTGCCCTTGTTGATGGGAATGAAGATCTAAAAATATGGCTTTTCCTCAAAAGAAACACTTGGTTTTACCTAGATCTATATGTTGGAATTCTTTAGGCCACACTTAGGTCACATGCACGAGTGGCAGTCGAGACTATGAGCTCAATTGAAACAAAAATAAAGGGGTAGAGGTCTAGAAATATAACTTACCATAAAAATGAACGCTTGAAATTTATTTGGATCTAGATGATTTATCATTAATGAAACTTGTCATGCTACCATACATACTCTAGATGTTCATTGGCACTAGATTCTAGGAGTTTCCCTCTTTTTTTGATACTCTTCATCAATAGATAGAACCTAGATTCAAAAGTTTGGAAGTCCAAAAATACAAAACATTTGGAAAATATGTTTTTTTGAAAAAAATAGATCTAGATGTTGGTGAAGTATATGATGTGGCTCATCATATGTGATCCAGGTGGATATTGGTGGCCACCTACCAAGTCCACCTAGACCACCACCATTATTTCTCTCAACATTTTCAGTTTTCTTAATTGTAGCACAACTTACTATTTTTAGCAGTTTTTCAGGTCCTGAACTTCTGGAGCCGTTTTGAGGCCCTAAACGATGTTTTTTTGGAAATCTTGGGGCAATATGGGTCCATGGATCGATGTTGCCCTTCCCAAAGTGGTAGTGCTCGGATAGATCTTTCTAACGAGCTATTGTACGCGTCAAACGAAGATCGTATGCCAAAGTTACGACCCCGGGAAGTTGATGTACCAATTTACCCAAACGGGGCCCACAGTTTGGCGTTTCATCTCCTAGGGTTAGGTTTTGGAATGTTAAGGGTTTTCCATTGTTTCTCAACAATAAATAGGCCTTCAAGCCTCATTGTAAGACAGTTCAGAGGCATGTAGCCACCACATCGCTTCTCAGAGATAAGCTACCATCGCCCTAGCTGGTGTATTTCCATTTCTGGTTGTAAGCATATTTCAGTATTTTCCATTAATGAAATGAAGTATTATTTCCGCTGCATCTATGTGTATATGGTTATCTCTGTAATTTGTTGCGTTCCTACTTAAATCCGGATCAGCGGTATCAGAGTGGTCTTCTTTTTCCCTGTTTTTCTTTGCATGTCCCCAACAAGGTCGGGATATAAGGAGTTAGGGCTTGAACTGGTCGAACCTTTGCAAGACCAGCCTCGCAAATCCCGACGCCTCCCATGGCGGATGAGAAGAAAGATGAGGGGGCAGGAGATCCCATCAAAATCTTGCTCGAAGAAGCCCTCGAGCGACAACAGAACGCGATGATGGACAGCTTTGCCCAGATCCTTCAGCGGCTACCCAGAAGCGACGCATTGGCTTCCAGCAGCTACTCTGGAAATGCCATGCCCTTTAAGGTACAAGTTAATTTTGAAATCCCCATATTTGAGGGTCAGATAGACGCAGATGCCGTAGATAAATGGTTAAATCTGATAGAGGGTTATTTTTCTGTTCATGAATTTTCAAGTCGGGAAAAGATTGTTTTCACTCTTCTCAAAGCAGCCCCCCACGTCAAGGACTGGTGGGAAACCTACTGCGAGTAGAAGGATGAAAGTACTGGCTCACTATTTTCAGCCACACCCACCTGGAATTCATTCCAGGATGCCATCAAGGAGCAGTACTACCCTGTCGGAAGCTATGAGGATGAATACATAAAGTGGACCACGCTGCGGCAGGGAAGGGACCAAGACGTGCCGGAGTTCACCAATCTTTTCCATACCCTTCGCACAAAGTTGGGTATCAAAGATTCGGAGCAACATTTGATACTCAAATACCGTGGCTGCCTGCACAAGTACATCTAGGAAGAAATACAATTCCTGAACATCTCCTCGCTCGGCGCAGCATACCGATATGTCGTCAAGGTCGAGCAGAAGTTTAAACAAAAGAAACGAGACTTTGGATCTGTGAATCCAAAGCAGGGGAAAGGTGCCCCTAAACCACAGAACAAAGGACAAAGCCAAGGTGGGATAGCCCAAGACAACCCGCCGAAGCTGCAAGCAAAGAACAGCGCCACGAAGCCGAAAAAGGACACTGGAAAATGGTGTGAGTTCCATAAGAGCTCCACTCACAACACAAGTGAGTGTCGGGCCAAGCAGTCACTGGTGGCTGAGCTAAAGGTTTCAGAATCAGATGCATGTTCCGACTCTGAGTCAGAACCCGATAAGGGGAATGACAAAGGGAAGCAGATCATTGATGCGGATCCCAATGCCACTGTTGCTACCGCCAAGATCCAGAAAAATGAACCTGAAGATCCAGAGGAGGAGGAGCATCTCTTCCACTCCCAGATGTGGGTAAAGCGCTCCCCGATACAGTTCATTGTTGATAGCGGGAGTCAAAAGAACCTCATTTCGGCAGAGGTCGTGAAGCGGTTGGGCTTACCGACCACAGCACATCCACAACCATACACCATTGGGTGGCTTCACCGAGGACGAGATCTTCGCGTGAGCCAACAGTGTCGCCTTCCATACAACATCAAGCCCTTCACGGATGAGGTATTGTGTGACATTGCTCCCCTTGAAGTTTGTGATGTATTATTAGGACAACCATACTTGTGGAAGTGACATGCTTTGTATGAATCAAGGCCCCGTGCTGTTATTATTACATTGGGAAATAAGTTGTATAGGATACCAGAGGTAGCACCACCTACCGCCATCTCTTTGATTACTGCAAAACAATGCAGTAAGATCATTTCCAAAACCAGGAAATTTGTTTTCCTGATGATACGCCCTCAAGGAAAGAAGAAAACGGTGGTCGCAGCCTCTAGATGGGGTCCTTCTGCGCGACAACTACAGATGGACAAGGTTGTGGAGGAGTACGAGGACATCTTCACCTCCCCTGCAGGGGTTCCTCTGCACTGTCAGGTCAAGCACTCCATCGATCTGACCCCAGGTGCATCGCTACCCAATGGACCAATTTATCGGCGCTCCGTTCTGGAGAACAATGAAATCAAGAGGCAGATTCAGGAGCTTCTGCAGAAAGGTCACATCCGTCCGAGTTCATCGCCTTGTGGGAGCCTGATCGTGTTGGTACAGAAGAAGGATGGGACGTGGAGACTCTGTATTGACTATCGGGCGCTGAACAAGATCACTGTCTGTAATAGGTACCCGATCCCGCGGATTGATGACCTCCTGGACCAACTAAAGGGGGCGAAATATTTCAGCAAGATCGATCTGAAGTCAGGATATCACCAGGTACCAATCGAACCCTCTGATGTATGGAAGACTGCCTTCAAATCCAAGGAGGGCCTTTTCGAATGGTTGGTTATGCCTTTCGGATTAACGAATGCTCCTACAACCTTCATGAGGCTAATGGATGACATCTTGCGGCCATTCACCAACTCCTTTGTAGTAGTATACTTGGATGACATTCTGATCTTCAGCCAGATTTGGGAAGAGCACCTCCACCACATCCGACAGGTTCTCCAAACACTGCGGCAACACAAGCTATGTGCCAATTTGGAGAAATGCACTTTTGGCATGACCCAGGTTCAGTATCTGGGATACATCATTGATGAACAGGGGGTGCATGTCGATCTAGCCAAGATCCAAGTCATTCGGGATTGGCCATCTCCAACCACTCTAACAGAGCTCCGCAGCTTTCTAGGTCTTGCCAACTTCTACCGCAGGTTCGTGTTGGGGTTTTCTCATATTACTTGGCCCTTGAGTCAAGTCACCAAGGGAGGGGCGAAAGCAAAATTATTTTGGTCTGAATCTCAACAGAAGGCATTCATGGAGTTGAAGGATCGCCTCTGCACGACACCAGTTCTCGCGTTACCAGATTTACAACAACCATTTGAGGTCGAGACAGATGCCTCTGACTATGCTATTGGGGCAGTCCTTACTCAACATGGACATCCAGTGGCATATCACAGTGAAACACTTTCAGACACAGTCCGGAAGTACCCCACTTATGATAAAGAGATGTATTCCATTGTACAGGCCTGCCGACAATGGAAGCATTACATTTTGGGGAAGGAAACGGTCATCCACACAGACCACCGACCCCTACAGTTCATACAGACCCAAGGCAAATTGCAGAATGATCGCCATCAGAAGTGGTCTACATACTTGCAACAGTTCCACTTGAATATCAAGTATAAGAAGGGCAGCACCAATAATGTTGCAGATTGCCTCAGTCGACCACCGATCATGGCGTTAACCACCATGCTCAACTCTTATGGGCACGAGACTTCTGATTGGCCACTTCTCTACAAAAGCGACCCAGAATTCGGCCACACATACCAGACACTCTTGGAGGGTCGGCATGTTCCAGATTTTCACCTCTAGGATGCCCTGTTATGCCACCTGGGTCACCTTTGTGTTCCTTCAAGCAAGCGTGCCAAGATGATTTGGGAAGCACACTACAGTCGAGCTGCTGGGCATTTCGGGGTTGAGAAAACAGTGGCAGGACTGCAAAATTATTTCTATTGGCCGAATCTTCGACAGGATGTTGGGAAGTACATTAGATCATGTACTGCCTGTGCCATTGCCAAACCGACCATTAAGAATCACGACCTCTATACCCCGTTGCCTACCCCTAGTCGACCTTGGGAATCCATCTCCATGGATTACATGTCAGGCCTTCCTTCCACTAAGCATGGAAATGACGTTGTTTTTGTGGTCGTCGACAGGTTCTCGAAGATGGCCATTATGGCGGCCTGCAAGAAGAATATCACAGCAGAAGCCACTGCTAAACTCTTCTTTGAATGAGTGTGGGTGAAATTTGGGATCCCACAGTCTATCATCTCATATCGGGACAGTCAGTTTCTCAGCACATTTTGGTCCAGTCTCTGGTCAATGCTGGACACCAAACTCACGAAGTCCACAGCCTTCCATCCTCAAATTGATGGCCAGACAGAGGTTGTCAATAGGATGATTGTGCACATTCTGCGCATGTATAACTCAAAGCATCCACGCACATGGGACGAGAGCCTCCCCTATGTTCAGCACAGCTACAACCGAGCTCTTCACAGCTCCACTGGCCATAGCCCTTTTCAGGTGGGTTTGGGTTTCCAGCCACTATGCCCCATTGATGTGGCCATGCCACTTGCAGCTACTCACATAAATTCAGCTCATGTCCAGTCCGAAACAGATAAGGCCACTAGCTTCATTGAGCACATCCAACATATTCTCTAGTAGGTCCATGACATTCTGGAGAAATCAAATGCCAAGTACAAGCAGTGACATGATCAACATCGGGTGCCACACAAGTTTCAGGTGGGCGACAAAGTCTGGTTGCATTTGCAAAAGGAACGCCTTACTGGAGCTTATCGGAAATTGAGACCACTCTGATATGGTCCTTAAACCATTACTAAGGCTATGGGAGACAATGCATTTGAGTTCAGCATTCCCCCATTCCTTGGCCTGCACCCAGTGTTCAATGTGGACCGCCTTTGGCCATACTTTCCACCATTGCTAGACACATCCGACATTGGAGAACAGCTCAAACCCACAGAATTAAATCTATATTGCATGGAACAAGCTGCCACTGATCGGATCATGGACACACAGATCAAGAACACTCACCAACAGAATATCCAATTGTATCGAGTTGTCAAAGCAGGCTAACTCCTTCAGCAGGGCAAGTGGCTCACCAGGGAACAAGTTCAGCAAAAGTTTCCTCATCTCATGGAGGAACTCAACGCAATGGGGACCATTGCTTCCTAAGGGGGGAGGAATGATCCAGGTGGATATTGGTGGCCACCTGCCAAGTCCACCTGGACCCCCACCATTATTTCTCTCAGCATTTTCAGTTTCCTTAATTGTAGCACAACTTACTATTTTTAGCAGTTTTTCGGGTCCTGAACTTCTGGAGCCGTTTTGAGGCCCTAAACGACGTTTTTTGGGAAATCTGTGGGCAACATGGGTCCATGGACCGATGTTGCCCTTCCCAAAATGGTAGTGCTCGGATAGATCTTTCTAACGAGCTATTGTACGCGTCAAATGGAGATCGTATGCCAAAGTTACGACCCCGGGAAGTTGATGTACCAATTTACCCAAACGAGGCCCACAGTTTGGCGTTTCATCTCCTAGGGTTAGGTTTTGGAATGTTAAGGGTTTTCCATTGTTTCTCAACAATAAATAGGCCTTCGAGCCTTATTGTAAGACAGTTCAGAGGCATGTAGCCACCACATCTCTTCTCAGAGATAAGCTACCATCGCCCTAGCTGGTGTATTTCCATTTCTGGTTGTAAGCATATTTCAGTATTTTCCATTAATGAAATGAAGTATTATTTCCGTTGCATCTGTGTGTATATGGTTATCTCTGTAATTTGTTGCATTCCTGTTTAAATCCGGATCAATGTGGATCATGCAATTGTAGTTAATGTGTTAATAGTGACATGGCGTGTAGACATGGAAAGATGATAGGGCTAGATGATGTGGCATACTTGTGTGGTGTGTCGATGTGACATGATTTTCAAGGTTGAGCTAATGTGTTGGATATGTCAATGCATGATGTGGAATCTAGAAGGTTAAGCTATTGAACCTAGTGAAAGTTCGAAGATTTGAAACTTTCATTAATGAGAAAATTGGAAAAAACCCAGATGTTGAGAGAACCTATATTAGGGCCATTAGTTGACCATATCATCAAGAGCTAAAAAAAATCCCACCATTAGAAATATTATGTATAGTGGGATCCAAAAAAAAATATATCATTTTCGTCATGTTTTCCCATACTCTAACATAATTAGTTAATCTGAAATTTGTTAATATGGAAATTTTGTAAATGAAACTTTTACAAAAAACTCAAATCCAAATGTGATGTAGTATCTGTCATATCCTACCTATGGAGGTGGCTCAATAAGGCAGTGACACAAGGGTATGTGATTATTGATGAGCCTCATCATTGAGTAATTATATGGGCCTTAATTAGCCTTAATTCACCTCCTAGCTTAGTCAAACCAACTATTCTCACAACTTATTACATACTTTTGATTATATTTTGTTTATGAAATGAGTTAGAGTTGGATATGTTGCTTTGTGGTCTAATGTGCATGAAATGCGAGAATAAAGGATAAAATCAAGGAAAATGCAGGTATAAAGGATAAAAGCAGGGAACTATGGCAAAGACCTTGGTAAAACTAGAATGGGACAAGGGGGAGTAATTATAGGAGGTAAATCCTCTTCATTTACTACCCCTCCATTTGAATATTCCTTCACCAGCTCAGAGTGCAAACAGACATCACTTTGAAGACTAGAAGACATTCGAGCAAGTGAAAAGGACAGAAACCAATTTTTATTAAATTAGAGGCAAAGCCTCCCTAATGGGAAGAAAGTTGTTAGAGACTTCAAATGTATAAATAGAGAGGCTTAGGACCTCAGTAGGATTTAGACTTCTATTGTAAAACTCTTTTTTCTTTCTAAGCTGAAGACTTGTGACAATTTGTTCTGTAATCCATGGTTTTTTTTATAATAAGAATGAGTTATGTTTAAGCCAGCTCTGAGTTAACTTTGAGGGCTAAAGCTCTTGGGTTAGGGCCCGACCCAAGCAGCCAAAGCTCCTATTCATTGTACATATCTGTTAGCATAGATTTTTGTTCATTTTCTTAAATAGATTCATGGTTTTTCATTATTTATCTGCTTAGTAGATTTCTGGTTCTATTTATTTTCTTAAGTAGGATTCATGGTTTTTCTGGTTATTTGCTTAGGTAGTTGCATTTTCATTACAATAGCGTAGAGTAGATCAATTGTGTTGTAGTTTACTTCCATTTGTGCCTTTTTTTTAGTACAGGTTAGCTAGGCAAAAAAGATCACTATTAGGTTGTGCGTAGGTGTCTCGGTCTCATCTCCTCCCTCTCGGAACATGACTTGAGGAAGAGACCCTTCAGCAACCTAAAAAACACAGGTTTCTAGTTCTTGCATGAGCTATGGAGTTCATTGTTTGATGCAGTTATTTGCCACCGCACTATGTTTTTCTATCGTTTTCATTTAAAAACTACCTTCAGCATGTTCTTCATGCATCGCTTCCTCGTCATCCGATCTGCAACAAACCTTCACAATCATCATCCAATCCATTAGTTTTCCCAACTTCCACTTACTTTATGCACTTTAAGTCCCCACTGTTGATTTGCCTCACCTAATCCGATAGTTGTCGCTTCACCCGATTGCCAACTAGCTTAGCCAATATCCACCGTTGATCAGCCCCACCTGATCCTACAGCTGTCGCTTCACCCGATCGCCAACTAGCTTGGACGATCTCCACCGTTGATCAACCCCGCCTTATCCAACGGCTATCACGCAATCTTGCATGGATTAGTGCACGGTTGTTATCTGCCCGAGAGCACGCGAGAAAAGTGGTTTTCTCGTGCTACATGTCACACAGTTAGGCTAATCACGTGAAATTTCAAAATATAGCTTACAGGTTGAAGGACGCGCGAGAAACTACTTACCGCCTTAGAAACCTGCTCCATCATTTCTGCACGTTTCTTTTTCCCGTAATATGATCTTCGTCATCCATCTCTTGACTTCATCCGCACAATAAGATCTCAGCTGTTCATTGCATGCGTTCATCCTATTCACCCATCTAGTCACTTCATCCACGCGGTAAGATCTCATCCGTTCATCAATGTGTTAACCCCGTCTGCCCATATCTTCACTTAATTTCCCGCGATATGATCGTCGTCATTCACCACTTCATTAACGTTTTTCATCCATTTATTTGCTTAAGACCCCGTGATATGATCTTCTCCGTTCATCACTCTATTAACCTTGTTCATCCATTTATTCGCTGAAGACCCCACAATAAGATCTCCACCATCCATATTTTGCTCGTTGATCGATCCAACGATCCCTAGGCGCTACTGCATCCCTACGTCCTCCTTTCCCCAATTTCAATGTCTGACTGCTTTTTCTGTTTGAAAACCAATTTAGCCTAGTTTCTTTGCTTGCACCTTAGGATAGTTTGATGCTCTTTACTTCTGCAACTTAGATAGCATCCTTAGGATTAGTGATTGTTTTAGCAATTTTGCTTAGCATAGTTGTTTAATTGGTTAGTTAGGTTATGGTGTGGTTTATCATTACATGTTGTTTTCTTCAATACTATAGTAGAAGTAGCTCTCCCTTAGGATAGATTTTCTCTTCTTCCATCAAGGAGTTAAGCTTATTCTAACCCTATAGAAGTCTAGCTTGGAACCCCTGGGGTCTCTTTCCAGATGAGTAGTGACAACAGGCAGTACCTTCACTTCTACTTGTGCATATAACACTGTCACCTCTAAGTTTGTACGAACCCTGGGTTGATAAGTAAAGATGGTAGCCCTGGGAGTTGTAGAATTATTGTTGTAATACCAGGCTCATCACTTTTTGGCGTCGTTTCTGGGGAGGTGTCTAAGTAGAAGTAATTACTGCTTTCTTCTATTTTATAGTCTCCAACTTTCTTTTCTTCTATTTCTAGTCTTCAATTTTCTTCCATTAGTTTATTTCTACAAAGGTAATCTAGTTTCTTTCTTTCTTTCAATTGTCATTGTCTACTTTCCTTTCCATTCTGCAAGTACTTTCTAGCTTTGAAAAAATCTTACAAAAACCAACCCAAAAAATTTCCTTTCATGCCTCACAAGAATAAGGACAATTCAGGTAAATTCTTGACAAATACCCCCACTGCATCCAACAGTCAACCTTCTCTCTTCTTCGATGACTATGAAGTGGAAGAACCTTTAGGTGAGCAACCTTACATATTTGAAGAACCTACAAGGGAAGAAGAAGAGGAAGAACCCATTCCTACTGAACCAATGGCTGGAAACCAAAATGACAGGGGAGATAGAGAGAGAATTGAGAGTGCCTTCCCCATCAAGGAAACCAATGGGGACACTAAGATGAAGAATATAAGCCCCTCTGCTCTACCTCATTTCCATGGCTTGACCACAGAGGACCCTGACACTTTCCTATTTGAATTTGTTGTTATATGTCGAACCTATGACTATACAGATGATGAGAAAAAGTTAAAACTATTTCCATCTACCCTCAAGGATGCAACATTGCGCTGGTTCATGGGTTTACCTGGAGATAGCATCACAACTTGGGCTCAGATGCAATAGACTTTTAACAACAAATATAGGGACTACTATAGGTCAAAGGATACTAAATAAGATATTTTCAGGATGACCATAGGCCAGGATGAATCCATAGAAGACTATGAAGAAAGACTCCAGCTCAGTTACAAAAGGGCCAGGTGCACACTTGACCCTGAGTCACTAAAGCTGGTCCTACTTAGAGGAGTAAGGGAGGATCTTCTGGATACCTTACATATGATAGCAGGAGGAGATGTCTACCAATTACCCTATGGGGATATTAAGATTGTCTTTAGAAACCATTCTAGGGAAGCCAGAAAAAAGGGTAGGGGTAGTCAATCTATGGATAATACATCATCCTCTAACTTAACCATTAAGGGTGAAATTGGAAATATGCTGGAAGATTTCAAAAGTGATATGTTGCAAACCCTTGCCTTGCAATTGGACACCATGAACATCAAAAGGAAGCAAGAGAACACATAGAGAGGCTTGGCCATATTTTTTCCTAAATGCACCAGGAGGCATCCTAAGAATGAATGTCCACTAAACTGTATTAAGATTTGCTCAGTCTGTGAAGAAAACCACTCCACGGACAAGTGCCCTTCTTTACCTGGACTCAAAGTTGTATATCAAGGAGATGAATGGGTCACTGAGCATCTTTGCTACATCAACCAAAGAAGACCTCCTAGGCCTAGACCATACCAGCAGGGTATGCAAGGGTCATCCCATACATATTACAACCCCAACCAAACCACAACTATACCTTCTTGGGGACCCCCTGCTCATCCTTCCTTGTCTACACCCCCTCCTTGGTCCTATGCATCTCAGTATCAATCCTAGCCAGCAAGCCAATCATTTCAACATTATGTCCAGCCACAACATCAGTGGAATACCCCCCACCAGGGGTGGAGGCCCTAATTCAATAATGTTCCAGCCCTATTGCCTCCACCACCTACCCAACCACAACTCTTGCACTTTGCACCACCCAAACAACCCCAGATGCATGCCTAGCCAAATCCGAACCCAAACAATAGGCAAGCTCAACAAGCATACAGTGGAGAGACATCCTACCCAGCTTATGCTATAGAAATCCAGGATATCAACTTAAGATCAGGGAGAATTCTCCCTGATAACCAACCTCCCTCTCCACATAGGGAGGTTGGGGAAGAAAAATAGGAAAGAAACCTTAAAGTAAATCCACCCTTTCCTGAGAGATTAACCCAACCACTCCAACCTACCCCAAAAGAAATTGAACTTATGGGAGAATTGAAAAATCTATGTGTAAATATCCCCCTTCTCCACGCAATCAAAGATGTCCCCATTTACAATAAATTGATTAAGGAGAAGTGCTTCAAGCATCCAGGAAGAAGAAAAAGGGATGCCCCTACCACTAATGTCATTGGGCAGTTGTTTGAATTAATGTTGGGGCGGGTAATATGTACAAAACATTTGGACCCTGGAAGCTCTATAGTAGATGTGCACATCGATCGCACTATTGTCCCACACACTCTGATTGGGGTTGCCATTAATGTGATGACCAAGGACACCATGCTCAAGCTCAACCTCTAAGGCTCATTGAGGAAGACCACAACAGTTCTACAATTTGGAGACCGTTCCACAGTCACCCCTGAGGGAATTGTGGAGGATGTGATGGTCTCCATTGACTCCTGGGAGTACCCTGCAGATTTCCTAGTTCTCCAGCCTAGGGCTAAGCTTACTGGTTACCCTCTCATCCTTGGGAGGCCATGGTTGGCGATAGCTAATGCTTACATTAGTTGCAGAGCTAGCAATATGACCATCAAGAATGGGCATATGTCAAAACAGTTAGTCTTGTACCCTCCTGCTCAACCTACCCTAGAGCATGATTTACCTTTATGGTTAGAGGAGGAGGAAGAATATGAGGTTTATTCTGCCCAACTTTATGCTTTGGAAGCAACCATAGGAGGAGGACAGCAAGATGAAGATGACTTAATTGAACATCTACACCAAAGTCCAACTCCTAGTTCATTACCATTAGAAGAGGAAGTAAGGGAAACCCAGAACAATCATCCAATTGGCTTATGCTTGTCCAATTCCAACCCACTTTGTGTCAAAACCATAGAATTTGGCCTAGAGTGAACTTTGACAATTAACCCATCTCTTTCTGCTTTAGAAGAGGAAAAGCTATGCAACTTGTTGAGAGAAAACCTAGAAGCCTTCGCTTGGAGTTACAAGGAAATGAAGGGAGTACACCCCTCAATTGTACTCACCACATATACATCAAAGAAGGTTGCAAGCCAGTTAGGCAACCACAAAGGAGGATGAATCCAGCTCTTAATGACATAGTCAAAGAAGAATTGCAAAAACTGCCAGATGTAGGATTCATTTACCCTATCTCAGATAGTGAGTGGGTCTCTCCTTTAGTGCTAGTTCCCAATAAAAATGGTAAGTGGAGGATTTGTGTTGATTATAGGGAGTTGAACAAAGACACAAAGAAGGATCATTTCCCCCTAACCTTCATTGACCAAGTGCCAGATGGCCTGGCAGGGAAGAAGTTCTTTTCTTTCCTAGATGGATTCAGTGGGTACAAGCAAATCCAAATCTGCCCAGAAGACTAGGATAAGACCACATTCGCCTGTCCTTGGGGTACTTTTGCCTATAGGGTCCTTCCTTTTGGCCTATGCAATGCTCCTGCCACTTTCTAGAGAGCAGTCTTAAGTATTTTTGTTGAATTAGTACATGATGCAGTGGAAATCTATATGGATGACTTTACACCTTATGGTTGTGATTTTCAAGAATCCCTGACTAACCTAGGAAAAGTATTACACAAATGCATTGAAATGAATCTGTCTCTCAATCCAAAAAAATGTGAATTCTTAATGACTGAAGGGACTATGCTAGGTCATTCAATATCTCAGAAAGGACTACAGGTGGACCCAAAAAAAATAGCAATCATCAAAAGGGTCCCACCTCCACAAAAGCAGAGAGATGTTAGGAGTTTCTTAGGGTTAGTTGCATACTACTGAAGGTTCCTAAAGGACTTCAGCAATTTGACCTCTCCTCTATTTGGGTTGTTGGCCAAAGATTTTGAGTTTATATGGTCAAAGAGTTTTCAAGAGGCCTTAGACATTCTAAAGGGTAAGTTAACCACTGCACCAATCCTTAGAGGCCCAAACTGGGCCCTCCTTTTTCATATTCATGTTGATGCCTCACACAAAGCCATAGGAGTAGCCTTAGGTCAGGAAGAGGAGAAATTTCCCTATGCCATCTATTTTATTAGTAAGAACCTATCAAAAGCTGAGCTAAACTACACTGTGACCGAAAAGGAACTCCTGTTTTTGTTCATTCATTGAACAAATTTAGGCATTACATTACAAGTTATCAAACATTTGTGCATACTGATCATGATGCAATCAAATATTTAATGAACAAAGTAGACGTGAATGCTAGAATTATAAGATGGTTGCTTTTATTACAAAAGTTTGATCTAACCATTGTTGATAAGCCTCGTAAGGAAAGTGTTGCTGCTGACTTTCTATCTAGGATGAATCTGCCTGCAGTTGAAGAAGGAATGGTGGATGACCAGTTACCAGATGAGCATTTGTTTGTTATTTCAGTTCTCTCCCCATGGTTTGTTGATATAGAAAACTATTTGGTATCAGCACAGTTCCCACCAATCTTGCCCTCCAAAGATAAAATCAAGATAGTTAGGAAAAGTGCCCCCTTCACCTAGATTGGGGGCAATTTGTTCAAACTTGGCCCAAGTAAAATCTTAAGAAGGTGTGTAAGGGAAGAGGAAGTCTTTGACATCCTTCTGACCTGTCATGATGGGCCTTTTGGAGGTCACTTTGCAGCAAAGAGGACAACATTCAAAGTATTGAAAGCAGGCTATTATTGGCCTACTCTTCATCAGGATGTGAAAAAGTATAGTAGTCAGTTTGATCGGTGCCAGATGATGGGGCATGGACTTCATTGGGCCTATTAACCCTCCTTTAAAGAAAAAAAAAAGCACATCATTGTGTGCATTGATTATTTCACTAAGTGGGCTGAAACCAAGGCAATTAAGGCAGCAACAGAAGAGAAGGTGGTTTAGTTCCTAAGGGAGAATATATTCTACAAATTTGGGTATCCTAGAGAGTTAATCACAAACCAGGGTAGCCAGTTTACCTCCAGCATGATTGAAGAATTGCTCATCCATCACAAAATCAAGCATAGGACCTCCATTCCCTAACATCCACAAGCTAATGGGTAAGTGTATGTGACCAATAGGGCACTGGAGAACATCTTAACCAAGGTAGTGAGCAGCAGTAGAAAGGACTATGTAGAGAGATTAGTTGAGGCCACCTGGGCCTATAATACCACATGGAAGACCACCACTGGATTTACACCCTATGAGCTGGTCTGTGGGAAAAAGGCTTTGATTGCCATTGAGTTTGAATATAACACATTGAGTATGGCAGCCCAACTAGACTTGGATCTCATTCATGCACAGAAAGAAAGGTTATTCCTTTTGAATGGCTTGGATTAATTCAGAATGCAAGCCCTCCTACATACAGAGATAGTTCAACTTCAGAGGAAAATCTAGCATGAAAAACACATTAATGAGAAGCAATTTCAAGAGGGAGACCAAGCATTGTTATATGATTCCAGGTATAAAGACATCAAGGGAAAGCTAAGGACAAGATGGCTCAGACCTTATGTGGTGGAAAGATGCCATGACAATGGTTCAGTGCAAATCAGAGCTATTGATGAAGAATCCATTCCATTTCTAGTTAATGGACACCGTTTGAAAATGTACAAGAGACCTTTATCAAAACAAGAGTTGACAATATCAATAAGATAGTGATGATGGTGGAGCAAGTTCCAGCTCCTCCCTCATCAGGTCACTAAAAAAGGAAAAAAATAATAAGGATTCAGGTGAAAACCTCCATGAGGCGCCCAGGGCAGATATGTAAGGTGAAAATCTCTCTGAGGCAACCTAGGGTTTTTTCAATATATATATATTATATATATATATATATATATATATATATATATATATATATATATAATAAAAGAAAAAAACATAATTTTTTTTTGCAGGTGGGTGAGAAAGACTAGCAAGGAGCAAAGAAAAGATCCAAAGGGAACCCTTCCTCACATATATTCATCTCCTCAACTCCTTAGAAAACATAATCTTAGATTCAAGTGAAGATTATGTTTTCTAACATAATCACCTCAACCATTACCATCATCCCTGCATCCACATACACTCCTACTCCCTCTGTCCATTCATTACAGCGTCCTCACAGCACCATCCGACAACATGATCAAGAAATTCTAAGGGAGACACCAAACATCGCCAAGTGGTAATCCAGGAGCTCCATAGTAGCAGTAGCATCAGATCCAAGAGCCCCATAGCAGCAGCGACAACATCATATCTTCAGTCACAGACACCTGCAAAAGCCAATAAACCATCAGCAGACAGCAGAGGAGGAAGAAGAATGGCCATCAACATCACCTCTGATCTTTGAAACCTGCAACGTGGCATCAAGACCACAAGTAAGTATCCCACTCACTCACTCATATGCATCATTTGATCAAAAGTTGTAAAGGTTAAGAGGTAGTTGGTTTACAAGTGAAAAGGTGGTAAAAAGGAAATTCTTTAATAAGTCAAAAGAGAATGCAAGAGTCCATAGATACAGTATTGTTATGGAAACCATTTGAGAATGCTTGGAGAATTAAGATTTGGGGTAGAAACACGAGTTCACCAAAGACTCGGCATACCCTATTTCTTGATGCAATCACTCATAGACTCTAGCAACAAAGTAAAGGAAGGGAATTCCCAATATTTGGCTCACCATGGTTTGATCAGGATCCTCATTGAGGATGCCCTCCACAGGATCCCTATAAAATGGTCAGTGTTCAGAGACTTACTAGTAGAGGATGCCATCAAAACCCTCATCTATGATGTTAGTCCTTTTGTCAGTGAGGAGGAGGAAAAATAAGAAGAAGATACAGAGCTAGATGTGGATGATATGGGTGAAGAAGAAACTAATACAGAGGAACATGTTGAAAGAAGACAAGGGGGATGATGTTGAAACAAGAGGAGGAAACAAAGGAAGAAACTGATGGAGATGCAAAAGAACAACAAAAGCAAGAAGATAAGAAAAACAGAGAGGACAGTTGTAGGAAAAGAAAGACCAACTATCATATATGGCTAGCCTCTCCTTGGAGGCCATCCATTGTAGGATGCCAGCTAAATCCTATGCTCTTTACCACAGAGAACAATGGTTACAATTTCAGATTAAAACATTAGCACAAAGGAGCACCATGCCAGTTAAGGACTGCAGACAATTTATTGATCTTTGTGATCAAAGTGCGCTAAAGGATGGGGCCAAAATGGCTGAGTTTTACTTGCCTAACATGGCCCTCACAGACATGAATATTTTGGATCGTAATGCAGAGCTAGGAGATCTACAATTAATGGCTTTGGAATCATCGATGAACCATGAGAAGTCAAGGGCTGCAGAGATGAAAATAATATTGGTTAGAGAGCAAAATAAACCTCTTTTTATCAGAGTTGAACAATCAAATCCCATGGACCTAATCAGCACCCATAATCTAATTGCAAATGTCCTCAGCTGGGACTTAGATATCTTGCTACCCAAGAGCAAGAAATTTCACATTTTGAGGATATTATTAGGTTTTTAAGAGATGATAATACACATGCCTACTAAAGGAGATTTAACACACTGCCACACAGCTTGAAGATCAGAGAATATCACTCCCCTCAAAGGTTTTGAGAGGCACTCAACAGGACACCTATGTATAAGCAATCAATGCAAAGGTTGAAGGTCAATTGGATAGGCCTAAAACTCGATCCACCACTACTCCTAGGGATGCTAAAAGGAAGAAAATAAGAAGAGGAAAAGAGGCAATGGGAAGAAGTAGAAAGGAAAGCAGGCTTATATAAACAAAAAGAAGAGACCACAATAGAAGCATGGGATTTCAGAGAGGCTACCAGAGCCATGAAAGGACATGGACATTGACTAAGTTGCGCAGAGGATGAGCAACACTTTCAATAGGGAGTGATGATGATTATATTTTGTTTATGAAATGAGTTAGAGTTGGATATGTTGCTTTGTGGTCTAATGTGCATGAAATGCAGGAATAAATGATAAAAGCAAGGAAAATGCAGGTATAAAGGATAAAATCAAGGAACTATGGCAAAGACCTTGGTAAAACTAGAATGGGACAAGGGAGAGTAATTATAGGAGGTGAATCCTCCTCATTTACTACCCCTCCATTCGAATATTCCTTCACTAGCTCGGAGTGCAAACAACCATTACTTTGAAGAATAGAAGACAGTTGAGCAAGTGAAAAGGACATAAACTAGTTTTTCTTGAATTAGAGGCCAAGCCTCCCTAATGGGAAGAAAGTCGTTAGAGACTTCAAATGTATAAATAGAGAGGCTTAGGACCTCAGTAAGATTCAAACTTTTATTATAAAACTTTGTTTTATTTCTGAGTTGAAGACTCATGACAGTTTGTTCTGTAATCCATGGTTTTTTTAATAATAAGAATGAGTTATCTTTAAGCCAACTCTGAGTTAACTCCGAGGGCTAACACTCTTAGGTTAGGGCCCGACCCAAGCAGCCAAAGCTCCTCTTCATTTTACATATCTGTTAGCATAGATTTTTGTTCATTTTCTTAAATAGATTCATGGTTTTTCATTGTTTATCTGCTTAGTAGCTTTCTGGTTCTATTTATTTGCTTAATTAGGATTCATGGTTTTTCTAGTTATTTTCTTAGGTAGCTGCATTTTCATTATAGTAGCGTAGAGTAGATCGTTTGTGTTGTAGTTTACTTCCATTTGTGCCTTTTTTTTAGTACAGGTTAGCTAGGCAAAAAAGATCACTATCAGGTTGTTCACAGGTGTCTCAGCCTCATCTCCTCCCTTTGAGACCATGACTTGAGGAAGAGACCCTTCAGCAGCCCCAAAAACACAGGTTTCTATTTCTCGCATGAGCTATGGAGTTTGTTGTTTGATGCAGTTATTTTCCACTGCACTGTGTTTTTCTGTCGTTTTCATTTAAAACCTGGCTTCAGCACGTTCTTCATGCATCGCTTCCTCATCATTCGATCTTCGGCAAACCTTCACAATCACCGTCTGATCCATTAGTTTTCCCAACTGCCACTTACTTTATGCACTTTAAGTCCCCACCATCGATATGCCTCGCCTGATCTGATAGTTGTCACTTCACCCAATTTCCAACTATCTTGGCCGATATCCACCGTTGATAATCCCTACCTGATCCAACGGCTATCGCGCAATCTCGTGCGGATTAGTGCATGAACGTTATCCGCCCAAGATCACACGAGAAAAGTGGTTTTCTTGTGCTACGTGTTGCGTAGTTAGGCTAATTGTGTGAAATTTTAAAATACATCTTACAGCCTAAAGGGCGCATGAGAAACTACTTACCGCCTTAGAAACCCGCTCCATCATTTCCGCACATTTCTTTTTCCCTCGATACTATCTCCACCATCCATCTCTTGACTTCATCCGCACGATAAGATCTCAACTGTTCATCACGTGCATTCATCCTGTTCACCCATCTAATCACTTCATCCATGTGATAAGATCTCAGCCATTCCTCGTTGTTAACCTAGTCTGCCCATCTCTTCACTTAAGTCCCCGCGATACAATCTCCACCGTTCATCGCTTCATTAACCTTGTTCATCCATTTATTCACTTAAGACCTCGCGATACGTTCTCCACCATTCATCGCTTCATTAACCTTGTTCATCCATTTATTCGCTTAAGACCCCACGATAAGATCTCCACTATCCATCTTCTACTCGTTGATCGATCCAATGTTCCCTAGGCGCTACTGCAAACCTACGTCCTCCTTTCACCAATTTCGATCTCCGACTGCTTTTTCTGCTTGAAACCCAATCTAGCATAGTTTCTTTTGCTTGCACCTTAGGATAGTTTGATGCTCTTTACTTTTGCAATTTATATAGCATCCTTAGGATTAGTGATTGTTTTAGCAATTCTGCTTAGCATAGTTGTTTGATTGGTTAGTTAGGTTATGGTGTGGTTTATCATTACATGTTGGTTTTTTTCAATACTGCAGTACATGTATCTCTTCCTTAGGATAGATTTGCTCTTCTTCCATAAAAAATTTAAGCTTATTCTGACCCTATAGAAGTCTATCTTGGTACCCCTGGGGTCTCTTTTCAGATGAGCAGTGACAACAGGCAGTAACTTCACTTCTACTTGTGCATATAGCACTGTCACCTCCAAGTTTGTACGAACCCCAGGTTGATAAGTAAAGTTGGTAGCCCTGGGAGTTGTAGCATTATTGTTGTAATACCTAGGCTCATCAACTACCAGCGATTGAGCACATGACTTGGTGACATAACATAACATAGAGGTGTCACACGGTAGTACTGCCACAAGTTAGCCATGTGTTAGTCATATAGATGCAAATAGGACATGGACTATGCAATCTTCTAAGGGATATGCTTTATGCCTAGAGCTCAAAATGAAGTAAATTCATATCATTGGGAATATCTCAATAAGTATAAGACAATGGTGTCTTCAAAAAAGTTGTATGAGATAGTTTTATGAAGCAAAAATTTTGATACCCCACCTCATTAAACTTGCCTTAGGGATTGGGTATGTTAAAGAATGGTATCAAATCCTAGGTTGTAATATTGGGCTTGTTTAGTCCCAAAAGCATAATGTATTTAGTGTCCTACATGATCCATCAAACTACCATAGATATTCCACTCGATAGATCATCACAACTATCTAATAAAATTATAGTTAAAAATCTGAAATCTATCATGAGGGTTTATTTCTCTTAAGATTTCTAAATCCATAAATTATTATTTATTGTGTATGCAAAAAACTACAAATATGCAAAAAATAGATAAAAATGAGATAAAAAATCACAAACCACAATTGACATAAGATATATCCTAGGAAACCATTTCAGGAGAAAACCCAATTGGAAGGTGAGGCCACTTTGCTCTCTTTCTCTAAACAGAAAATGGATGCAAGTACAAAGAAGAAGTGTGTCTTATGGGATACTACATTGCACAAATCATCTCTTTGTGCTCTATCTCTCTATCCCTCTTGGATACTCTTCTTGTCTATGGAAAAATGCGCTTGAAAATTATGAAACCATTTTTTCTCCTAGTGGTCGAGTTATAAAATAGCCCAATAGAGTATTAGAGGTTAAGTTTTACTCCTTCAACTCTTAACTAGAGTTACAATATTGACTCTTCTAGAATCTTTTTTGTCATAATCACGTGGCTTGCATATGTTTCCATGAATAATTGTGGCTAGTGTGGCATCCTCCCAAATTATGGTGGTCAAAATAGGAAGGCCAACTTCTAGGTGTCATAACATTTGCATACAAACTTTTATTGAGGCAATTTTTGCATTTTTTGATAGATATTTATGTTTAGAATAGGAAAAAAATGTGTGAACTAAAGAAACAAATATTTACCCAAAAAAAGAGTCATTTAATGCCTCAAAATGGTCCTGAAAGCTTTTAGATCATAATTTTCCAAACTATATCCCATCAGTAAAAGAGATCCTGTGAGCTAGTTCCTCCACTTTATCCACTCTAAAATCATCAATATGGATGAGAAAAACATAATGATCCAATCTGAATCTCACCTCATTATTTTAGGAGAATTTTGGTCCCCAAAATCTTCTATTGAATGAGGTGAGGAAAATTTTCCTCCACCTTCTCTCAGGTGTACCATTTAAATTTACATGGAAGTTCTCCTTTTAGCCTAATCTATCAAAGGTCATGTTGCCCCTTGTCTTGTATTTCTTGACATATTCTATAAAATTGTATCCTGTATCAACTCTACCTAGGAATCTAATGCCAAATCCTCTACAAAAGGTATAACTTGTTCCTCTTCTTGATCTAGCATGGAAGGCTCATAGAGTTTCAGATTCTCTACATTCACCATTGAGTAAATGTGCATGTAAGGGGATAGACTAATTCTATAGCCATTATCTCCCACCTTTCTAGTATCTCAAAGGGACCATATTACAGAGCCTTGATTTTCTTACTAGGACCCTATAGCCTCTCCTTTTTCAACTATATTCATAGTATTTCTCCCACATTGAATGAATTCTCTATGCTATGATCATCATGCTTGGAATTATATTTTTCCGATGAATTATAAAGTTTCCCTTGTACTATATGTGTATTTTTCAAATCTTCTCAATGATTTTTTCTACCCTTAAGGAATCCCCTCTAAGATCTTCCCTCAGTCTTCCTTGTTCTCCATATGCAATATCCAAAAATCAAGGTGGAAAATATCCAAAACAAGTTTCAAATGGGGACTTACCAAGAGAATCATGTACTACTTTATTAAAAGAGTGTTATATATATATGTTAGGTTTTCATTATAGGTCTTTGGATGCTTCTACTTGTAACCCCTCAAAAGCTGCACCAAAGTCCTATTGACTACTTTTGTCGACCCATTTGTGTGTGCATGGAATGTTGTAGACCTATTCAACTTTGTTTCCATATTCTTTAACAATGTAGTCCATAATGCACTAAGAAATAATTTTACCCTATCTGAAATGATGCTTCTTAGTATCCCAAAGTGAACCTAGACCTGTCCAAATAAAAAGTTTGTTTCTTCTTTCCCAATAATGGTATTTCTAGAGGGAGTTATGAAACATAGCCTGTCGAAGCCTTTAACTATCATGACTAGGTATTAATATCCTTTCATGGTTGTTGGTAAACCTCCCACAAAGTCCATGGAAATTATTTCCCAAGAATGATTCAATACATGTAAGGGGTGATATAGATCATATTTCGTATTACTAGGCTTGTTGGTACAACAAAGCATACATCCTCTTATGAAGCTAGCTATTTGTTCTTGCATCTTGGGTCAGTACACAAATCTCTATAAGTTGGACATTGTATTCCCTACATCAAAGTTCCCTCCAAACTTGGACATGTGATCCCCTCTAATCACCTACAATCACTCACCTTTAGGAACACATAACTTATTTAGGTTGTAGAATAACCAATCCTAGAGATGGTAGTCAAATTTTTTTTCACCATCATGTACATGACTCAGGCTCTGCAACTACTAAAATTCCTCCTTGAAGTCTGCATCCTTTGGATATGCCTCTTTTTATGCATCATGGGTTAATGGCTCAATGTGCATAATATTTCCCAAAGCTATGATTTTTTATTTGGATGGCCTTGAAATCATGTCACCCAACTTGTTTTTTCTACCCTTCTCATACTTAATCACTAAATACAATTATTGTATAAACCCCATGCATTTGTAATCCATCACCTATTATAGCTTAATTTGGGCATGCATGTACTGTATTGGTTGGTGATCAGTGTGTATTACTCTCTCCTTTCCCATCAAATAGCATTACCACTTCATCACATCTTTCACAAGGGCATATAGATCTTTGTCATAGGTAGGGTAATTGAGAACTTCCCCATGAAATACTTCATAATGATAGCATACAGAATTTCCTCCATACATTAAGACCTCTACCATAACATACCCACTCACATTTGTCTCCACTTTGAAGGGTTACTACAAGTTTGGTAATGATGAAATTGGTTCGTGGTTGATATTCTTCTTTAGCTCCTCAAAGGTCGTTTTCTAACCATCTACTAACCCTCTATGTGTGTTATCATCTTCTTTCCCATCATATAGTGTTTTCAATTCTTCACAACATATAACAAGGAATACATATCCTTGTCATAAGTAAGGTAGTTGAGAACCACCCCATGAAATACTTTATAATGGTAGCATAGAATGGAGGCCTTCCTCCCTACCTCAACACTGCTCCCATAGAATACCTAGTCGCATATGTCTCCACTTAGAGGGGTTGTAGCAAGTTTGGTAATGCTAGAATTGGTGCTTGATTGATCTTCTTATTTAACTCCTAAAAGGCCCTCTACTAACCCTTTCCCCACTAGAAACTCTTGCTATTATCTCATGGAGTGGTGTTGATACTGTTAAAAATAAGGCTAATAATTTCCTCAAGTACTATGTTGCCCCAACTTGCATTTGTGTGTGTTGATGGTAAATAATTTTACATCCTTAATGAGATAGTAATGGTTGGATCTCTGCATGAATATTGCATCCTACATATACATATAAGTAATTCCAAACACCCCTCCACATACATAAATGGGAACAACATCTAGTTCTACTTCATCAATAAAATAAACTCAAATAGAAAATATTATTTTTCACTGTTTTGTTACCCATATTTTTGCATCCTTATTTACCCATCCAAATGGAAATGTGATTGAATGATCACAAACTTCCAATTCCAATTTTTTTATCAGCTATAATACAATGACACTTTCTGATGATCTTGAATTGAATAGAGCATCAATATTGGTTTTCTTAACCTATATCATTATATGGAAAAGTTTTTCCTTTTCATTCTCTTCTTATTGCAGAAGGCTACTCAGATTCACCTCCTTCTGCATTTATGTACATATGATCTTCTCATCCAAGTTTAAGTTGATTTCAACTTGGTTTCTTCAATAAATAGTAATGAGATTCTTCTTCTTATTATATTTATTATTTTTCTTCAAGTTAATCTCTGGGTGCAACTTCCAAAACTACTCGTTTATGACTATCAATGTTACAATGGTTATAGTGGTTGTTAGGATCTTTGCACTGGTGTGTTGTGGCTACTTTATTTTTATATTTTCCCATTTCCCACTTCTTCTTCCCCTCCTTAGATTCATTTTACTGGTCCTGCTTCGATCCAGTTGATTTCCTTTTATTATGGCCTATGTTCTCCAGGTAGTGTGCCTATACACAAGACTAGTCCATCGAATTGGGCTTTAACAACATCATTTAGTTCCTTGTATGGTTATGTAGTCCCCTTAGATACTTGAGGATTACATATGGGTTATTTGGGGAAAAATCCAACATTATGGCCATCTTTCTAAATTTTGTGGTGTGCTCCTATACACTCTGCCCATGCTTCTACCTAAAGTAGTGTCACTAGATCCATTGGTCATATACATACCCGATAGGGTAAAAGTGTGACTTTATGAGGGTTTTAAATTCCTCCCATTTAGTCACTAGAGGATCTCCCTCCAACCTCAAGCTCTCCATGTGGCTTTCCCACTAGGTTAGGCCATCTCCCTATAATTTTAGTTGAACAAATAAAATATAGGTGTCCTCTATATTATGAATATTGAAATAAACTTCTAATCATTGCAACTAGTGATTTATATTTAGAGAATCAATATCACCTTGAACATAGCTATGTTTTAGAAACCCCCATCTCCTTCGAACAACCCATGATTATTGGTTAGGGATGCCATGAGGAGGCTTACATTATAGTTTATATCTACAACTTATGCTTCCATTCGTGAAAACCTCTCCTTTGTGAGATCAAGAGGATTAGTAACAAATTCATTAACCATGACTATGGTTTTATGATTTTCAGCTTAACCAATTGAGATCCTAAAAATCCCTAAAATATCCAAAGAAACCTACTCTAATACCAATATGATCCATAAATTGTCTTGGATATTCCATTGGATAGTTCGTTACAATAGATTTGATAAAATTATAATTAAAAATATGAAATCTACACTATGAGGGTTTATTTTGACTCTTTAGATTTCTAAATCTATCAATTATTGTTTATTGCATATGCATGGAAATTATAATTATGTAGAAAATAGAGAACAGTGAAATAAAAACTCACAAACCACAATTGAAACAAGATATATCTTGGGAAACCCTTTCAGGAGAAAGTGAGGTCACTCTTATGTCTTTCTCTAAACATAAAATCGATGCAAGTACAAATAAGGCTTGTGGTCTATGGGCTACTATAGTGCACAAATCCCGTTTGTGTGCTCTCTCTATATCCCTCTCAAATACTCTACTTGTCTATGGAAAAAAATGCACTTAAAAAGAATGAAACTATTTTTCTTCCTAATTGCCCAGTTATAATACAACCCTGTAGCCTACTAGTGGTTAAGGTTGACTCCTTCAACACTAAAATAGAGTTAAAATATCGAATCTTCTAGAGTATTCTTCATCATGATCATGTGGCTAGCCCCTTTTTCCTTTAATAATGGGGCTTTTGTAGAATCCTCTCGAAATATGGTGGTCAAATAGGAAGGTCAACTTCTGAGTGGCATAACTTTTGCATATAGACTTTTTTTGAGGCAATTCTTGTGTCATTGGAAATGTGTCTATGTTTAGAATATGAAGAAAAGGTGCACACTAAATAAGAAAATATTTACCCAAAAAAAATTGTATAATGCCTAAAACTACTCCAAGAAGGTTTCAGACCCCAGTTAGCCAAATTGGGTCACGCCAATAAAATGGTCTTGTGAGTTTATTCATCCACTTTTTCCATTCTAGAAGCATTGAGATGGATGCCAATAAATATAATGATCCAATCTGTATCAGTACATAAGTTTATGATGATGGAATTTTAGAAGTTAAAAACACACACACTTATATATTTAGAACTCTATCTAATATGATTCTTACTATTTCCTAACAAAACTATGAAGTGTAGATTGTAGGTTAAACAATGTAAACTATCAAAATGTAATTGTATCAAGTACCTATTTTTTTGATGTAGAAAAAAATCATCCAATTTTGAAAAGTGTTGATTCAGAATACACCTCTTTTTAAAGCATATTTTTGACACTTTGAATTTTCTGATTTATCAAATATGACCAATTTTTTTAAAATGTCGGTGATTTTCATGCTAATTTTCAAAAGTGTTGATGCAACATCAACCACTTCTTTTATAGGGCTTATTTTTCACACTTTAAATAATGTATTAATTATGGATAATTTTCTTAAATGCTAGTGATTTTCATGCGGATTTTGAAAAGCATAAACAATTTTGTTTTTAAGGCATATTTTTGACACTTTAAATTTTCTTATGTCTTAACTATGCACAATTTTCTTTTTAAATGTTGATTATTTAACCATTTTTTAAGTTGTCTTATTCCTCTTCTTGTTTTTCGTCCTAACATGTTTGTTTTTCAAGGGTTTTCCAAACATGTGATTTTTATTTTTCTTTGCAATGATTTTTTATAATCAAACTTTTATTTTTTTTGCAAAATTTAAAAAAATAATAATAACATTAATATTTTGAGGCTAAGATTTTTTATATTTATATACCGTTAATTAATACTTCAATACACATAAAATAATTGTCACTAAAAAGTAATAATTTTAAACAGTGGACAAAAAATATACATTTTGCATATAGATATATTTAAAAAATTGTGTATTTCAGGATCTTTTCGCTAAAAATGGCATGTTAAATAAATAAATAAAATTATGAAAATTTTGAATAAAAAAATTAGAAAAATACGAAATTTTATGATATTTTTGTGAATTTTATATCAAAAACTGATAACATTTGAAGTTTTTTTTTTCCCAAAAAAAATGTTTAAAATTTCAAGTAAAATAACAACAAAAAAAATGTTAAAAAAAAAACCAAACATACAATTAAAAAAAAAACAAACAAACAAACAACCCTTGAAAACAAAAATTAAAAACATAAAAAACAAAAACATGCAATCAAATTTAAAAAGAAAAAAAAAAACATTAAAAATAAATAAATAAACTAAAACTATTTCAAAAAAAAAAAAAAAAAAAACAACAACAACAACAAATAAATATATATATATATATATAATCAAAAATTAAATTTAAAAAGAAAACACATTTAGAAAATTAAAATTAATAACAAAAAAACATTGAAATTAAAAAAGAAAAGGCATTAAAATAAATATAAAACAATAAAAAAGCATTCGAAAAAAAAATAATAATAATAATAATAAAAAAATAAAAAATTATGGCCCCATAGGTGGGGGAGGCCTCATTCTGAGAATTAGGCCTCCCCCACCTTAGGCCCGTTAGGACGAGGAGTTGCGCGGGGGGCGGAGTTGCCCAACTTCATCAACACCCTCGGTGCAACAGGCCCAGGGCGGGCGGAGATCTAATTCCCGGAATCAGATCTCCCCCTGCCCTAGGCCCATTGAGCCATAATTTTTAAATTTTGAAAGTTTTTATGTTTTTATATTCTTTTTTTTCTTTAATTTTATTAATTTTTTTAATATTTTTTTTTTAATCTTTATGTCCACGTGGTTTTGGATAGATGGTGATCGTGTGTTCTGTAAAGGCACTCTTTGATGTGAAGTCAGCAGTTCAATTCCTCACCCGATCCGAGGATATATTAGACATGATGAAGATGTAGTCCTCCCAAACTCACTAAAAAAAATAAATTAATATTTATGTTTTTTTAATTTAATTTAGTTTTAATTGTTTTTTATTGATTTTATGTGTTTTTTTAATGGATTTTTTTTTAAATAGGTTTAAATACTTTTTAAATTTGATTTTGAATGTTTTTTCTTTTAATTTAATCGTATTGTTTTCATGTTTTTTTTTTAATCTTTTTGATTTTATTTTTTTTAAATCTTAATGTTTTTAATTTTTTTTAATTAATTTTATAATTTTTTTGTTTTGTTTTTCACATGAGGGCGTCACTGACAAACCAATATTATATCACGTGTGTTCATACTGGGGCATTAAAAATGGAAAAATCAAAAAATAATATATTGGGGTTATAATGAGGACCTAAAGGATTTTAATATACCATACAATACTATATATAACCTAAGGTATTTTTTATACAATTTTTTCGCCAAGCGGAGGGAAAAATACACCAAGCATAGGGAAAAAATCGGGCTACACATCATAGATGGAGGGAAAGAGTTATTTTGGAGTCGAGCCTCTGCAACCCTAAGCCTTTCTGCTTGTTTGAACCCTAGCAGGACTTTAGCTATTGAGTTTCTCAGCACTTGATTTGGTCACCCGACGCAAGACCTTACCTGAGCAGAGCCTTCGTGCCTCTGCTCTTCAAAGGCTAGCCAGCCATTTGAGTGAGCACGCTTCCGCCTCCTCACTTAACCAGCATTTAACCAGCATAGAAAGGTATGCCACGTAATGTTTTCTATTTTATAGAGAAAGAGGCTATCTGTATAGGCAGGAATTATGGCTTACCTTATTTTACATTCTTCCTCTTTATACAGGTGCCTGCGACTAAGTGAAACGCAAACAGGTTGGAAAAAAGCTAAGCCAACACCATCCTGAGGTCAAGCATCCACTAAGCAAGCTATGTCAACTGAACCAGCATAGTTTTCCTGGTAAGATTCTTGTAAAGTAGCCTCTAACTCTGTCTTCTCTACTCTGGAACTATTTGATAGGAACTATGACTTAAGAGGCTTGGAAGGTATGTGAGGCCAACTATGTCGGCATTCATGATGCTCCACTCAGTGGAAATTACTGGGGTCCATCTAGGAGGTCCAACAAATTTGCCAGAAGCTCCCCCACAATAATCCATAAGCTGTGAAGGGTGGGTGACATCCTGGTGGACATTCTGAACTTGAATACCCCTAGCCAATATTGGCAATTCATCAGACAACCTCTTTGGGATGTTTTATGGGTAAGTCTTTGCAATTCCTTAGACAGACTCTTTGGGGATGTTTTATGAGTAAGTCCCTACAGACTCCATTCTCATCATCCAAGACTCTCTCACCATGATGAACTGGATACAGGGGAGGTGTTTTCTTGATGTCCATCATATTTCACCAATGATGGCTACAGTTTGCTCTGTTAGTCTGTTAGCAAGGTCCCACAAAAGTTCAATTGACTGTTCAGAAGATCAATGGACATGGAGGACAAGGGAGTTCATGTAGGTGGCGCATTAGATTTTCACCTGCTTGTGTTTAATGTAACCTCCCTGGCCAAAATTTTGAATCTCCTTAATAGGTTACACTTCTCATTAGATTCAGCCCCTGCTCTTATTGCTTAGTCATGCAGAAGAGGAGACCCAAAGAGGATGAAGAACCATTTGAGAACCTATTGCTAGTGAACTAGTGGATATCTCAAGCATTCAAAAACCATCAATCTTGCATCGCACACTCTCAATTCACAATTTACAATTGCATTTGACCAATTGAACCTGCAAATACTGTGCATAAATATGAATATTGCAAGAATCATTGGATTAGAGCTTCCCCAGTCTAGGTTCCTTAGTGGAATTAGACAGCTATAACCTTGAAAAAGAGGATTCCTATAGCTTGAGGTAATAGAGAAATGGAAGAATGTGCTTCCAAGGAAGTCTATGATTCTACCACAAACTGCTAGAGTTTGTCTCAAGGATGCATTCTTCCATGAAAAGTCACATTGGTGTGGAACATAGAGGCTTGGTTTTTCTGAAGGGTGAAAATTTAGGCCCTGGAAGTCCAATTCAAGGGGTGTTGTATGATCCTGTAAAAGATTCATGGATTAGAATGAATCTTAGTCTTCATTGATGACTTGCTCGAGGCTAGATTGCCTCAGCAAATTCATGACTTTTTGTTGTAGATTGGAAGAATTGTCTGCCCAAAATGTATGTAATTGTGAATGATTCTTCGAATATTGTTGTTGGTCTTCCTGCAAAGATATGCCAACCTATTGGTCATAGGGATAAGTTCTATGGTCTTACATGCAAGTTCAAAGTAGACCCATATAATCACCATTGAATATCTGATGGTTTTGAGAGGGTCTGTCAACTCGATTTGGGGAAAAGGATTGGAGGTGAGAGGAGATTGCTTTGGATCTGTAACCAGAAAAAATTGCATCTATGAGTTTAATTGGAGGAGGAAGGACAAGATTTTTTAATACTAGGTGTTTTAAATGATATCATTCGAAATTATGCATCATGAGCATCGTTAATACTAGGTGTTTTGTTTTAGTTTTCTTGACATTTTATACTTACTGTGAATATTTTTTATATTTAGATAGACATTATTTGCCATAGGTACTATAAGAATCTATCTCACAATTCTAATTGATAATTTATACTGGAATAGCAGCCAACTTGAAATCAACTTTGTGACTCACCAAATGCAAGATGAACATTATTGCTGGTGGGGTCAACTAGCTAGTTGGACAAGTTAGAGTAAAACAATTGATCGTTGTCTTCTTTAGATAGACATTATTTGCCATGGGTACTATAAGAATCTATCTCACAATTCTAATTGATAATTTATACTGGAATAGCAACCAACTTGAAATCAACTGTCAAACCTTTACTGCTAGCCTATCTTCAGTTTCATATTTTCATTTCTGAAAAGGATATGAGGGAACAACGAATTGGTGAGGGTTGGCAGATGTCAGAAATCAACATATATTTGAACTGTCATGTTCAAATAGTAAAATTATTGCAAATTGAATCTAATAGCAAATTAGTAGTTGATGAGTGGGAGTCCCTATCCATCAAGACAATGAAGCTCTACTCATCTACCATATTACAATTTTGTTCCTAAGCAGGGGGGTAACTTCATAAAATGCATGTGCAATTCAATTCTGGAAAGAAATGGGTGAACAATAAATTACTCGAGGGTTGGCAGATAACATAAATCCTATCTTTGGGTTTCCCTATAGAAACTGTAATTTCGTCTCAAATTGAAGGAAATTGTTGATGCGAGTTAGCTGTTTAGAGAAGATAGCTGATAGATATAAATGTTGAGGTAGGAGAGGCTCTTCGCAAACACTGGAAGAGCTATCTGAAAGAGAAGCATTTGCTATTGCACATGAAGAATTTGGTATTGTAGTACAATCTTGAATTTTCAGTCTTGTGAAGAAACGATTTATGCTAATGTCACAATTTCACTATGATTAATGCATTAATGGAACTAGATTGCCACAACAGGAGAGGATAAACATATCTCGGTCAATTAACTAGTAATTGTCTATAAGTGTCTATTTTTTGTCAAGGGTACAAGTATAATTTTGTCAATGGGCAGTAGATAAGTGTCTATTTTTTGTCAAGGAGACAGGTATATTTTTGCTCGTGGGAATTCTATTAAGATTGCATTCTAGTGGTTTGGTAGGCATGGACTGTGATTGATCTATTGTTGATGTTGTAAGCAGTTTGTTGACTATAATTAATTGTTTAACATTTTAGTTCATTGTATAAAATGGACTTGTAATTGGTTTAGAAGTGGTTGTTGTCAAAGTTATATTGCTCTTGTGACGGAGGTAGGTATATTGTTGTGGGTGGGCAGTCTATGATATGGGAGTAAATAGTCCTTGCACAGGGTTTGGGGTTGTATTTTGAATCAAAAGGGCTTTTAAGTTTACTAGTGTTTTAGAAGGGCATTCATTTTCACTTCCTCAGGAAGAAGAGAACATAGAAGTGGAGAGGAGGAACACGTTGAGAATTATAGTTTGGATAGGAGTGTAAACATGTGAAGAAATTTTGAGATATTTTTGAAAAGTATCCTTGAAAACTAATTATATTTTTGTAATTCACTTGAGTATATTTAGTAATTGAGTAATCTTAAAAACAGATTCTTTACTAAAAGTATAAAGACAGGGCAAGGTAGAGGTTTTTCAACACAAATGAGGCATTCAGGTAGAGGTGAATCCAGGCAGTAGAAAATTAGTACAGGTGTTGAATAGTGCCATACAGTTGTACGAGATAGTTCTGTACAGTTGTATGGACATCTCTGTACAGGTTGTTTCATAAGTTGTATAGTAGTTTTCTGGTTGTTTTTAGTACTCTGTACTTTTTCGAGCAGGTTGTACAAGCTCAGTTTAGGGTGTTATTTGGCATCTGTGTAGTGTTGTTTTCATTGGAGGATGTGTGGAGGTTTTTAATAAGCTTTTTGAATGAATGAAAACTTGATTTGAAGGAGTAATTATCTGTGTATGTGATTAATTTGTATGCTTTTTCCATTTAATTTCTAGCTATTGTGTGATTCATGTTATGGTCTGGAATTTAATTTTAGCATTAATCATGAGATCATAGGGACATTAGTCACCCAGGGCTTGAAATTTTCACATGATATTAGAACAAACTTTTCTAATTGAGATTTTCAAAGATTTACAATGGTAAATCAATTGTTGGAAAGTACTAACAATTAGAGGATTTCAAACTAATTTCTTAGAAACGACATTGGCTAGCATTAGGTTTGAGGGAAAATTGGATGGTGTCTCGAATTTTTTAGTATGGAAGGTTGAAAGTTACACTCTTGCTAAAAGAGAATAATGTTGGAAATAATACTGAGAGGGGGGGTGAATCAGTATTATCTAATTCTTTTAATAAATCTTCTTTATTTGTTCTTTGAATTATTTTTGCATGTCAGTACCATAAAATAATGAGCATGAACAAAAGAAAACAGATAGTCACACCAAAGAACACAAGATGTAAGGTGGAAACCCAATGTGGGTGAAAACCACCTGCTGCAATATGTCTCTATCTTCTTTCAAATTAGAAACTCCTTTTACAATGGTTTTGTACTGGTGCAGTCCTTTACCAGTACGCAGGCTGCAACCTGCAGAGAGCTACAACTCTCTCTCTCGATTTCCAGTCTCTCCTGGAAGGGAGCTACAACCCCCTACTTCTTTTCTTACAAGGACCACTTTTCATAAATTTTCAAACTGGATCCATAAGCATCAAATGATCATCAAGTATAAGAGAATCACCCAGTCAACTGTAGTAACCAGATCAACAATAATAGGACCAAACCCAGAACACAACAATGATAAACAAAGATTTTAAGAGAAGTAAGCACCCTGCTCAACTGCTCGCCTGCTTACGTAAGCACCCTGCTCAACTGCTTGCCTGCTTACAGTACTCACCCTGCTCAACTGCTTGCCTGCTTACAGTACGCACCCTGCTCAACTACTCGCCTGCTTACGTACGCACCCTGCTCAACTGCTAGCCTGCGTACCTCGCTCTGAGTCCATTGAACTGCCTGCGGACCTCCGCACCTGCAACCCTTCTGTGCCTGCGTACCGGTGCACCTGCAACCCTTCTGTGCCTGCGTACCGGCGCACCTGCAACCCTTCTGTGCCTGCGTACCGGCGCACCTGAAACCCTTCTGTGCCTGCGTACCGGCGCACCTGAAACGCTTCATTCCTGCGTATGTACGCACTTTTCTCTCACTGTACCTGCGTACCTTCGGGCATAGATGATTTCAAGACTTCAGAAATAACCCAGACAGTCAGATCTACAGATCTGAACATGCGCCGAAGAGATCTCGGTCCATCAGTAGATTCGCCTTATTTAGATCTAGACCAGATCTAGCCCTCATAAGATATTCAACCAAAAACATGCTCAAGCCAAATGATCTCCTTTGCTTTATATAGGAAAGCTCTTCCTTAAATCATGGATCAATACCACGAGCCGACACCATAATAACACAATACCGTCGGCTAAATACCAAGAGTAAAACATAAGAAAACCCCACATGTGAATTTCTTTGCCTTGAAATGTGTGCACTGGGGGTACGCACCTCCTGAACGGGATAACTGCGGGTATGTACGCACTTTATGTAACACTGACCTGCGTGTACGCACCTTATGCAAGGTGTACCTGCGTACCCCTTATTTTCTTCAATATTTGATAGCTGAACATCAATCTCTGCTGCTGACTTGAAGTACTGTGATCTATCACCTGAATGGGTTGCCATCAAGGACAACACTTTAGCCATAATGCCAACAATCTCCCCCTTTGGACTTGATGGCAACCTCAAAGCTTCAGCTTCATTCTCCCCCTTTGACATCAAGGGCAAAGGGTTATGCTCCCCCTAAGAACATGCTCCCCCTGAATATGAACCAGATTTGCAACGAAGAACCATAATCCACCATGAAAGAGATAGAGACATATTGCAGCTACTTCCAAGATCTCCATTTGCACATCCTCCATAATGCCAACAATGCATTATATGCTCCCCCTGAACCTGTACCATCAATCAGAAGAGGTTCAGCAATAAGATGATGCATCAACAACCCCCAGCTTTTGCCTGAGGTATTCAAAAGTGTCCCTGGGCAATGGTTTGGTGAGAATATCAGCAACTTGTTCCTTAGAAGGAACATACTCCAACTTGACCTTCTGTTCAAGCACTTGTTCCCGGAGAAAATGATACTTGATTGGTATGTGCTTGGTTTTTGAATGCATAACAGGATTCTTTGAGATGCTGATTGCACTTGTGTTATCACATAAGATGGGGATTGGTGGTGTACAAGTGATTTGAAAATCTTGCAAAGTCTGCATCATCCAAAGGAGTTGGGTGCAATAAGATGCAGCAGCAACATATTCCGCTTCAGCTGTAGACAAGGCAATCGAACTCTGTTTCTTGCTGAACCAAGATACCAGTCTGGAACCCATAAAGAACGCACCACCACTTGTGCTTTTCCTGTCATCCACGCTTCCGGCCCAATCTGCATCTGTATAAGCATGAAGTGTAAGATCTGTATCTCTAGGATACCATAAGCCATAATTTTGAGTCCCTTGAAGATATTTGAAAATTCTCTTCACTGCCTGAAGATGAGTCTCCTTCGGATTTGCCTGAAATCTTCCAACTATTCCAACTGCATGCATGATGTCTGGTCGGGTACCTGTCAAATAAAGTAAACTTCCAATCATAGATCTGTAGGTTGGTTGATGTACTGCTGCAGATTCATCATTTGCACTGAGGCTACATCCTGTGACCATGGGTGTACATACTGGTTTTGCATCTTCCATACCATATTTCTTCAAAATCTGTTTGAGATACTTGGTTTGAGATAAAAAGATTCCTCCTTCTTTTTGTTGGATTTGCAAACCAAGGAAATATGTCAGTTCTCCTAGCAAGGACATTTCAAATTCTTTCTGCATGACCAAGGCAAAGTTTTGACTCATAGCTTCTTCATTGCTCCCAAAAATAATGTCATCTACATACACAACAAGTATTAGCAATTTGTCATTTTCAACTTTTATATAAAGATTGCTATCTGCCGATCCTTTTGAAAAGCCTTGTTGATGAAGATATTTGTCCAAACGGTAGTACCAAGCCCTTGGAGCTTGTTTGAGACCATAGAGAGCCTTTTTCAATCTGCATACAAGATTTGGATCATTTCCAAGAATGAACCCATCTGGCTGTTCAATGTACACTTCTTCTTCCAAGTCTCCATTCAGAAAGGCTGATTTCACGTCCATTTGAAATACTTTGAAGTTTTGAAAACTTGAGAGAGCAAGGAAAATTCGGATGGCCTCAATTCTTGCAACAGGAGCAAAGGTTTCTTCAAATTCTATTCCTTCTTGCTGCGCATACCCTTTACAAACAAGTCTGGCTTTGTTTCTAATTACTTCTCCATTTTCATTCAATTTGTTTTTGAAGACCCATTTTGTCCCGATAACATTCTTATCTTTTGGTCTAGGAACCAGCTCCCAAGTGTTGTTCTTTTCGATCTGCTCAAGTTCTTCATCCATTGCTTTTACCCAACATTCATCTTTGCATGCCTCTTTCACATTTTGTGGTTCAGTAGAGGAGAGTAATGCCAAATAGCTTGAAGCTTCTGCAATTGTTCTTCTTGTTTGTACACCTGCTTCTTTCTGCCCCATAATCTGAGATTCTGGATGGTTCTTTTGAACATATCTGGATGGAGTCTTTTCTTCTATTCTTGTTTGCTCCTCTGGTTCTTCTTGAGGTTCTTCTTCTTCATCATTCTGTCGTTGGGGGTAGCCTTCATCTTCTTCGATGTCTTCATGATGTACTTGCCTAGGAATGTATCCCTTCTCATCAACCACTACATCAATGCTGTCAACAATTCTGCCAAGTCTTTTATTGTAGCATTTGTATGCTTTGCTATGTGGAGAGTAACCAAGAAGAATGCCTTCATCTGCTCTAGGTTCAAGTTTGCCAAGCTGCTCATCAGTATTCTTGATATAGCATTTGCTCCCAAAGATTTTGAAGTGCTTTACTGAAGGAGTCCTACCACTCCAGAGCTCATGAGGAGTTTGAGTGCTGTTCACCCGGACATTTGTTTTGTTGAGAATAACAACTGCAGCATGTGCAGCTTCACCCCAGAAAGTTGCGGGAGTTCCTGACTCATCAAGCATAGCACGAGCCATTTGTTGGACTGTTCTGTTCATTCTTTCCACAACTCCATTTTGCTGAGGAGTTCTTGCTGTAGAGAATTCTCTTCTTATCCCATGTTCTTCACAGAAATCGAAAAATTTATTTGAAGTAAATTCCCCACCTCTGTCGGATCTAAGGCACTTAATTTTGTGACCTGATTCATTTTCAACCAAGGCTTTGAAGGATTTGAATTTTTCGAATGCTTCATCTTTGTGCTTCATAAGTCCTAACCAGACAAACCTGGAGAAATCGTCAATGAATAATATCAAGTATTCTTCTCCTCGAGGTGTTCTTTTCCTGAAAGGACCGCATGTATCTGTATGTACTAGCTCAAGAGGCATGCTAGCTGATCCTTCTTTCTCTGGAAAGTTAGTTCTGGTTTGTTTTCCAAACTGACATGATTTGCATATGGTGTTGTCAGGAATTTTGATATCTGGAAGATCGCGAACTGCCTGATATTTGCATGCTTTCCTTATTTGTGAAAAGCTTAGATGTCCCAACCTCCGATGCCATAACCAGTGCTCATCATCCTTGCTCAGATAGCATTGTTGTTGTCCTTCTTCAAATATGTACAGATTATTTGGAGTTCTTTTGCCTTTGATCACTGTTTTACCTGTATCAAGATCACGAACAAGACATCCATTTGATCTGAATATAACCTCGGTTCTTTGATCACACATCTGGCTGACACTTAGAAGATTATGCTTCAATCCATCAACATACAAAACATTTCCAGCCTTGACCTTTTCTTTTAACTGAGCAATGCCTTTTCCTTTTATAGTTGCAGGAGTATCATTTCCAAAAGAGACTTTCTTTCCCTTTTCTAGAGTAGAATAAGACTCAAGTTTTTCTTTATCACCTGTCATATGCTTTGAACATCCACTGTCAATGTACCATAGATTTTCCTGTCCCTCTGCATAAAATGCTATCCCACATCTTTCTGTTTGAGGTTCCTTTATTCTCCATGTTTTGGTGCTTGAGGCTTGTTCCTTTTTCTGCTGAAACCTACTCCTGCATTCAGAGTCTTCATGACCAAAGTTATTGCAAATAGAACATTCAACTTCATTTTCAAGAACCGAAAATTTGTTATAGGTCCTTTTTGTAATCCCCGTCATACTTCTTTGTTTTTGAGCTTCCCTAGTCATGATCGTTTTATATGCAACACATTGAGCTGCTTTGTGACCAAAGTTATGGCAAGAAAAGCATTGTCCATTGAAGAAACTTCTGCGGTTATCGAATCTACCAGCCAATTGATTGTAATTTCTATTGTCATCTATTCTTGAACCAAATTGAGAAGATTTTACCTGTGGCTGGTTGTAGCTTTTGTTCACCCTTAAGATGGATTGCCCCTGATAGTTTCTGTTTGTAATTTGTCCCTGCTTTACCTGATGATCTTCATTGTGCTTTTGCTCATTTCTTCTTGCTGCATCAAGATAACTTTTTGAGGTGGATGCTTGAGAAGTTTCTCCATTATAGCCCAGACCTGTCTTGTTTAGTGGAGACCGCTGCACATTGATAATCTCATCCAAAGTTTCAGATCCTTTGACAAACTTGAGATTAATAGCTTTTGTTTTCTCAATCTCTTTTCTAAGACCAACAATTTCACCTTCTAATTTTTCAAGATGTTTTTCCTTTTCATCAATTTGAAATTGTAGAGTATCAATGATCATGTTCTTTTCTTCTATACATCTCTTGAGTCGAGTAATTTCATCATAAAGGTTATCCACATCTATAGCATCCATATAATCATCATCTTCAAATGCCATTAACAACTTATATTCATTACCTTGTTCATCTTCATCACTGTTTGATAGACCATCACTATCTTCATGAGTGTAGTAGCTTTTCTTATTTGCATTCTGTTTCTTGTTCCATCTAGCAGGTTCCTTTCCTTTATCCTTATAAGGACATTTTGCAGCATAATGACCTACTCTTCCACAAGCAAAGCATTTAAAAGGTAACTTACCTCTAAACCTTCCAGAACCCCTTTGAAGATTTCTGACAAAATTTGATTCTTCTTCCTCTTCTTCTGGGACGTGGCTCGCTTCATAATAATCTCCTTTGCCTGATGCCTTGAAAGCAGCTTCTCTTCTGTCTGATGGACCTCCCTTTCTCATTTCATAAGCAGTTAGAATTCCATGTAGCTGAGACATAGTAAGAATTCGTAGATTTTCCTTTTCTTCTATTGCAGATACTTTAGATTCAAACTTGGGGGACAATGATCTTAGAACCTTTTCAACCACAATAGCCTCTTTTATTTCTTCACCCAAATTTTTCATACAGTTAACAACCTCATCTACCCGAAGAAAATAGTTAGCCACACTTTCATCATTATACATTTTGAGAGTCTCATACTGAATTCTGAGAGTTTGAAGTTTAGCACGCTTTACCTGTTCATCTCCTTCATAGCTCGTAACAATTTTGTCCCATATCTCTTTTGCGGATTTATAGTGCATTACCTTCATGAATTCTGATTGAGATATACATCCTAATAGAGTACTGACTGCTTTCGCATTTGTTTCATACTTCTTTTTCTCGGCTGCATCTGTAGGAGTAGCTGAAGGAAAAGCGTAGCCTGTCTCTACGATGTCCCAAACTTCTGTACCAAGAGATTGAAGATAGGCAGTAACTCTTACCTTCCAATAATTGAAGTTTGTCCCATCAAAAACCGGTGGCCTGATTGATGCTTCTCTCTCGTAGTTGCTCATGATGAACGATCTACCTTCAAGCGATCAAGCTTCTCTGAAGGACCTGCTCTGATACCAATTGTTGGAAATAATACTGAGAGGGGGGGTGAATCAGTATTATCTAATTCTTTTAATAAATCTTCTTTATTTGTTCTTTGAATTATTTTTGCATGTCAGTACCATAAAATAATGAGCATGAACAAAAGAAAACAGATAGTCACACCAAAGAACACAAGATGTAAGGTGGAAACCCAATGTGGGTGAAAACCACCTGCTGCAATATGTCTCTATCTTCTTTCAAATTAGAAACTCCTTTTACAATGGTTTTGTACTGGTGCAGTCCTTTACCAGTACGCAGGCTGCAACCTGCAGAGAGCTACAACTCTCTCTCTTGATTTCCAGTCTCTCCTGGAAGGGAGCTACAACCCCCTACTTCTTTTCTTACAAGGACCACTTTTCATAAATTTTCAAACTGGATCCATAAGCATCAAATGATCATCAAGTATAAGAGAATCACCCAGTCAACTGTAGTAACCAGATCAACAATAATAGGACCAAACCCAGAACACAACAATGATAAACAAAGATTTTAAGAGAAGTAAGCACCCTGCTCAACTGCTCGCCTGCTTACGTAAGCACCCTGCTCAACTGCTTGCCTGCTTACAGTACTCACCCTGCTCAACTGCTTGCCTGCTTACAGTACGCACCCTGCTCAACTGCTCGCCTGTTTACGTACGCACCCTGCTCAACTGCTAGCCTGCGTACCTCGCTCTGAGTCCATTGAACTGCCTGCGGACCTCCGCACCTGCAACCCTTCTGTGCCTGCGTACCGGCGCACCTGCAACCCTTCTATGCTTGCGTACCGGCGCACCTGCAACCCTTCTGTGCCTGCGTACCGGCACACCTGAAACCCTTCTGTGCCTGCGTACCGGCGCACCTGAAACGCTTCGTTCCTACGTATGTACGCACTTTTCTCTCACTGTACCTACGTACCTTCGGGCATAGATGATTTCAAGACTTCAGAAATAACCCAGACAGTCAGATCTACAGATCTGAACAAGCGCCGAAGAGATCTCGGTCCATCAGTAGATTCGCCCTTTTTAGATCTAGACCAGATCTAGCCCTCATAAGATATTCAACCAAAAACATGCTCAAGCCAAATGATCTCCTTTGCTTTATATAGGAAAGCTCTTCCTTAAATCATGGATCAATACCACGAGCCGACACCATAATAACACAATACCGTCGGCTAAATACCAAGAGTAAAACATAAGAAAACCCCACATGTGAATTTCTTTGCCTTGAAATGTGTGCACTGGGGGTACGCACCTCCTGAACGGGATAACTGCGGGTATGTACGCACTTTATGTAACACTGACCTGCGTGTACGCACCTTATGCAAGGTGTACCTGCGTACCCCTTATTTTCTTCAATATTTGATAGCTGAACATCAATCTCTGCTGCTGACTTGAAGTACTGTGATCTATCACCTTAATGGGTTGCCATCAAGGACAACACTTTAGCCATAATGCCAGCAAATAATCTTTGGGATATTGTCCCAGACATTGTGACTTTGCCCATAGATTTGCAGGAATTGATAGCCCACAACAAAAAGGAATTGAAGGCCAAGTATGGATGATTTTGGATTCCCTAAAGGACCATATGTTCCCTCATATGTCTGAGAAGAAGATGACAAACAAAATGTTAGATACCCTGATTAGTTTTTACTAGAGTCAAAACATAAATAGGAAGATGATATTGTAGAACAAACTTATTGTAGTGTTATTGAAACTAGGTTGGAATTGGTGGAATTAGTTGGTTTGATCGGTTTTGGCGTTGTTTGATGTTTCGAACCTATTAAGGCTAATTTGCTAAGGAATCAGTCATTGATTTTGTATAGAAATAGCTAGTTTCATACAATATCTTATGACATGGCTAGAGTGCATCAAATTATTAGAGAATTATTTAGAAAGAAAGCAAAATATATAACCTTGGTGCCTTACTAAACCTAACCCTAGTAATTAATGGTAATATTAATTTTGAAAATAAAAGCTGATATTTTCCTTGCCTTTTTTGTCATTTTACTTAAATTTTTAACATTACCATTAATTGTTTAAGGATGTTTGAGAGTGGTTACATACTTTATAGTTGGTAGGATTTCATGATTGGTAACATTGCAATGTTTCCATTGGATTCCATCATGTATGATGGTATGGAAATGTCATTTAATCATTAGCACCAATCCTTCTATGTACCTTGGTGTTGGAAGCATTAATTGTTGAACTCATCAATCATGATCAGAAACTTTCTCTAATGTACTTCTAGACCACAGTCTAACTGAAAATTCTTCCAGTCTACAGCTAGACCACATCCCTTCGGAAAACAGGGAAATGCAGCATGCAGGCCACTAAGCAGGTCAAGCTTGGTATAAGCAACACAATTTTTTATTGACCAACTACTGGACTATTAGCCTAACTAAGAATTCTACTAGTTTACAGATGGACCACAACCCATCGGAAAATTCTGATGGTGCTTTTTATATCCAGAAATGCTCAGTAACCTGGGCATTTCAAGGCCTCCTCCTTGTCTAGACAGTGACCCGTTTATCAACCTAGTTCTATCGAACTTATGTGATCTCACTGGATCCTGACATGGAGTGTACTCAATATTATAGAACTCAAATGTCATTTCCTTTGAATTCTCTTTGCCCCAAACTGCATAATGCACTTAAAAATAAGAAATTATCATAGTTAAAGAATTACAACCCACATTGGCCTTGCTCAATCTAGATGCTTTAAATGATGGAGAACATGTATTCTAAAACCCACCCAAGAGGCTGGAAAGAGTTCTAGTGCAGTAATAAATCAACTCTCAATTTTTTTTTAGTAATATGTTTTATTTATGGTTTCAGTTCCATTTGAGGAATCCACCGATAGTACATTTTGAATCAAGGTGTTTCATCCAAATAGTAATATTTCTTCAATTTTTTTGGAGCTTTGAATTGAAATTTCATACTTTGCTTCCTTACAGTTTTTTTATAATAACCAATATGCTTGTGGAATTTTATTGACTTTTTCATTTATTTATGTGCAAAAACATATGGAGTTGTTTTATAAAATTGCTACCAGTGAAGAAAATTCTATCATTGGTGTGGTCAAGTGTCGAGAAGGTTGTACATTTGCTGAAATTCATGATGAAATTGTGGATAATGAAATCATTTGGATACCCTTTTGATTTTATCCAGGATTGAACAGGTTTAAATCCAAAGCAAGAGAAAAAATGGAAAGTTTGTACAACACTTGTAGGCATCAAGAGGAAACTAGGCACATTTGATGTGGAAGAAGAGCGTTCAGTTGTAGTGAAAACAATACCAATCTTTGAAAACATTGAAGTGAATGTGGAGGGACCTATGCATAAACAACCAAGAGTTGAAAATATGTCTTTGTCAGTGGAACAAGCCATAGTTGTTGATCCTAGTGTATTGGCATCTTGGGAAAAAAAAGTTAAAAGTTTAATGGAAGAGTTTGTTAATGAGAAAATTACTCTCAAAGTATATTAAGAAAAGGGAGAATCTAAAATAAAGATCCATTGTGAAATTTGTGGCATTGATTATGGAACAAGTGATGTATCCTTGGCAGCACGAACAACATGCAACTTCAAAAACCATCATATGAAAATAGGGGCCCATCAACAACGCCTATCAATGCCAAGTGGTAGTGAAATTCCTTCATGTAACGAAGTACAATAGATAGTGATGGTTGGAGATCAATTTCATATTGATCAAGCAATCAAACTTCTAGATGATTTCAACAAGACACAAGAGCCTAATTTGTTCAAGGTGGTGGAAGAAACACTTTCAGACTACAAGGACATGAAAAAAGTGATAGTGGAATGAACACAATGCAGTAAATGGTTTTGTTTAGTGCCGACAAGTGGTAATATTGTCAGTCTCTAAATGAACACATGAAATCAAAGAAGCACACTGCTACTACTACAAATGACGATTCACATGAGGAGATTGGGTTGAGGAGTGGCATGGTTGGGAGACCCAAAAAGCCTACCAATGATTAGTCCCAACAAAGTTTGACTAGGTTCTTGGTCCCATTATCACCATTAGTATTACATAGGGGTTCTACAAGTGCAGATCTTTCTACTTCAGGTATGTTAATTAACAACTTAGACTAAACTTGAATATGAATTTGTATATTATTTTATTTATCTTACTTCAAATTTATTTGTTTGTTTTCATCTTATTACAGCTCAATTATCTCCCTTGTTACTACAATGTTGGGGGTATTGGTATCGTTATATTGATAGAAATGGGGACAGATTGGAAACAAAGTTCCTAACGGATGATCAAAGGGGTGGAAAATTATGGGCCATAGAGAAGCATACCAAGATCATGTTATGTTATGAGGGTATTGAATGTCGTATTGATGGTACATATAGGCATATTCATTGCTAGAGGGCTTCTAAAACAGGGATCCCATTTGATTCATTAACATGCAACTTTTGTAAGTTGGTTCCAGAATGTGATGACTTCAGGATGCAATTATATCGTGAATCAATGTGCACCAATAAAAGAAGTGAACAAGATATAGGAAAAGGTAGAAGACTCGACTATTTGACTCACAATGAATTGAAGAATGCTGCAAGGGTTACAAATGATAACCATAGATCAAAAATGTGATCTCTTTGGTGGGAGAGGAAAAAGGTTGCTACACTCTCTATTAGAATGAGATCCCTAAAGGAAAAGTTGTTTGAATCGATAGAAAGGAAGGATGTCTTTAGGTTTTGCAAGGATGTGTGTGAGGCACATAAGCAAGGAAAATTACAAGGTAAAGATGTAGTTTGGGAATTTGTCAAGGATATTTTTCATAACTTGATGCATGCAAAAGCAGGGAGAAGGTATAGTACATCCACAAAATCCCTTTATGAGATGATCAAGTTATGGGGAGGCCCTAGATTACATAGCTTTATTAGCTTGAATCTAGATGGTCCTTCAATATCTACGACTTTAAGGCAAGTTAGAAAGTCATTAGCATATATCCCAGGGGAGCACGAGCATATTTTTGAGGTAGTTAGAAAATTTTATGCTTCTTATAAAGCCAAGCATGGTATAGATGGCCCAATTCCTGTATTAATCGCTGAAGAAACAGTTGTGAAAAAATATGTTAGGTGGGTAGCAAAAAGTGATACACTGGTGGGGTTTCGTGATACGAAAGAAGAACATCAATGCCAATCACATTTCTTGGTGAGAGTTGGTGATGGAGCTGTAGGCTATGAGATTATAACAGATTCTTTTAAGAACAATGTTATTGGCCATTACACACATGTTATTATTGCAAACCCTTTACATGAAAGGCTTCCTTGTTTGGTAGTGGTTGTTTATCCAACATGCAATAGGTTCAATGCAAATTTTTTTATGAACAATGGGAAAAGGTAGAATATATGTGGAAGAAACACGTGGAAAATAATTTGGGACCTATTGTTGGTCATTCCTCGAATGGGGATAACATAAGAAGACAACTTATGCTGAAGGATTATTCTTCAACATCAAGTCTTCGATATCAAATTCCTTGGGAAGGGTGGAGGCTAACCGGGTTGTACAATGGTTGCAATGTAACAGGATTGCATGACCAAGATTACATCCACAATGGCAAAAAGCTAGTGAATCCTTTGTTCAGCGGTCAACGAGAATTTGTTTTAGGGAAATGATTACATAAGTTTTGGTCATGTCAAAATGGTATATCACACTTTTAAAGTGGATGATCACAAGCTTAAGGGTGAAGATATAGAGAGGATGGATCAACAAAATTGGGGATCTACATAATGCATTGCTTCAAGGCATGTTTAGAGGTGTTTGAAAGAGTTGAGAAGTACACCAAGTGGAAAGTTAGAGAGGACACTAGCTATAGAGACTTATCTAATGATTGTTGCTGACTACATTGACATATTTATATCTCACAATTTGAGCCTTTGGGAAAGGGTGAGAAATTCTTCACGAGTTCATCATCTCTTCACATTATGGTTATGTTGGGTACAGAAATAATCTCATACTAATGTCAACATAAATTTCATCAGTAGAGAAGCATATCAAGATGTGAAAATTTCTTTCCATTTTGTAGTTTTGTTGATGAGATTGTTTCGAGATCATTACTCTAACTTTCCATGTGTTTTGCACTTGACTGGGTCAGATGTATGTGAGAAATTCTTTAGTAAAGTTGGTGGGATGGTTGGAGTGGAGAAGGCCTATGATTTCACTGACTTGCTTCATGCTGTTGCAACCTTAATAGAGTTGCTAAAGAAGAATCAAATCCCCAAGGGCTTCATTTTAACAAATCTCATAAGAAGCAAGAAATAATTTGGAATAGATTGCACTAAGAAACAATACAAAACATTAATATATTGTTGCAATATGATTCAATATCCACGGACGCTAAATTTTTAGAAGCCCTTAATATTGGATTGAAGGATGCACAGGACATTTTATTAACTCTTGGAATGCAACCAGAAAATTACACTCAATCTTCTTGGTGAGTTAAACCATGGACAGAGGATCAAAATTATCCAAAATTCCAGATTCTGGATGAAGTAGTTGATGCTTCTCCACCGAGTTGTTCCAAATCTATATTCCAATCTTCATCATCATTGGTACACAATGAAAGTGAATTGCAAATAATGGAAAGTGAGTGGAGACACGAGTTGGATGAAATTTTAGATTCCATTGATGAAAATGGAAGCAAAACAATAAATCCAGTGGTGGATCTTGATGGTAAGGATATGTTTAAAGCATGTTTGGTTAGTCAGTTGAATGGAAATCCAACATTATCGAAAGATAGGTTGATAAAAGTGAGAAATGGGGTCTACTTTAGGCGAGATGGGAAGGCTCCACAAAAGGGTGTTTCAATTGGCTTTGGAATTGGATCAGATTGTGGGGTGTTGTTTGAAAGAAACTCAATTCCCCCCACTGAACGTACTGCAAGAAAAGGTGTTCCTCGAAGTACAAAACAAGGTGTTTCTTGTGGAACATGGTACATTGGAAGGGTTCAAAGAATAAGGAAGAAGGATGGTAATAGGGTGTTTGATTACCATAATGACATTGACCTTTTGGATAGATTAGAAGGCATCGAGCTTCAATTATGTTGGTATAGTAGAATAAAGGGGCAATGCATGTATAAGTATGATTTGACAGATCATGCTTTTGTACAACTTGAATTTGTTATAGCAATCGCAAACTTATCATACAATGCTAGGAATGATACATACAAATTACAAGAATGTGATTCCAAAGTTTCTTCAGATTTTGTGAAAAATTTGAACAAGGAAGATTTTCAGAACATTCTACTTTCTCTTTCCTTATGTATTTTCATATGTTGGATCATTTATAAATAATTATTGGTTGTATTTTTGTTGATTTGTTCGTATGAATCTGATGTTAATTTTGTACATTTTGGTTTTAGGTCTAGTGAATAGTTCAAATGGTGAATGTTTGGGATAACTCAACCTTTTTTTGCTACCTACTTTTTGGTGTAAGTTTCTTTCACTAGTCATTCATCCTTTTGTAGTTGTGTTTCATTCAAATGTTAATTTGGTCCCTCTGAAGTTGGTCCATTTAATCATGAAAAACAAGAAGAGGTGGTTCCTTTTTCATGAATATGTTTTGTGGATAAGTATGTGGTTCTTCTCACTAATGTTAACGTTTTCCTTGAATTTTTAGATTAATGGTTCGCTTGCTAGAAAGGATATCAAGGATCTGATGGCACGAGCTTCAGTCATGATGGTTTATGCTCACTCAAGTCAACAAATTTACACCAGAGCAACGTCTAGCACATGAAGTGCATTTTATTTTGAATGTTTATGTGGTAGTTGGCTTTCCTATTTTTTAAATTGGACATATAAATCAGAGTCTGTAGTTCAAATGTGCCATCAGAGTCTTTTTGGAAGTATTTATGTTTTGGCCATATGCATGGGGTCTACAACAGTTAAATTGCATTTGGTTATTATTTTCAATTGAGTCCTCAATCATATTTTGGGCATTTCCTTTTAGTGCTTTCACTAAATGACATTAACATTAATTACTATCTATAAAGGCTTTTGGACATGTGATGGTAGTTTGTTTTTAAATTATTTGCAACTTTATTGAGATATGTGCTTCTGGTAGATTGTTTGGGTGATGGCACTTTGCTTTCTTATTTTTGCCTACATTGATATACATGTGTTTGATGGGCCTTGCAATGTGTGTGTATGATCCAAGGGCTATTTTAAGGTGAATGGTATCTAATTTTTTGCAACTTTTGGATTGAAAAGAATTTGATAGGGTGAATGGCATGCAAATTTTATTTGATTTTAATTTTCCAAAGAAAGAATGCATACGTTTCTATTTCATGGTTTGGAAAAGGAAAATACATAGCAAAGTGGTTATAGCATGACATATCACCTCCAAAAAGGAAAATAAGGCCACTTGGTGGCCACTTTTCACAAACTTTCATACAGAATATACCTATGATCTCTCTTGGGAACACAACTAGAAGAAAAAAATATGCATTGTTGAGCAAGGCAGGTTGTCAATGGGAGGTGATGTAGAGCTAGTTCCCAGTTTTCTGTTGCTTATTGGTCTCTCCATTATCCCAGAATCTCCAAGATGGCTGGTAATATTTTAGAATTCTTGAATTTATGTTTAAGGTCAGGATCACGCTTAGTTATGGCTTCCTTATCAGTTTTGGAGGGGTTTGATTGTTCAATAGTTATTGAATGCTTTGTGTTTGTATTTTCAGCAAACCAAAATTGGAATCGAAAATAGGGCGGTGAAGCCCAACAGGCCCATGGCTAGCAAAGGTATTTTATAGTATTCTGTTGTCCAAACCCCATACCAAAACCTAATATCAGCAAATATGTAGTACATATTTATTAGTGTTTATATGAATACCAATGGCTCTATATGACTAGTGTAAAACAGAGATCGATTTGATAGAGGTTATATGCATGCTTTGTGATGTAGTGGTGACGCGGGCCAAAACGAGGCCTAGAAGGGTTTTATCAGACATTGGGAACCTAGGGTGCCATGCTTCAAAACCCAATGGGGGTGATGAGATCAAGCTAGAGTAAGCAGGCTTTTTCATTCCTAGAACATATGTATTTTTTATTTATTTTGCAAAACCCTTATGTAGTACTCATGTTTTATCAACACATAGTGGAAAATTCAGTTTTATAAAGAAGTTTTGATTGTGAGCTTAGCCTCTCTGGTCAAGAATTTTTCTCTAGCCATATGCTTATTCAGGCATTTTAAACCCTCTTCTGGCGGGGGCTGATGAAGAAAAATGTGTATGTGACGCTTTGGGTGTGTAATTCTATGTCCACGGGAAATCTAGGAAGCAGAATCAGCTTGTTGATAAGAAAATTCCAAGGTAGATTCAGCTTCCCAATATGATGCTCTGGTCTTTTGCAAATATTTTTGGGTTTTTACCAATTAGAGTTAACAATTAGAATTGGGTGTGTAGGAGGTTTGGTGTCGATGTCAAGAATACGAGTGCTACAACAAAGTCATCGTCCATGGTATGTACATCATCCATGGTTGTATAAATTGTGTGTGATTAAACAACTATCTGCATAATTTATCATATATCAATCCCCAGATGTTAGTATGCGGCATGAGGTGAATGATATGAGTTCACTACTACTGGGCTTTATACGTTGGCCTCTATTTCAAATAGGTAATTTCATGTTGATATATTGAGGTCAATAGCAGGGCTCTTTGCTTGCCTGTTTAGTTATGATGTTCTAGATGTATTTATTTTACTTCTGTTGGTTTTGTTTTACTTGCCCAACATTGATGAAGCAGATAATGAAAATCAACTCGTTGTAATTGAATGTGTTCAAGACATTTACCATTTCTATTGGTATACAGAGGTACGCACCTTTTGTCATGGGAGCCTTACAAATTGTTTTTGTTCTATTCAAAATAACAACATCTTGTCTTGGAAGAATACACTTCATTTAAACAATTTAATCAGACCTCATAAGATGACTATGTCCAAATTAACAACATCTCCATCTTATCAAACCTTTTAATCTTAGAGCCCTTCATCTTGACCCCTCAAGAAAAATATCCCTCTTACTTTGATAAATGAGAGGGTTATCATCTGTAGGACAAATGTCATCAATAGCTGAATCATAGCTCCCTCATACTCAAATTGTATTCATAGGTCTATCTTCAACCTACTATTAATCCAAAGATAGTAGAGCCTTGCTATGTTTAATTTCCTGAGCTTCTCGTATGGTCTTCAAGGAAGCTCCAGACCAAAGAGGAACTTTCTGAAGAATCGACAAGGTTCTTCTTTAATTAGGAGAAGACATCTTTCTTGAGATGATTTCAACAAAGGCCATTCTTTTCCTAGTCGATCTTCAAGAATAAAAGCTTCAAAAGATGCATTTGACTAGTTTACAGCTTGATTGTGAACAATCTTGTAACACAAGCATCAACTTATAAGGCCTACAACATATCACCACCGCTAGACTTGTAGCGATATCATACAAAATGGTGGGCTAAAAATATAGCATAAATGATGTTGTGTTGCATGTACAGGGATGTCATTCACAGACAGTGTCACTGACATTGTATCTTTACTGAACAGGATACTATCCTTGATAGCTACAAATCTTCATACTTCCAGGATGACCCCATCATTACTCAATATACCAATATGGTCCATACAAGCATTGTTTTGTTAACAAGGATTCTTAGTTTTATTCCAGAGATAATAGTAATACATGTCCAGCAGTAACTAATCTCAACATTTCCTTATACATATTCATCAGCGAAAACAAGATGTGTCCTTGATCTGAATGTTTCAGCCTCTGACAGGTTCACCACAACATTCAGCCGATGATGTGTATTAGTGATACAACTTAACAACAAGAGTGGAACCCTTTTCTACTTATTAATGATTCCATGACAACTTCTACACTCAGTCAATTTTCAACCTGAATCTTAGACATATCTTCATAAAACTGTCCTAATTAAGTTGTCACTTATATGATTTCAAAATGACTTTCCATCAAGCTAATACCTTTGCTCTTGGAGATGTTCCATTCTTAGCTTTGAATGATTTCAATAATTAAAGAGAGATAAGGTCAAGTAGATTTGACAACCAAGAGCCACATTTCACAATATGATAAGGCATTTGACTTTGAAGAAAATGATACTATAATTTGATATCAAGGTCAGAGATAGGATAAGGTTGTCAAGGCATCGAATATGAGATGTAATAGAATTCCTTACATTTTTATTTGCTTCAAATTCAATCTTCAAATATGAACTTCTTAGCACAAAATATGGTTGCCTTACTTACCAACAAGAAAACTTAATAGGTCGAGCTTTTAAGCATAGCCCAAAATTCTTGTGGGGAAGTTAATTGTTGATTTCAATGAGCCGAGATACCTTCAAGAAGAGCATCAATCAAAGGTTTCTAGGATTACATCATCATTAGAGATCAAGATTCTTAAATCAAGTTCAGAGCAAGGTCACTCAAAACCTTAGATTTGGTATTAAGAATAAAGGATGTATTGCCTTGAGATATAAAGCGATCAATATATCTCCCATAATGACTTCACAGACCTGACGGATTATGTCGATAACATATATATACATATATTCCCAAACAAACTACTGCAAAAGTTAGAGAAATATAATCATTGATTATCTAATATTGCTCCTTGATCTGAAAAATTTCCTAGAAAGTATGCCACATAGGATAATCAAGGTTGATCCTTATATTTAGAATTGTCAACAAACTCTCAGCAAATATCCAGTACTCATGCTCAAACTGGGTTGTCTTCAATATACCCTTTAACAACTTGGCTTTAAATGCTCAATGATATGCAATGAAGCAAAAAGGGATGAGATGGATGTGAAACCATAACTGTCATCTGAAACATTCCAGGGATCTGAGAATCTCAAAGAGAAATTATTCTTTTAAGAATGATACAATCCTCTAAAATGAGGGTTGTAATACTTCAATCAAGCATCTATAGAGGTTTGGCCCATCTCCCAGGATCATAGAATATTTCAATATTTAAGTATATCCTCCTATATGTTGGATATTTCTATACTGTAATTATGAATACTGGTTAGGGCACAAACACAATTAGCTTCAAGTGTTCTACCTATCTCCTTTCTTGTGTGTCAATCATATCCATCCATGATGAGTATTCCTGCTAACCCTGTACATTTCTCTTGTACCCTGCATTTTTTAACTTGTATTGGATGTGTGATGTGGAATGTGAGACAAGTAGCAAAACTGTGTTGGGCTTTCCAATTTATGGCCAAAATTTATTTGAATTGTGAACACCTAAGTCATGCAATAATTGCTCAATGGAGTCCTGAAATATATTATCACGTTGTTTGGTATGGAGTCATGAAATATATTATCACATTGTTTGGTATAGAGAGAATTTTTTTGTTTGTTTCAAGTATAGCTGAGTTACTATGCTTAAGCTTCCTACTAGGTGTAGCAAAATCACACAAATTTTCTTGCTTACCATCTATAAGTATATTGGTGTGTCTTCCACCAAAGATATTTAATTCCTATAGCAGTCACATAAATTTTCTTACAATCTATTGTAATATTGTCACACAATAATACCTCAAAGAGTCATGCAATATACCATTTGGTATAAGATGAAAAATTTGTTATTAGAAATAGCCAAGTTATTGTGTTCAGGCTTCTTGTTAAGTATAGTTGAGTCAGGAAAATCTCAATGGCCAGTCATGGTTGTCCATATTCGATTCCACAAGGCAATTCATTCTTGCCATCATATCATGAGTGAATTATTAGTTTCTTTGAATTTTCTTGATATCAAAACATTGTTTATGATGTAAAGAATACTAAATCTTCCATTTTTTAACTTATATTGGATGTGTGACAGCGGGGTATTTTTCCACAAAAATCTTCCACCCTAATATTGCAAGCAATGGAGAGATATGTGTCAATACTCTGAAGAAGGATTGGAATCTAACCCTTGGAGTGTGACACATTCTACTTGTATGTGTTCAACCACTTATCAAGTTAGCTTATTTATGGGTATGATGTGATTATGTTACAACAGATATGGTGTGCTTATGTTATAAATAAAATATGTTTATATGGGTTTATTTTACAGGCTCTATACAAACATTCATGCTTTGAAGCCCAAATTGAAGAGTAAAGTGGCAATTTCAGAGTCTATTGCTTTAAATGAAGGCCCAAGAAATACCCTTGTGACCTCTCCTACCCCACTTCTACCATGCCAAACAAATATGAGAATAATATTCATTCTTCTTGTATGTGTTCAACCACTTATCAATTTAGCTTATTTATGGGTACGATGTGATTATGTTACAAGAGGTACGGTGTGCTTATGTTATAAACAAAATATATTTATATGGGTTTATTTTGCAGGCTTTATTTTTGGTTTGAACTTTGTATTGATAGACATATGTTCTTGGCAGGCTTCTTTAGATAAGTATCTTCTTGGAGGTGAGTTTATCACTGTTGACTCCACAAAGAATTATGCACATTTATCATTTCAAAACAAATGGAGGAAGTGGTGTATCAAATATTTTTGGTGAAAAAGGAAATGCAAGTAGATGTTTTAGTATTAGTTGAAGAGTGCACTGGAGAAGACAATATAATGCCCACCTTGAGTCAAATATCAGACCTCCTCTTTTAGATGATTTTCAACAAGTGATATTTTTGTGCTTACTGCAAGACATTTTCCCTGATGTTTTTGTGCTTCCACCATCACTTATATGCGACATGAACTATAGAATGAAATTGTTAATAGTTTATTCCACCATATAAATTGATTTTTTTCTCAGTGGCATTTATTCTTCTACTTATCTCCTTTCCTTACGCATCAGTCATATCCATCCATGATGAGTATTCATGCTAACCCTGCACATTTCTCTTGTACCCTGCATTTTTTTAATTGTATTGGATTTGTGATGTGGAATGTGAGACAAGTAGCAAAATTTTGCTAGGCTTTCCAATTTATGGCCAAAATTTATTTGAATTGTGAACAACTAAGTCATGAAATAATTGCTCAACGAAGTCCTGAAATATATTATCACACTGTTTGGTATGGAGTCATGAAATATATTATCACATTGTTTGGTATAGAGAGAATTTTTTTTTTTGTTTCAAGTATAGCCAAGTTACTATGCTTAAGCTTCCTGCTAGGTGTAGCAGAATCACACAAATTTTCTTGCTTACCATCTATAAGTATATTGGTGTGTCTTCCACCAAAGAGATTTAATCCCTATAGCAGTCATGTAAATTTTCTTACAATCCATTTTAATATTGTCACACAATAATACCTCACGGAGTCACGCATTATATTGTTTGGTATAAGATGAAAAATTTGTTATTAGCAATAGCCGAGTTACTATGTTCAGGATTCCTGTTGAGTATATCTAAGTCAGGAAAATCCCAATGGCCAGTTATGGTTGTCCATATTCGATTCCACGAGGCAATTCATTCTTGCCATCATATCATAAGTGAATTATTAGTTTCTTTGACTTTTCTTGATATCAAAACATTGTTTATGATGTAAAGAATACTAAATCTTAGCTTTTTTTAACTTGTATTGGATGTGTGACTACAAGGTATTTTTTCAAAAAAATATTCCACCCTAATATTGCAAGCAATGGAGAGATATGTGTCAATACTATGAAGAAGGATTGGAATCTAACCCTTGGACTGTAACACATTCTTCTTGTATGTGTTCAACCACTTATCAATTTATCTTATTTATGGGTACGATGTGATTATGTTACAAGAGATACAGTGTGCTTATGTTATAAACAAAATATATTTATATGGGTTTATTTTGCAGACTCTATACAAGCATTCATGCTTTGAAGCCCAAATTGAAGAGTAAAGTGGAAATTTCAGAGTCTATTGCTTTAAATGAAGACCCAAGAAATACCCTTGTGACCTCTCCTACCCCACTTCTACCATTCCAAACAAATATGAGAATAATATTCAAGATCCAAGCATAAATTTTGCTTCAACAGAAGCTATAGGAGTTGTTGCATCAACATTTCACAAGAAGAAGGATCTAGCTTCTACCAAAGTGCACATTGATAAGAAAAATTTGGATTCAATTCAGGAGAGCATGGTAGAATCTGAATTGTATGATATGTACTTTTCAACTATAATAGATGAATATTCTAACACTAGGCTTTGTAATGTGTCTTAACAGTGCTATTAGGTTTTTCACAATAGTCATAGGTTTTCTATAGTGCTTTTACAAAGCTTTTTCTGACCAATGCTTAACAAGCTGACTTGGCTCTAAGTCTATGGAGTTGTTTCATAGATTCAATTTATTCTAGCATGATGATATGTAGGTGTTTGTTGTAGCATGGTTTCTTTTGGACTATAGAAGCCATCTACAACCTCTTTGTTTATGCATTTTATAGTTCAAATATGGATTGCAGTTAGTGTTATTTTGGTTATATGCACCTTTACTTGTTATATATATGATAAACTTTGCATATTTGTGTATAATAGTTTAGATTCATATTGATGTAGATGAATATTTACAATTTTTCTTTTGAAAAAAATGAATATTTATGTGATTTTTGGTTCACTAGTCTTTTGGTTTGGTTTTTCTCTGATTATCAGTTTTGGATCAACTAGTTCAATGACTGGTCCAATTCCAATAACATTGGTTCATTGTCCATTGATAATTTTCAGTTTTAACTTTTGAGTCTTGATTTTCAATACAAATGACCTTAGGCCAAGTCTTTGACTCATCACCTTTTACTATTTCTGAGTTTGAGTAATTCCAATTTACTAGTCTAGTATTTATACTTTAGTATCTACTATTGAATCATTTATGATGTGTGAATCAATATATTTCGTTATTGAATTTAAATTTGAATCATGTTTATAACACACACACACATATCCTGACATCCCCCTATCCCCTTGAATTTTCCTAAAATTTGGGGGTGCTCCCACATGTTCCCCCTGTGTGTCTCCCCATTCCCACGTCCCCCTATCTTGGAAACTAGGTGGAACATTAGTTGTAATTGCTTGATATTTGTTCATTGAATGAATGCTACCTCTTGGGTATGACTCTATAGTATTGATTTTAGTGTCATGGTTGAGTGTATTGGTTGATGGGAGATGTTGTTGATGATGCCACTTTGAGTTTAGAGACCCAACCTTTATGACAAGCTTCATAGGTGGAATCTTGAGTTTTATAAGAAGGCTAAATAATTAGTCTTCATAGAACATCTGAAAATGAAATCTAAAATGTTCACCAATGCACTCATGTTCCTATAAGTTTGGTCTAGGGGTCAACCCTGACTCTTGAGCATTGCAGGAGTGTTACATTACTCCTTAAGCTCACCCAAGAATTCTATCAATCTTCCTCAGACTTCATTCTTGAGTTAAGCATAGATCTGGGCAAAAGAGCTATGGCAATGTATTGTGGATTGGCTGGAATAGTGAAATATTTGATCTCTACCTTATGGAATCCTCATACCCTATCTAACTAGAATATTGAAGGTTTTTGTTCTACTCTGGAGTCTTGGAGTGCAGAATTTAGATATGACCATTGATATTCTTATGGGCCAACTCCTCAATGTTTATACTTGCTTGGATGAGGAATTATTATTATGAATTATCTTCAATCAAATAGACCTTGGAAATCTGAAATTGACATCCATAGGCCATATTTGGGTTAGCTTGAAAATATGAAATCAGCATGCCTAATTAAGATTGGTAGTATATATCCCCGGATGCGGGTGTCCATCATGCATGAATGGCAGGTGGCCATTAAGGCTTTCCCGCGCCTCTATACCTGTCTCAAGGCCGAGGCAGCGAGCAGGTACGAGACAGCGATGGCGATAAAAAACTATTCAATGCTTCAGGAAAACGACATTAAGGAATGGCAGAGCACGGTCGAGGTTGCATTTAAGTCGAGCAAGCCTGCTCCGGTCTCGAGGAGATCTGGTGTAATGGAGTCTGGTACGCGGCATTTGGTGAGGGCGAAGTCCTGGTTATATACCAACACCGCTCAGACCTGCAATGATCAGGGAATGTTGTTTGAAGTGGGAGGCGGGCAAAATATTGCTCTGCAATATTGTCTCAAGGAAACTGAGCAGAGTCTCAAGGCGCTCAGGTTGGAAACAGTTATGCGTCGAAGGGGCGTGCCTCGCCGCGGTGGTCGTTCAGGGGTTCGTTATGGGATTGAAGGGGAGGAACCGCACCCAATAGCACCTATGGCAGCCATTTCCCCCTCATCATCCAGCTCTGAGGAGGAATTTTTGCTATTGTCGGATTCCTATCAGTCTTTCCGCCTCCGCATTCCCAGAGGGATCCTTCAGTCGGATGTTATGGTCAATTTCTCTGTGTATCTTTCAGAAGCGCCTCCAATTAACCCCTCATGGTCCTCCCCTGCTTCCGACAGTCTCCAGAGCAGCGAAATTCTTCTGGGGGATATGCAAGGAAGAGTGCATAGGATGCCCCGTCCGCGGGCACCCATAGAACAAGTCGACCAGCCTCAGCAGGCTCAGAACCAGGCGAACTCAATTTGTGATGAATCATTGCAAGAAATTCAGCCATTAATAAACTGTGTCCAGAATAGGAATGCGGAACAAGATTCAGCTCATCCGGGTTCGGAGGGGCATCTTCAGGTGGGTGAGGAGTCTGTCATATGGCTTGATCCGCCCAGCCCGATGCAAAGGCAACCGCCAACTTCGCCAAGTCACCCTACCTGAATATGTTCGAAGGCGCTTCTCCAGGTTTTTGCATTTTTGTATTTTTGCTCATGTCTTTGTTGGTCAAATCCTCAATCTCGCTCAGTTCCTGTTCTCAACCCTATAGTGGAAGCTTGTTAAAAGTTCGAGTCAGCAAGGTAATAGAGTCTGTTTTTTTGGCCATCCAGAACTGTAATGTTGTCCAAGGGGCTCATTTGGACAATCATTGTAATGTTGTCTCAGAGGTCTGCTAGTCTGTCCCAGTTGTCTCTGTTAGAGGGTGGCCTCGTCCCCCTTGGTTGCTGTAAATTATGTAAATATTTTTCTTGCTTAATATAGAAGTTACTTTTACCCAGAAAAAAAAAAGATTGGTAGTATATATATGTGTGTAATTATGTATGTATTCAAATTGGGATGAAAATCCAAGTCCAATCCTTTTTGGGACAACATGTATGTTCACCTTTCATGTATATATAGGTTTTTTTCTCTGACAAAATACACAAACATGCAGCCTAGAAAATTGTAGTTGATGGCCCATGAGTTGGAATGCAAGTTGGTCATGGAAGATTGGATGTGTCCTCATCCAAGGCTTGCAAGCATAATTATGTATGTATCCTTAACCTAAGGGAGAGCATCCCATTACAACAAGGGAGAGAATCCCATTACAACAATATTGTAATGGGTGTTAGCACCAAGAACTTCATGGATGAAATGACAAATTTGTACACAGGCTTGAGGGCTTGTAAGTATTTCTTTGGTCTTGCTACAGGTTGGCTACGTATGTACTTACATAGCTAAATAGGCCATCATATCATGGAACTTCTCACTCAAAAAGGAATAAGAGTCACACCAAACCTCTTTCTCCTCGTTAGAGTATCTAATAGAGACTATTCTGTGACAGTTTTGGAGGCTTTTCTTTTGGTCAAAATTGGGCATCACCCAGACCTGGAAATGAATTTGCATTGTGGGAGTCTACTTCCAATGCTCTTATGCCCCTGGATCTGAAGCAAATAAACAAGCTTAGTATGCAATTGAGATTAAGCTCTCTTTAGCCCTGCTCATGATCCTTTGTAGCTCTTGGGGAAGCAAATAAACAAGTTTAGAATGCAATTGAGAGTAAGCTCTCTATAGTCCTACTTATGATCCTTTGTAGCTCTAGGTGATTGTATCTGTAGTAGATTTTAGTCATTGATAGGTTAATTCAGGTCTTGGAAATCTAATGTCATTAAAGACTTTGCCTTGACTACCACCTTATCCAATGACTAGAACTTGCTATGCTCAATCCTAGAATTGCCTGAGTTGATTTATGATATGGTGGATTAGTGAAGGAATTTTCCTATAGGTGTTAAAGTTTCATGGCCAATAAGGATTTTTCCTCTCAAATTGGTATCAAAACGAATTTTGTGTGCCTTAGACCATTAAATGCCACAAATCATAGTGAGATGTGCTTGAGTGTGGGTTAAGTAATTGCATTGTGGGAGAACTAATATGCATTTACAATGTCTATCAAAAGAAGAAAGGTGCAACTAATATGCATTTACAATGTATATCAAAAGAAGAAAGGTGCATTGTAGAATGCATGTGGGGTCATAAGAGAGGCATCATGTCACTATATCAGGGATATAAAAATAAAAGGGTATAAAAAATGTGAATAAAAAAATGGATACATACAATATTTAGTGAAAATAGGGGTTTTATAAATTGGGAAGGTGTATTGGATTTATATTGGTAGGGGGTTAAATAATGTGATTTTTAGAGGTATTTTCCAATATGTAGTCAAATTAAGGGTATTGTTTAGTATGCCACAAATGCACGTGCTATGTCAAAGGTTCAGTGAGTGAATTCCCCTGTGGCTTTTTAATTCTTTATTTTAATTTTAATTTTTTTGGGGAAGTTTTTTATTATTTTTTTATGTTTTTATTTTTATTAGAAGGTATTATTTGTTTATTTTAATGTTTTTTTATTTTGTTTGATTTATTTATTTTTTATTTTTTAAATTATCTTATATTGTTTTAAAAAAATGGTTTAATATTAAAAAAAAAAAAAAAAAAAAAATCTTAAATTAAGTTTTTTTTCCTACAATTTTTATTTTTGCTTCCTTTTTTCAAATTTTTTTGTTTTTAATTTTTAAATTTTTATGGGTTAATATATATATATATACATCTTTTATGTTTGATTTTTTTTAATATTTTTTTTTCAATTTTTATTTTTATTTTTTATGTTTTAATATTTTTTTATTTAGTTTTTATTATTTTAAAAAAATATATGTTTTAATATATATTTTTATTTACTTGTTATTATTTTTTTAACTTTTTGTGTTTTTGTTTATTTTTGTCTTTTTCAATATTTAAATCTATTTTTTCTTTTATATTTTTCAATTTTATTTATTTATTATTTTGTTTTATTTTTTTCCTTGCACAGTGCATCTTGATCCTCGACTAGCAACCCAATTCCATCATGTGTCAATTTGATAGTTAATTTTAAATTTTTCGTTACAATGGATTGAGTTTGTCCCCAAAATGTATCAATTTCATGGTTCGTCTTTAAGTTTTCATTACAATGGGTCGAATTCACCTACATTACATGTCAATTTGATGGCTGATTTTTAAATTTTTGTTGTAATATGTCAAGTTATCTTAGGTTAAGATTTTAAAGTTGTTTTACTTTTAGCATTTAAAAAAGGAATTACTCTTGGTATAATGACTCTTAGATTCAAGTGTTCATTTTTAAAGTTTTTTTAGTCATGAAAATGTTCCATAATGCCATGGTTGAAATTTGTTGAAAACTTGAGGATTTCTATAGTCACAATTTTAGTTTTAATTCCATGGTTGAAAATTTGTCAAAATGTTGAAAATTTACCTCAAAAAAATGACGTTATTCCAACATTAACACTTTTTATTTTTAGGGTGCTTTTCGCACAAAAAAATTGGTTTTTGTTGGCTTTTACTACCATTTTTTAAAAATGTTGAAAACTTACCCTGAAAAAACACCAAAAGAAAAAAACGTTATTCCAGCATCAACACTTTTCGTTTTCGTGTTGTTTTTCATGTTTTTTTTTTTGTTTTTTGGCTAGAATTCTCATTTTGAGTTTACAGTTCTCTTTTCAAAGTTTACATCGTTGTTAGAAACACAAGTAGAGATGACAGATAATCCAAGATCCTATTACCCTAAAATGGAAGATGTTATAGGTTTGACTCCTAGTAATATTGAAGTAGATTCAAGAGGTCATTTGCACATCAAAGCAAAGAATTAGGGATTGGATGAGGCTATAAGAAGTCCAAGGATGGAGGTATTCATGTATACGACTAGCAATGAAAGATTGATCAAATCCCAAGCTAATAAACAATACATAACACTTAGATTCTACAATATTTAAATCGTTGGTCTATTTCCCCTTAAAAATGTCGTTTAGGGTCTCAAAACGACTCCAGAAGTTTAGGACCTAAAAGCTACCAAAAATAGAAAACTACCAAAATAGGAAAATCATGTTATGAGCTAGTAGAATAGGTGTGTAGCCACTGATATCCACTTGGATTATTAGAATAGAAGAAAAAGGTGCATACTAAAGCAACAAAATTTTACCCCCAAAAAATGTTGTATAATTCATCAAACTACTCCTAGAATGTTTCAGACCCCAATTTTCCACATTGGATCCCACTAGTAAAAATGGTCCTGTGAATTAATTCCTCCACTTTTTCCACTTTGGAAAGCATTGAGATGGCTGGAAAAGAATATAATTATCCAATCCAAATCACTATATCAGTTAATGATGATAGATTTTTAAAAGTTATGCATACACACATGTGTGCTCATGCGCGCACACACGGAAATATGTATACACATATATTTATATATTTGAACTCTATCTAATATGATTTTGTTATGAAACCAGCTCACAAAGAAGATATATCAACAACTTAAAAATTATTATCTTCGAGGAGGAAACCTCCTTTACATTACATAAACGAAAAATTCTTGGATGATTCAAATGACAAGACCTCCTTGGTATATATATGAGTCTAAGGGGTCACAATATAATTAAAACCTACATAACAATAATAATGTAAGGGTGCAACAATAACAATAGTGGGCTTCTATGGGGCACAACAATAACAACATGGGGGATACATGAGCACAATAACAACAATGGGCTTCAGCGGGTGATTTTTTCCATTTAATGATATATCCTGAAATTAATCGATTCTATAGCTATTAGGTTCTTGTTTCCGCAACTGATTCAAGCTCAATATGAGTTTCTCTTTTTCATCAAGTTCTGGAAACATTGTTTTTATTGGGAGCTTGTCGTCGATAACCTTGTTTAAGCATGAAACATGGAAAACTGGGTGTACTTGAGAAGATGCAAGCAACTCCAATTTGTATGCCATAGTACCAATCTTTTGCAGCACCTTGTAAGGACCATAGTGCTTATGTGATAATTTATTATCCTTGTAGTGGTCAATCCAGGGGTCTAGATTAGACTAAATTAAATGTCAACCAAGGTAGGTAAACTTAGAGGCACGTGTCTACAATCTATAGACCTAAAAGGATCTCATCTACCTAGATAAGTGTCTACTGTGACAAGCTACAACACTCTTTTACAAGAGAATGGAATATGTTTCCTTTCACACTTTAAACACTCAGATCATCTAATTTAATTAACTGTTCTAAAAACACAGCGTGTTACTAGTCTGAGTTTTCAATCCTCTTACAAGGATATCATTCACAAGAACTCTTTCTCGGTAACACACTAAGCATCCTAACAATCAAATTCAAGAAAACTAAAGACTCTTTTAAGCATACTCAAACTCAAATGCATGAAAACAGAATCCACAAAGATACTTCGAAATTCAGTGCTCAATTAAATCTTTTGCAAGATCTTGTTCAATAATTTAGCAATTGAAGTTTCAAGTTATCACCATGAATCATACAATAACACTCGCAAGAACTTCTAATCGAATTAATTAATTCACAAGCAAAGAAATGGCATCAAACGCTATTCAGATCTGAAGTCTAAATGCTATGAAAATGAAATGAAAGTATACCAGTCCCCACGTAGGGCCTGTCCACGCGTTGATGGTACACTTAGAAAACTTCAGATGATGGAACCGTTAACACATAAAACACTGGAATGATGAAACTCTGCCTGTGATTAAAGTCTAGAAATCAATTACATGCAAGAACAGAGTTCTGGTAACAATACAATACGCAGTCTTAAGTCTGATCAATGTCCATTATCCTTCGTTCACTAACATTCCTTAAGGTTTACAATTGAATGTACATGCATTATCACGCAAATGTTTCTGCTTTTACAGTCAAAAAGGCGATTTTTGTTTTTTTTCTAATCTTAACTGATTTCTAAAACAAAACGAAATCAGTTTAGGTAACTTTGGCTTTTTGCTGCTTTTATGACCAAAAAGGCTGGGTTTGACCAGCATTGACCATGTATTCAGGAGCTCCAGATGCAATGTTGAATAGATCTTTCACCATGTATGTACATCAGTGATCACGTCCCTATCCTCTATTTTGATTTTCATGCCATGCCACGTGTCACAACATAAACCAATTACAGGAAGTCATGACATCCCGTAATTTTGTTGAAAATTTCTAATTTTTAACATAAAAATACACAAATTAAATTTAATGTAAAATAACAATTATAATGCTTAATTGATAAATTTCAATGGACTATGAGGGGTTTATGGGAGAAAATGATAGATGAATGATGGATTTTTAGAAGAAAAGGATGGCAATAAAATAGTACCAACATCTCCCCCAAGCTCAATGATTTAGCATGTCCTCATGCTAATCCTGATGTGCTCCCTTTATATTCTATTCCTGCTTGTGCCTCTGCCGCTTGTAACAAGGCATCTATACTCTTCTGAACTTGGGAATTCTTCTAAACTTGGAACTCATGTTTCAGATTCTTATATTTTTCTTTGAGAGCTTTTTTCTGAGTGTACCATTTTGTCGCCCATTTGCACATTTCGGTTTGTTCAGTCTTAAGTTCTTTTATTTGCTCCTTCAATTTCTCGTTTTTCTGCTGAGTCTTCTTGCTCTGAGCTCTCAACATTTCATTTTCCTTCTTTATGACCTTCTCTAACATGTTTACTTCCATCAATTCCTCTTTTATCTCTTCAATTTGTTTCTCTAACCTTATTTGTTTCTTGTTTGTAGGTGTTGGTTCTTTCCTTTCTCCCTTGTTACTCTCGATTTCCATTTCTGCTTCCTGTTTTGGCTGTGAATGAGCATTGCTTTCAATGTCCATTGGTGCATTTGCATTTGACTCTGGTTGATCATCTTGTGTTTGGTTCTTTTGTATTCTCCTTGATCTTCTCATATAAGTAGTGAAGATTTTTTCTTGTTCAATTTCCTTGGCAGTTTCTTGCCTCATCCTTCTTATCCTTACACCATTGCTGGGTTGAAGAACATTACTTGACTTATGCTTAGGGATTTCCTCATCAATATCAAGCATAAAATCTGTGCGTTCTTGTTGTTGTTCCTGTTCATATTCTTTAATTTGATTGGCAATTAAAAATTCTTTCCATGTTTCCTCTCCTCTGCAACTCAAATTCAATTAGAATTTTGATCAACCCAAAATGATACAAACTCTTATCTTCATTACCCTTTCGTTTCTGAATGGTCTTCGACATTTTAGTCAAACTCTGTAAGAGGAAGTAGGGCAAACTGATAGTGCATTGACCTTTTAAGTGGAACAGAAGTTTTATGTGATATAGGTATACTATACTGTAACGTCCTTCACATGTAACAAATTTTTGAATAATGTATACCATTTCGTCCCAAGGGTGAATTAGCCAACATCTGGGAACACCCTTTTTCCAATTGACAGAGGAAACCCTTGACCTACACATAAACTGAGTCCATGATTTTTCTCTAAATTGCTTGGTTTTGAAATATTTTTCCCCTTCTGGACTGAGTTCCAATGTTTGTGCTATGGTATCCTCTGAAATTCTAAAAGAGAAGTTTCCTATTAAGGCTTTCTCTCCATTGAAGGAAAATGCAAATTGCTTTGTAACTTCTTCATTGTTTCCATTGAATTTCTCTAGAAAAGACAATCATTGTTTTTCCCTTGAAATCGTGACACAGTCATCATGATATTGTGAACTATCAAATGTTTCAGGCTCTGCTCTATTGGTCATTTTTAAAAAATCTTTGTTCTAACCCTTTTGTTTATGCTTAACAATTCAATTAGGGTTTTTTCAATGTGTTACCTCTTTTCCTGCGTTCCACTTAGCCGACCTGGTAACGCCCTCGATTCTTAGGGTTTCCTTCTTTAATTGCTTGGGCGGCGGTAGAAACTCATGGTAAGCCTATTTGCTATGCTCTCCCTTTGTAGTGCCTGCTGTCTCGGCCCTCTTTGAAAACTCAGAGTTTGAACACTCACATGGTAACGCACTTTATGAGCTGAGAGTTTTATAAAGTGAAAACTTAACAGTCGAGCTTCACCCAATTGCTATAATGATAATGTAGAGTTGAAGGCGCATTCACATCATAAAGACAGAGGAGCGGTACTGATTTTCATAGGTACAATCATGAGAACACCATATACATATAAAGAGTGTTGTAGTGATGATAGCGGATATATGTTTCATGAGCCGACTTGGGTCAAAAGACTGTTTTATAACTCCCACATTCAAAATGAAAGAAATCATTTAACACTTGTCTTTCCAATGATTTACCATTTGTCTTTCCAATGGAATGACTTATCCACTACGTGTTGGTACTTGGCCGATTGAAAAATGATGGATCGATGACAAGGTTTGATGAGTGGTGTAGGAAAAGGTTTGAAAATCGTAGTAGGAATATGGCAATAGGCTAAAGTGTGATGGGAAATGGTAGCAGAGTGATAGCAGAGTTGAGTAGTTAGGCATGTTACAAGGGTGATGGGTATAGGGGTTTTTGAAATTGATAACAAGCAATCATAATCATCATTTTTAACACTAAAATAATTCAAGAATTTTAAATGTTAAAAATAAAAATTTCACCAATACATTACACTTGTTGGTTGACAATGGCTGATTTGGCGTGTACAGGTAGGACTGGTCTTCACTGTCCAAAACAGGTCCCTTTGAAATGAAATTGAATATAACAGGTCCCTTTAAAATCTGAAGAACTATGTTTGTGCAGCTTCTTTTATCCTTGTTGTTGATGTAGCCTTGATGATAAGCAACCTTTGAAAACTTTATTGAAGTAGCCTGATGTATCTTGAATGCAGTCTTTAACAGGTCCCTCTGATATTTGTTGAACAGGTCCCTCTAATATTGGTACTGGTAACATAGTCTTCTGAATAGGTCCCACTACATATTGCTTGAACAGGTCCCTCTGATTAGAACAGAAAAAAAACAGCTCTTTTATTAAAATACTGAAGTACTGAAACAAATTCTTTAAAGATTTACAAATGAGGAGATGAGATAGGGAAAACAAAATGTTGATTCTTGCTGATTCTTCTCCCCCACTAAAACTTTGACTTGTCCTCAAGTCATTATTGAATGGATGAAAAACAATAAACAAGTAGAACAAGGAATTCTTACCAGCCAAATGATTGGTTTTCTAGTAAGAATTCAGGTTTAGAGTGTGCCAGAGGCTGGTTTACACATCTAAACCATTTTTTTTTTGTTAAAGCAAAAATGAAATTGAATGAACTAAGGTAGAGATATCACAGCTGAAGGCTACAATATCTCAACCTCCCTTTGCTGAGATACAGTGTGAATAAAATCCTCCTTGCTGATGGGCTTATGATACAGTTTCAACCGATGGCCATTGACAAGAAAGGTGTTGCCTTCTCCATCAATGGTAGTAAGCTTGATTGATCCATTTTCATATACTTGAACTATTTCATATGGGCCCATCGAATGTGTGGTAAATTTGGCTTTATGATCTCTGAATTTAGAGTCAAAGAGTAAAGCCCAGTCTCCTTCTTTGAACTGTTTCTTTTTAATGTGTTCATCATGCCACTGCTTCCTTTGTTTCTGCATTAGGATTGTTGTCTCTTCTGCTTGTTGCCTCATTTCATCTAACTGGTTCAATTGTCGAATTCTCTCTTTTTGTGCTTCATTCAGATCAATTCCTAAATCTGCAGCCATCTTATAATGAAATTCAATAGGAAGCAGTACCTCTTTTCCATACACCAACTAATATGGTGTAAATCCTGTAGTGTTTTTCCACGTGATTCTGTAAGCCCAGAGTGCATCTTTGAGCTTCTCCTCCCAATTCTTTCTGTTCATTGCTACTGTCTTAGTGATAATTCCTTCCAATGTTTTATTGGTAGATTCCACCTGGCCATTGGCCTGTGGATGGTAAGGTGTACTTTTCCTGTGCTTGATTTTATATTTTTCTGTGATGTCTTTGACCAGCTTTGAGGTAAACTGAGTACCTTGATCTGTCACTATCTCCCTTGGTACTCCATACCTTACAAAAATTTCTTCAAAAAGGAATTTTGCCACTGTTTGTTCAGTTGCCCAGACTAGTGCTTTGGCTTCAGCCCATTTTTTCACGTAATCAGTACATACTAGGATGTACTTTTTACCTTTTGAAGTTGGATTGATGGGTCCTATAAAATCTAGAGCCCATTTTTCATCTGTAGCTGTTGGTCTGCCCATTCTTTGACAGTTATCACAACTTTTCACATACTTCTTAGAATCCTTAAAAATAGATGGCCAATAGTATCCAAGACGGAGAATCTTGAATTCTATTCTTTTGGCTGCAAAATGCCCACCACACGGTTCATCATGGCAAGATTTTAAAATATCAATTATTTCATTATTTCTTACACATCGTCTAATAATCATATGATAACCGGTGTAAAATAAATCTCCATTAACCCATGAATATCTAGCACTTTGCTTGATCAACCTCTTCTTTTCCTTTGGAGTAAAATATGGAGGTGTTTTCCCTGTTGACAAATAGTTGGCTAAGTCAGCATACCAAGGATTCACTATTGAAATTGCAAATAAATTTTCATCTGGAAAAGAATCTTCAACCGGAACAACCTCACCTAAATTTTGCAGTCTAGAAAGAAAATCTGCCACCTGATTCTCCTTACCTGGTCTATCTAACACTGTAATATTAAATTCCTGTAATAATAACAGCCATTTGGTAACTCTACCATTAGTGATTGGTTTATTCATTAAATACTTAATGGCAGAGTGGTCAGTATGTACAAAAACCTCATAACCAGTTACATAATGTCAGAATTTATTCACAGCATGTATGATTGCAAGCATTTCTTTTTCAGTGACTGTGTAGTTTAATTCTGCAGGTGTTAGATTTTTGCTAATGAAATAGATGGCATAATTGAAAGAATCTTCTTTTTGCCCTAATGAGGCACCTACTGCAGTATCAGATGCATTTGTAAAGATGTGAAATGGTAGGGTCCAATTAGGTCCTTTTAAGACTGGTGTGGTTGATAACTTTTCTTTGAGTGTTTCAAAATCTTTCTGACAATTCTCATTCCAGTTGAAAGGTGTATCTTTTGCTAGAAGCTTAAACAGAGGTGAAGTTATTTTACTAAAATGTTCAATAAACCTTCTGTAATAACTTTCATACCCAAGAAAACTTCTTACCTCTTTTTGAGTCTTCGGAATTGGCAAATTGACAATGATCTGGATTTTCGATGGATCAACTTTAATGCCTTGAGAAGAAATATAGTGACCTAATACTATCCCTTCATTTAACATCATAAAACACTTTTCATTGCTCAAGGACAGATTAGCTTCAATACATCTCTTCAAAACTTTTTCAATATTTTCTAATGAATGCTCGAATTAATTACCATACACTGAAAAATCGTCCATATAAACTTCAACACATTCATGAACTAAATCAGCAAAAATAGCTAATACAGCTCTCTGAAATGTAGCTGGAGCATTGCAAAATCCAAATGGTAAAACATTATAGGCATGAGTGCCCCAAGGACAAGTAAAAGTGGTTTTGTCAAGGTCTTCTAAGGCTATCCTGATCTGGTTATAGCCACTGAAACCATCAAGAAAAAAGAATGATGATTTCCCAGCTAATGTGTCTAGCACTTGGTCAATAAATGGTAGTGGGAAATAATCTTTGGGGGTTTCTTTTTTCAATTGTCTGTAATCAACACAAATTCTCCACTTGCCATTTTTCTTGGGCACTACTACCAATGGGGATACCCACTGACTGTCGGAGATAAGATAAATAAAATTGACTTTCAATATTTTTTGTAATTCATCTCGAACAATATCCTGAAGCATGGGATTCATTCTTCTCTGCGGTTGCCTCACTGGTTTGATATTACTATCCGTGTAAATATGGTGAGTACATGTTTCAGGGTGAATTCCATGCATATCGGTGTAATCCCAAGCAAATGCTTTCTGATATTTTCTCAATATTTGAATCAATTTTTCCTCCTGAGATGAGTCTAGGTGAGTGCTAATATTCAAAGTTTTTCCTGGACTAATCTCTATGGTCTTGCTCTGTGTGTTTGTGTTAGATTGAATGGGAAAAATGTTCTGAAATGTTGTTTGCAAAGAATGAATGGTACATGTTTCCTGAAAATTCTGTGCCAAAAGTTCATCTGCAGCATGGTATTGTTCATTTCTTAATTCTTCAGAAATATCAGGTTGATAAAGGAACAATTCCACCAAATCATCATTATTATGTTCTTGAAAATCATAGATTTGATTGATGCTGAAAATAGATTGAACTTCTTCCTTATTGTTGTATTTATCATCAAGCCATAAATTGTGTGCTACTGCTGGTCATTGTGTTGATGGGTAAAGAGTGAGTTGTTTTCTTTTAGTTCCTCGTGAAATAATCATATTACCTGATCTACATCCTATGAATGCATCAGCAGTTGCTAACCATGGTCTACCAAGGATGATAGGGTGTCCTCCTAAATTAGATTTTGGCTTAAGAATGAAAAAGCCCACTGGATACTCCCAGGAGTCCAGTGAAACAATTATGTCCTCCAAAATCCCTTCAGGAATCACTTTAGACCTATCAGCTAGTTCTAGAACAATTGTTGTGTGCTGCAATGTTTTCATTGTTTCAAGAGTCATCACATTTATTGCGGCCCCAAGGTCAATTAAGGTGTTTGGAATATGTATGTTGTTAATGATTGTAGTGACTCTGGGAATACCAGGATCAACATACTTTTCCATTGAAATGGTGTTTTTCATAAGGCCAGCTAAATGTCCAATAACATGAATAGTTTGTGGATCAATTCTTTTCCTAGTAGGCTTCTTGAGGCACAGTTCTTTGATTGCTTTAGTATATATGGGAATGTCTTTTATGACTTGCAATAGTGGAATTTTTATATAGACATTCTTTAGCTCATCTAAAACATCAAACTGTGGTATAGACATGGGAAGTTTTGCTTGGACCAATCGTTCTGGAAAAGGTGGTGGATGCAATGGTTGCATTTGTTTATTTTTAATGTCATCATTTTGTTTCCTTTGTGTTGGAGTTTCATTTTCATTTTTTTCGTTTTTCTTCTTGTTTTTCAGCTATTGTAGGTTCTTTTTGAAGTACCTTACCAGACCTCAAATTGATATTTTGTAAAGGTAATGTGGGATATGATGGTCCCTCATGTACATCGTAAGTTGGTCTCTCTGCTCTGTTATTTGGATTTGGTACAGGCTGAGCAGGAATCTGAGTGGGTCTAGGAGGTTGTTGGTTACATGGGAGTTGTAAGTGAGGTGGAGTTATTGGTGGAGGAGCAGGTAATGCTTGTTGAGTGTTTTGGGGTTGATAAACAACTTGTTGCTGAGGATATTGTTGATATGTTTGAGGATATTGCAAATGTGGCTGATGATACTGTTGATATGGCTGAGAATATGGTTGGTATGGTTGAGGATATGGTTGATATTGTTGAGAGTATTGCTGAGATGGTCTCCATTGTTGTTGTGGGTAATTTTGGTGTTGCCATGGCATGGGCACATTCCAAGGATTCTGAGCATACATCTGATCTTGTGCAGGAAATTGCAAATTTTGGTTTGGAAACATACCTGGAGGGGGAGGTCTAGGTTGCCACGGTCTCTTAGTGCCCATGAAATACACATTCTCCATATCTGTGTTAGCTACTTCCACATTACAATTCTGCAAAATCTTGACTTTAGAGCAATGAAATATATCATGATTTTCAGTACAAAAGCCGCAAAATTGAATGTTTTCTAATGGGCAGTCTTTCAAGGCATGTTTCTTCCGGCATTTTGGACAAAAGACAACCATTAATTGATCTTCCTCTCCTTGTCTTTTCTTGGCTTTCAGAGTGTCAATTTGAGTTCGTAAGGTACTTAATAGATCTGTCTTGAATTCTTCTAACAGGTTTCCTATTTTAGCCCTTGTGACACTTGCTGAAGCAGATTTTGTGGCTTTAGATGATAGAGCTCTTTTTCCATATCTAGATTTTCTCCTTGAATACTTTTCACATAAATCAGCAATTTCTTCGAAAGGTAAAGTGGAAATATCACCTTTGCCCATCAAATTAAGATCATCTAAGTATTCCTCTCGAATGCCCTTCAAAAATATTGTTCGAATCAGATCAAGAGACATGGTCCTATGTTTTGATTTTTGCAAATTGTAAACAAATCGTTCCAAATACTCCTCTAAATTTTCATCCTCTTGTTGATTCATCCTAAAGATATCATCTTTAGAATCTTTCGATCTGCAATAAGGTTGGTATTTCTTTAGGAATATTCTTCTCATGCCATCCCAATCAGTTATTGCATGTTCACCAAGTCCCATGAACCATCTTAATGCTGATGCTTTTAACGTTGTTGGGAAGAGTCTAAACCTATGGGCATTATCTGTGTAACCATATGTTCGACATACTATGTCAAATTCAAACAAGAATGAATCTGGATCTTCTGAAGCCATGCCATAAAAGTTTGGTAACACAGATGGAGGTATGTTTTTCATTTTTATTTCCTCACCTTCTCCTGGTTCTTGAATAGGAAATTTAAAGGTTGACTCTTCCTCCTCTCTTCGGCCTTGATTTTGTGGTCCTCTTGCTGATCCATCTCCTTCCTCAGCCATTTTGATAGGTTCCTCTGTTGATTTAATTTCTTGTTCAGTGTCACTTGTTTCAAAGAGAAGTTGTTCTAGTGATTTTTCTCCTTCTTGAGATTTTTCAAAGTCAGGTGGTTCAAGGAGAGATTGTTGAGTTATTGTGCTACTTTCTCTTTTTATAGAGGATTCAGGGAGATGTTTCTTCTGTGATTCGTGTGCCAATAGAATTTGTCTCTCAATGAGTGTGAGTCTTTGACGTGATTTCAGTTTATCCTCTAATTTTTGTATGGTGACTTTCCCAGCTAGTGTTGTGTGTTCAACTTTTCCTAAAAGGTCTGCTCCTAGCGGTAGGTTAGTTTTGGGATGGGGGGTTTTTATGAATCTACCTTTATCATCTCTAGATCTAGACACAAGAAAACATGACTTCTAAATTGATGAATTAAAATTAAATCTATGTTTTTGTTTGTTTTTGTTTTTTTTTTTATATTTTGTTTTTAGAAATCCTCTAGCTGCGCCTCCCCAGTAACGGCGCCAAAGTGTAGTGGTCAATCCAGGGGTCTAGATTAGACTAAATTTAATGTCAACCAAGGTAGGTAAACTTAGAGGCACGTGTCTACAATCTATAGACCTAAAAGGATCTCATCTACCTAGATAAGTGTCTACTGTGACAAGCTACAACACTCTTTTACAAGAGATTGGAATATGTTTCCTTTCACACTTTAAACACTCAGATCATCTAATTTAATTAACTATTCTAAAAACACAGCGTGTTACTAGTCTGAGTTTTCAATCCTCTTACAAGGATATCATTCACAAAAACTCTTTCTCGGTAACACACTAAGCATCCTAACAATCAAATTCAAGAAAACTAAAGACTCTTTTAAGCATACTCAAACTAAAATGCATGAAAACGGAGTCCACAGAGATACTTCGAAATTCAGTGCTCAATTAAATCTTTTACAAGATCTTGTTCAATAATTTAGTAATTGAAGTTTCAAGCTATCACCATGAATCATACAATAACACTCGCAAGAACTTCTAATCGAATTAATTAATTCACAAGCAAAGAAATGGCATCAAACGCTATTCAGATCTGAAGTCTAAATGCTATGAAAATGAAATGAAAGTATACCAGTCCCCACGTAGGGCTCGTCCATGCGTTGATGGTACACTTAGAAAACTTCAGATGATGAAACCGTTAACACATAAAACACTGGAATGATGAAACGTTGTCTGTGATTAAAGTATGGAAATCAATTACATGCAAGAACAAAGTTCTGGTAACAATACAATACGCAGTCTTAAGTCTGCTCAATGTCCATTATCCTTCGTTCACTAACATTCCTTAAGGTTTACAATTGAATGTACATACATTATCACGCAGATGTTTCTGCTTTTACAGTCAAAAAGGCGATTTTTGTTTTTTTTTCTAATCTTAACTGATTTCTAAAAGGCTGGGTTTGACCAGCATTGACCATGTATCCAGGAGCTCCAGATGCGATGCTGAATAGATCTTTCACCATGTATGTACATCCATGATCACGTCCCTATCCTCTGTTTTTATTTTCCTGCCATGCCACGTGTCACAACATAAACCAATTACAGGAAGTCATGACATCCCGTAATTTTTTTGAAAATTTCTAATTTTTAACATAAAAATCCACAAATTAAATTTAATGTAAAATAATAATTATAATGCTTAATTGGTCAATTTCAATGGACTATGAGGGTTTTATGGGAGAAAATGATGGATTTTTAGAAGAAAAGGATGGCAATAAAATAGTACCAACAATCCTTGTTAGCTTGCTTGAGGGACATGTGTTTGTATGGTTGTAGTTGTAAAAATACCCAGTTGCCTACATCAAAACTTATTTCATTGCGATGTTGATCTACCTTTTGTTTCATTCAATTTTATGCTAGAGTGAGGTTATCCTTTAAGAGTTGGAGAACTTTTTGTTGATGCTTGATGTGATCTTCCACTGCTTGAACCTTAGAATTTTCTCTTAAATATGATGTGATGGATGGTGGATGGTATCCATAAAGTGCCATAAATTTGGTCATTTTTGCTACAGTTTGGAAGGAAGTATAATACCACCATTCAACTAGAGGTAACCATTTGACCCATTGTGTTTGTTTATCTGATACAAAGCAACGAAGATATCCTTCCAAACATTTTTTCATTATCTCAGTTTGCTCGTCGAATTGAGGATGATAAGATGAGCTATGAGATAGTTGAGTACTAAGACAAGAAAATAATTTCGCGCAAAAAGTTCCAGTGAAAATGGGATCTTTTTCACTTACAATAATATTTGGGTTTCCTTGTAGCTTTTGAATTGTTTCCATAAATGTAGTAGCAATTGTACTGCCTTTAAAAGGATGAGATAATGCACAAAAGTGTGCATACCTGGAAAGTCTATCAACTACCACCATGATGACACTCTTTCCTTCAAACTTGGGTAAACCTATGATAAAATCCATTGAGACCTCCTCCCAACAATGACTCGGAATAACTAAAGGTTGTAACAAACCCGAGGTCTTAATTGTCTCAACTTTATTTCGTTGGCAAACCAAACATTTTGCCACAAACTTCTAAATATCAAATTTAAGGTCATCCCAAAAAATTCCATCTTGACCCTGTGGTAATTTTTCAAACATCTTGAGTTCCTTCCTAAGGGGGAGGTGTGCAATTCCAAAAGAATATATTTCTTGAGTTGGGAATTCTTACAAAGATATAAACGACCTTTGTACCATAACGAATCATTATTCCAACTAAATGTATCTGATGTACTAGGATCTTGTTGCAACTTTTCAATAAGTGTCCATGCCTCTTCATCATTCTTCCATTCATCCCTTGCTTCGGTTATCCAATCAGGTTGGATAATAGAAATGGCACAAATCAATGCTTTCGCATCCTCATTCTTTCTTGAAAGTGAATATGCAACAACATTTTGCTGCCCTTTTTTGTAAATGATTTCAAAGCCATATTCCAACATCTTTGTGATGCATTTTTTCTGCTCTTCTAAATATAATCTTTATTACAAAAAGTATTTAAGACTATCATGATCTGATTTTACCTTGAAGTGTCTTCCCATAAGGTAAGGTCTCCATTTCTTTAGTGTGTGAAGTATTGTCAACATTTCCTTCTTATAAATAGGTTTTTGTAAATATTTTCCTTTGATTGGACACTTTCAAAAGCAATGGGTCTTATTCTTGCATTAAAATAGAACCAATTCCATTTCCTGAGGCATCACATTCCACAATAAAGGTTTTTGTGAAGTCAGGCGTAGCTAATACCGGTGCTTGGCACGTTGCCTCTTTAAGATGTTCAAAGGCCTTAGTCTCTTCTGGAGTCCAAGAAACATTAGGGGAATTTTGAGGTCTAAAATGGGCCTCGTAATAAAAATGTACAACCAAAATAAACTTTATAAGATCTAATAGTATTCAAGATGATGATGTCAACCATCGGCGAGGATTCACCATTTTTGGAGTAAAAAAGTAAACATAATAAAAAATAATAAAATAATAAAACTACTTTTTCAACTTATCTCCCTAAGGTTTTACTCAAATTTCGAGCTGGAGTATTCATTTCATGCAAAATTTAATTCCACATCCAAGGAGTACCCATGTTGCATACTTTGGATGGACCTTGCTACATGAAAAAAACGAGAAATACATGGAAAAATGTGATTGCAATCACGTTTTTCATGTATTTCTCATTTTTCATGTAGCAGGGTCCATCGAAAGTATGCAACATGGACACTCCTTGGATGAGAAATCAAATTTTACATCCAATGAGTGTTGTCACTTGAAATTTGATTAAACCCATAGGGAGATAAGTTGAAAAAAATGGTTTTTTTTTTTACCTCTAAAATTTGATGATGTAATTTAATATTATTTTATTATTTCCACCATTATTTTATAATTTCCTTAGGAGACCCATTTTAGACCTCAAAATTCCCCTAATGATGCATCTTTCTTCAGTAGTGTTGTTAGAGGTGCTGCTAATCTCCCATAATTCTTAACAAACTTGCAATAATACCATGTCAGCCCGAGAAATCCTCAAAGATGTTTTATGATTGTGGGGATTTTCCATTCCTTAATGATTTTAATTTTGTAAGCGTATACCTTAACACCCTCATGAGATACAGTATGACCCAAAGATTCCACCTCTTGTACTCCAAAGAAACATTTGGAGGTTTTTGCATATAATTGTTTCTCCTCCAATAATTTGAGCACCCTATCAACATGTTGAACATGATCCTTCCAAGACTTTCTATGGATTATTATATCGTCAAAAAATACAAACACAAATTTTCTAAGGAAGGGTTTGAAAATGGAATTCATCAAATCTTGAAATGTCGAAGGTGCTTTAGTAAGGCCAAAAGGCATGACCAAAAGATCATAATGAACCTCACCAATTTTAAATGTTGTTTTTGGAATGTATTCAATCTTCATTCTAATTTGATGATATCCTAAACGAAGATCCAACGTAGTGAAGTAAATTTCTCCATGTAATTCATCAATGACAGGAATGAGAAATTTATCTTTAATATTGAGCTTGTAGAGATCCCTATAATCCAGACACATAGGCCATGATCCATCCTTCTTGTGCACCAATACTATTGGAGTAGAGAAAGAACTTTGACTAGGTTGAGTTATGCCAACCTCTAACATTTATGCAACCATACGTTCAATTTGACTCTTTTGGGCATAGGTATACCTGTAAGGTATGATGTTTGGAAGAACACTTCCTAGAATCAAATGAATAGCACGATCATGATCACAGATAAGTGGGATACCTTTAGGAGTCTCAGATACCTTGGAATGATTATCTAAGACTTTTTGGAGATCTAGAGAAATAGATGGTTTTGATGTTTGAACCTCTAGTGAGAATAATTATGTAATTACGCCTCATTGTCATTTCTTAAAAACCTTTGTTATGTCATTATAGTTGTTTATCTTTCTTGGTCAAAGATTGTAATCATTGGACTCCCAGTACAACATCAGCACCATCCATTGGAATGGAAAGCATTGGACTATTCAATACATATTTCCCCATGGTTAGGTTGATATTATGACACTTTTTAGAGCAATTTGCAACCATCACTTGATACTCGGGTACTGGATATAGGGAGAAATTCAATTCTTTGGCTATCTTACAATGAATAGAATTATGAGTACTACCTGAATCAATCAACACTATTACATTTTTCTTCTTGATATATCCTTCTATCTTGAGAGTTTGAGGAGTGTTAATTCATACCAATGCATTTCAAGATATGATTAGATTCATTTCTTCTTTGTTTGGGGTTGGTTCCTAGTGTATATCCTCCTCTTTTGATGTTTCTTATTCCTTTTCTTCCTCCTCTCCACAATCTATGTAGAATAATTTCTTCTCATCACATTTATTACCTTTAGTTTATTTTCTATCACAATTGTAACAAATCCATCTTGCTATTTTTTCCTCCAATTGTTGTGGCATCAACCTCGGTTCTGGAGGGCTAGGAGCAACAACACTTCCATATTTATAGTTGTGAGTGGTAGACTTCCTTGTTGTCATAATTTTTCTTTCAAATTTTCTTGCCACCTTGAATGTCTTCTCCAATGAATTAGGTTCCCAAAGGATAACCTCATGTTGGATGTTATCCTTCAAAGTCCCTATGAATACATAAATCATATGCTCCCCTAGAATATCAGTTACCATAATATTCAATTTTCTGAAGTCCTCAATGTGCTTCGCCATTGAACCCTTTTGTTTGAGATTTATCAATTGGCTAAAGCAGGTGTTTCTCTTTATATCCTCATAATCTGCTATCATTTCCTTCGTAAAAATTAAGCAAGTGGAAAGTGGTTTATGAGAACAAAGTCATCAATACCATATAAATTGATTGGGTTCTAAATATAAAGATGCAATGTGTACCTTTTGTGTGTGTTGCACATCATTTAGATCAAAATATTGTTCCATCTATAGTATCCATGTTACTGTATCCTTGCCATAAAACTTCCTCATATCTATATTGTTTGGTGTGGAGCTTGATTATCTTCTTTATTCAGAGTTATACCCGCATTGGACCCCAGTTCGTAATGTGGCAACAACGCCGCCGTAATATTTGCGCTGCAAGGTAGATCCAGGGGGGGGGGGCTGCAATCTGCATCCCCGAAGCTAAAAATAGATGTAAAATTGCCTTGTAAAATGTTGTAATTTCATAGTCAATTTGGGTCGTTCATTAGGTAGAGATCTGATGGTAGAAGGTATGTTTAATTTAGGGGTTTTTGCCCTATATGGCAACCCCTCACTATATATGAGGGAATTGTATTGCGTCTATGTAAATTTGTGTTCTGAGTGAGAAAGAGATAGGATATTGTGTGAGAGTGAATATGGAATTACAATGGATCTGTTGTAGGTTGTATCTCTTCAATTTGCTGGATAATATAAAAAGAAGGACTAGTTGTTTCCATGGATGTAGCCCAAATTGGGTGAACCATGTATATCTGTGTCTCTCTTGTTTTATGTGTTTTCTGTGTTTATATTTCTACAATATATTTTATGTGTTCCATTGCTTTGTAATATATAATTTTCTAACATATATTTGGAATGTGGTGGTTCTTAAACCCCACATTGGAGTCTCTAAAATCATAGTTCGTATTCCTTTTCTCCTCATCATGATTTTCATGGATTATCTTGTCACCAACGGGAAACCTTTCTTGTAACAACTTTGTCAAACCTTCCATGTCTTCTTTGAAACCATCCATTTTAGCTTCCATTCCATCCTTCAAACCTTCCATGTCTGATTTTAAGCCATCCATGTCATCTTTGGTTGCTCTTTGTGAGAGCGGAATTTGTTGCACTTGGTCCTGTAATTTTGATATATCATGTTGTAATTCTTCCTCTTCATGCATCATAGTAGAGCTTTATGAGGGCTTAATGGGTGTAGAATTCTCTTTTTTTGAGTAATTTTAGAACCAAATACTTATATATATGCTTCAATATTCCCTTTGAATCAATTCAAACTAATTTTTCAAACAACAATTATGACAAAATTTAAAAAATACATATTTTTTTCTTGCTTTTTTTGAGCTCGATATTGCAATTGTTGTATCTATGTAATTTCTGATTTCCAAGGTCTAAAATTAGGAATTGTAATATCCCCATGAATCTTCTTTCTGATGCCACAAGTCAGACCAATATTGGATTCTTTAATGTACAATTATTCTAAATCTCCCATGATGGCCTCATTATGGATTGGTTCAGCAGAGCGAACTTCTATGGGATTCCACATGTCACGGTTTCAGCATTCAGCCTTGAAATTGCTATAGAAACAACTATAGTCTATGCAATTTCAGCCACGTTTCACATAATTCAAATATGGTGTCTGAAATGAAAGTTATGATGATTTTCCATGGGTCACATGTTTTATATGGAGTTCTAGAGCCTGCAAAAACCCTAAATTGACCAGATCATATATCAAGAAATATAGTGAAATAATATCTGAAATTTGTACGCAACATTCACCAAGGTTTCAGCTCCATGTTGTCAAAATTCCAAATTTTGGGGCCTCATAGAAAAAATGTTATAGCTAAAATTCCAAGATGACTTGTTTGAAGAAGCAAAACTGTAGAATCCAAAGCTATAATACCAAATGTTATGCAACCAACTCACAGAAAAGATAGATCAATGACTTAAAAATTATCCTCTTTGAGGGGGAAACATATTTTACATTACACAAATGAACAATTCTTGGATGATTCAAATGATAAGACCTCCTTGGTATATATAGGAGTCTAAGGGGTCACAATATAATCAAAGTCTACATAACAATAATAATGTAAGAGCACAACAATAACAACTTGGGGATACATGGGAAAAACAATAACAATGGGAGGCTACACTAATAACAATAAGGGGAATACACTAGTATTATAGGGACCTAACAGATTTTTATTATTTCCTAAAAACATTATGATGTGCATAGATTACAAATACACGTAGATATGATTGATAATCCACAATCCCATTGCCCTAAAAGGGGTTATGTTAGAGGTATAACTCCTAGTAATTTTGAAATAGAGTCAAATGGTCATTTGCACATCAAAGCAAAGAATCGAGGATTGGATGAGGCTATAAGAAGTTTAAGGATGGAGGTTCTCGTGTATAATACTAGAAATGACATATTGATCAGAGCCCAAGCTAAACAACAATGCATTAACACTTAGATTCTACAAATTTTAAATCACTTACATTGGAAGGTAGATCAGAAATCTAAGTCCAAGCAAGAAATAAAACTTATGGCATTTGAAGGATCGGAGGATATAAATCACTAAAGGAAACCTAGGATTACCACTAGACATGAATCACCCTCCCTAAGACAATATAGTGAAGAGAGAAAGCACACCCTCTAATGCAGGGAGTAGCCAAATCCTGCCACTAACTAGACCTAAAAACAAAAATCTTGAGAATGATCAATTAAAGGGGGAAATCATGAAAACCAATCCTCCTACATTCAATGGAGAACACAAGAAAGGTGAGTAGCTAGATGCCTAGATATTTTGACTAAAGAAGTATCCAATTATTTAACTACTCACCCAACCTGAAGGCTCGAATAACTATCTATCACTTGGAGAGTAAGGCATTCATGTGGTGGGAGCACCTAAAATAGCTTAATAACCTAGATGAGAAGCATATAACTTGTGAGTAATTTTAGAAGTAATTCCAAATAAAATACTCATGCTCATGAAACTCATTTATTTTGTTGTCATAGTACCTCTCAGACAAGTACTTTTCCTTGAAATATTTCTCAAATGTTTTCTAGGTTACTTCCCTTTCTCTGATGCCTTTGAAAATTTTGTGATATTCCCACCATATGTTATATTCTCCTTTCAAGTTAAAAATAGCTACCATGTCCAACATATTCTAAAAATAGTCATGGACTCTAAAGGACTTATTTAAGCCCAAAACCCAAGCTTTTGTTTCTTCAGTCTTATTAATATCTCCATCAAAGGTAGGGGGATTTCCTTCTTTAATTCTTATGGCATTGTGTTTTTCTCACTCTTCCTTTGTTGGCGATGCCTTCCTAACTTGGTTGTATCACTAAATATTTTTTCATGGTTTTTTGTTTCTCCTTTTGGAATGCTAATTGGAGTTCGCCCTCTCATTATGTCTTCACTGGCATGCACGTGCCTCTTCTTTGGCTTTCTACCTTGTTCCTTATTGGTTTCCAATACATGCTTCTAGATCCCATATCGGATTTACTTGGATTTATGCCTATCTAGATAACTAGCACCAACTTCATGTTTCCATATCTTTGTAGATCTAATAAGTTATGGAATATCACCAAGTTATGGAATATCACCACATTCACCTTTGCTTACCTTTCTTAATCTCTAAAAATATTTTCAGTGTTAGATTTATAGCTCTTTAGTACATCTCGCAAGCTTCTAAGGTTATCCATCCAATCAGGGTAATTTTCTTTTGACCTCTTTCCAACTAAATCTCCTTTCTGGATAATAATCGTTCTATCCATTCTGTATTGTACCATTTAGCTGCTCATTTCTCTATTTTCTATTGTATATTATGTCTTCTTATGTGTTTTCACATGTGTAGACACACAAAATTATCATCTAAATCAAGAATTAATATATCAATCATAACCTTGGTATGCTAACACCAAGAATGCTACCTGAACCTATTCACACAACCGAAACCCCTATCAATTACATATTCCAAAAAATAAAAGGAAAAATAATAATTCCATCAAAGTTAGAAATCACATCAATTAATGGTTTAAATCAACATTCATACAACAAATTAATTGACTCATCCATATAAATTTAAACTCTACTCTATGTGTGAATACCTTCAATTCCATTTTTGAACCTTGCTCTATACCACTATGTAACACCTCCCACAACCTTATTCCACCTGAGGCTATGGGAGTGCCACCCTCTTGACCCAATACCTAAGATTTCTTATGAAGATAGGGCTACAACAACCTCTTTGTGTTATGTTGTATTTTGAGGGTTGACTATAAGTGTGATAGATTGCAAGCCTAGAAATTACCCTCCCCTCTTTGCTTTTCGATGTATATTACATCAAATTTAATAGACCAGAGGCCTAATCATTAGCATCCTAGTCACTGTGTCCATATGTATATGTTTTTTGCACCATATTACTCTGTTAGCCCAGTGACCAATAGAAATGCCAAATTTGGGATTTTACAAAAAAAAAAAGGAAAGTTACTTGAAGCCCAAATTTTTGTGTATTATAACACAAGGTCCTAAGGCCTTGAAACCTCAAATTTTCATTAGATATCGATTAGAAAGAGGGAAACCATAGAACCTAAATTTTTTTGAGTATTGACCAGAAAAACACCAAAATTCATTGGTTTCTGAAAAAAAAAGAGAAAAGGCCCCAAACACCAAATTTTTGAACCTAAAAATTATATTTTGTGTACATAACTCAAAGGGGCTTGCCCTACCAATCAAAGGTTGGAAAAGAGTGATGGTAGGCTAAATTGTCCTATTTTTTAACCTCTATCCTACTCTAGACACATGACCTAAACCTTTGTTTTAACCTAAGAACCTATTCATTCTTGTACTTTTCTCTAAAATCAAGCACATTCCTCCACCCTCTTTGCATTTTCATATTTAAAGGCTTGTCATGGACTTAATTACTTATTTATGTATTTTATACCTTTAGTTATACTTGCAACTAATATTTGTCTTTCTTAAAGTATTTGATAAACAAATGTATTAATCGTTGTGATAGTATGGTCGAGTGCAGGTAGGATTCTTGCACCAGTTGGCGGATTCCTGCACTCCCGTGATAGCTCATTGATAGGATTCCTGCACTAACTAGTGGATTCCTGCACTCCCATGACAACTCACCAACTGACGCGTATCTTTGGTAAAGGATCAGTTGACCTCGAGTTGGGCTCAGAGCGGGAGAGAAATCAGCAAATGAAGATCATGACCTCGGCCAGATATCTTAGATTAGCATTTTGTAAATAGCCGAAAGGCTTAGTTAAGCTATTGTTGTGATTTCGTTACAGCCGTAGGCCTGAAGGCTTGTATATAATGTAAAATTTTGATAGGAATTAAGGAGCGATGCCATGGTAAAATTTTGTTAAGAGACTATAGTTATTTTGGAGTATCGCCTCTCTAGGCTAGATTGTAGATCTAAGATGTATTTTTTCTTTTGAAACTAATATAAAGGAATGTGCCAGTATGCAGTTTCGTTTTCTATTTGCGTTGTGATGAATCTTTGACCAACTGTGTTTCTCGATTTATTAACAGGGAAACGAGTTGGTTGGCCAGGGCCCAGCCAACCCACCTCGTTCTCCCTTTCTTTAAAGGTGTGTTAATTTAATTTAAAGTGCAGGTGTGAATTTGTTATTAACTTTGATTTTTTCTCACAATTTACAGATTTGATTTCATTTGCAGTTATTGTGTTACGGATCCATGGTGTGCAAGCTTAGAAGTATTTGATTTCAATTTACATAAGCTTTCCTATTTAATGATTTATTTCATGTCTGCAAGATTGGTACAAGCACGCTGCCTGTACCGGTGCATTTCTGGTTCTGCAAGTTGATTTCATTGGTTCAGTTTCGCAATTATTTTACTCCTTTCTTTTCACAAGAGTTCTTTATTCCTTCCTACAAGATTGATGTTTGTTTCTAAACTAAGGGAATTATTAATATCTGAGGTTTCACTTCAGATTTAATTGCGTTGTGATGAATATGGAATAAATTCTATAGTAACTTACAGGTTTGTGCTTGCACTGAACACTTTCGAAGAAAGGATTGAATTTCATGATTAATTATTGAATGAACCCTTTGCGTTAAAACATTAAAAGGCATGTCTAAATTACATGCACAACTATCTCAAGAAAAGCCTAATTCACACAACCAGATGATTCTCGTAACTATATATAAGAGTTTTCTATTTTAAAGAAAGATTTACTTTAACTTTTGAAAATCATTTCCTATCTAGAATTTATGCTGGGTTGAAGCATTTTTTGCATGTGAGAATTTACTTTCAAAATTCTGTTTTCTTTGCACTCTATTTCACTTAACACGCTTTTTATTTTTCGAAAGTAATCTAGAAACCAAGTGTAGAAATATTGATTATTTGGTGCAAGAACCTCAAATCCAATATAGGATCAGAGTGTTCTAGCCTAGAGACTTAGAACTCCTGCACGAAGGTCAAAACTTCAGTACAAGTACAAAACATCCTTCTGGTATCTAAACCTCATTCCAGTGTAGGCACAACATTCTAGTACAGGAACGTTGTTGTAGTACAGGAATAACAGTTTAGTGCATGAAATAATATCTTTAAAGAAGACAGATACACTAAATAACTTATTTATCACACTGTCTCACTGAAGGTAAATATAAAGGGTCATTTCATTAGTTAAGATTGTTCACAATGAATTAAGAATCCATTTTAGTTTCTGCAAAAGTACTTTTCATTTATTCCAGCACCAGACTTTCTTTGAGTATCAATTGCTGCTTGATCATCATTCTCTTTCACTTCTGTAATTTTTTAATTAAAGAATTAGGAATGCAATTAGAGAAGGTTCATATCATTTCTTGGCATTACCTGTGCTATGCCTCGAAGTGTATGAAACCCTGGGTTGACAAATTAAGTGTGGAAAGAAGCTTGCTTAATTGCAATTCCTGCACCCAACAAAGAGAAGTTTTGCATGTCAAACATTCTAGAGCTAGATTGAACCTTCAATCTCAACTCCAATGGCTCAAAAATATATGGCTAACATACATATACTTATATAAGGGACTTCATATGCATGTGAAGCTTTACTCATATAGTTTTAATAGCTACACAAGGAGAACTGTTACCAATCAATTAAATCTTATTGAACTATTACAATCTACTTAAACTTGTTCAAAGAGTTGTGATTCAAAAAATAACTTGGCATAAACACACAATTTCTCATAAATATATAAGAAGAGTTTATTTCCATCTATCATACATTGTTAATCCTCTAAACAAGATGATCTATTATATTCAGAAGCCAATATTGTCAACTAACAAAGCATAAACACAAAAATCATGATTAAAATATGCATTTGTTATATACTTATATGTGTGTCTTCAACGGGCTCACCACTGAAGGAGGGACTTTGGCTCTCCACCCAAACATAAGCCAACTACACATCATATTTCTTATAGTTGACCACCCGTGAGTAAGATCTAATGTCTAAGGAAATGATTTCTTATGGAATTCACACTTAGGCTTGGTTTAACACTTAGAATATGGATTCCACTATTCAGACGGTTTATCACTTTCCCTCTAAAAACAAACATGAAGCTATTTTATCAAGTATACTTATAGCAAGCACCAAGGTCATTTATCAATTATTTCATAGCAATAAGCACCACAATGGCACACTCTTTGCTCTAAGTTAATTCACAAGTGTTCACCCAAGGTTCAGATGGGATATTACTTAGTCCCAGGAGTTGGAACTCACTTTCCAAGTGGTTTATTAGCTATCTTTTCATAGAAAACACCATATTGGTCTAATGTACATTGTCTAGGTGGTTTATCAACTACTCAACAAGCACCACAATAACTCAGAATTCCATATCTAAGTGGTTTAATAGCTACACAACAAGTACCATAGTGATTCAATATTCCAATGAGCCTCCCATTGATCCACATAGACTTAGACAATACATTTTGGTGGCCTCACACACAATTCATAGGGGATTCACCCAAAATTCACAAGGATTTAACGTATGAGTATGCAAGGTCAAGTCTTCAGGGTACTAGTCTATAACCTTTAATGCACATGGGCTAGAACCATTCTTCGTTATTCTTATACAACATGTGCATAAATTAATAGTGAATTCAATTTAATCCACATCCTTGGTGTACCCCATGCACAAGGCTCTATATACCATTTTAGACACCACTCTGTCTTCTACTGCTACAAAAAAAACTATCCAGGAGAGAGATTGGGTGAATTTAATTATCAAGAGAGAGAGAGCTTGGGGGATATGGGACCAATCAGCAAGATCCAACCCCTATTCTCTTCATTTATATGTTCATATAATTCTTCTCAACATCCTTTTATGTTTTTGATAGGCTATGGGACTTCCTATTCAATACGTTAGGGAAAGTGGCATAATTTTCTCTTTCACTATCTCCAATCATGCCTCATAAATTGAATGTCAATAAGTGGGTTGAACAAGTCTACAAAAAAATGTTCATTAACTTCATCATTTAAGTTTAGGGCTAGGTTCGTGGCTTTCCAAGCAAGAAAACTCCTTTAGACATTGGGGTTCTGAAAGGTTCTCCTATCCTTCAATTGAAAATCATAAGGATCAAATTCAATACCTAAAAATACATTATATAATCTATTCATGGCTCTTGTGCCCAGGTTAGCATTACAGTCACATTTTTTAATTACAAAAAATTGGTTAAAAGAGATTGTTGTCACACCCTTGCTCAACAAACAATAGGAAGGAATCTAAGCAACTTTTAGAAGCCTTGGTCCAGTGGGTAGAGGGTGATTTCCATTACTGTCTATGAAATAAAATGGCTTTCATAGTTGAGAAATTCCCTTTAGAATTTGGGTCAATTCCATTGGCTCGTATCCTGGCTTTCTAGGGGGTGGATAGCTATAGGAAAGTTAGGCCTAGATTATCCTATGTTCAGGTGGAAAAGTGCACACACTTATCCAGTTGTAGGTAAAACGTCTCATATAAACCTCTATATTTTCTTTTAATTAAATTAATGTTCTCTAATTGGAAATGTTTTTGGCTCTATTGCATAATATTTTGTGGTATATTGTGTTTGGCTAATTGAAAAATATTTTTAAAATTGAATTAAACAAACTAGGTCATTTAAGAGAGATGTTTTTGGATATATTACATAATATTATGTGGAATTTTGTTTTTGGCTAATTAATCATGATTTTTAGAATCTACTTGAACAAAATGGGTCATATAGGGGAGTTTCTAAAGAGGCTACTAGAAGCTTTAATGTTAGGTTGTTGTTAGGTACCATAAATAAAAACTCGCAAGTAATAAATAAAAAATTATATATGTTACAATATTTTGAAAACATCTAATATTTTAATCAAATAAATTTGCTAACCCATCAAGTTTCCCCTACAATCCTACTCTTGGGGTTATTCTAGGTTCTTGAACTTGTAGGAATGGTGTATTATTCCCAAGGGCCTCCTCTACATTACCATAAATGTTTGTTTTTTTCTATATGTTATTCCCTATCCAAGGAAATCACTAGGCTAATGAGCAAAGGCCTAGAATGGTGGATAGATTGTAGGGGTTTCAATAACCAAATGATGCCTCAAGGAATTCCCCATATCCAAATTGTTAACAATGGAGGACAAGTTATAAATATGCTTATCACCTTACATGGGGACATCATGCCCTTGAGTATATATTGGACCCTACTTATGGATTGAATGTCCGTGTATCTCAAGTAGGGACTTAGCCTAGTATGAGGCCAGTCTCCCAGGTCCAATGATAGTGTGCAAAATACCAAGTGTATAGATGGTTTTCATCTCTATCACTAAGATTTTGATGGATTTTTATGTTATTTTTTTTCCTTCTATACATAATTGTGTGTGATGATGGGGCTGAGTTTGGAAAGAGCCCCATTATCATTTTAATTTAGTTTAATTCAATTTGAAAACTAGTAAGGTGGTGACCAACTTGCCTAGACCATGACAAAAATTGGATCTCGCTGCAACCCATGGTTTAGTTTCATGTTAATATGTGAGTGGGTGAACTATTAACTAGAATGATAGATTCATTACACCCTGATTGAAGGACTTATGTAGTTCTTCATAATGGTCAAAGATCGGTCAACATTTTTTTTCCCAAAGTCACAACGACTAGGAAATTCCCCAAGATTTTCAAATTTCAAATGGACACGTTTAATATTCATGAGGAAAGGAAAAGTGTTGAGGTTCTTGTCTATGATGAAATCACCTTGACCAAAAATGTATCACTAATGTTCATATTTCTAACTATGATAAGAAAGAGTGATAGGGGGGAGAGACTTTATGTCTTTGGAAATCCCCTTTTTCCAATGATAAATGGTGGAGGTGAACCCAATATTTTCATGGCGCAATACATAACCTTGTATTGCTAGGAAAATGAAAATTATGTGTGATACATATCCCCTTTGTTTCCAAGAATACCATGTTCCATGCAATAAATATATCTACATCGCCAAGGAAGCTAGGTCTTGTATGATAGAGCCATTTCCTTTATTGTGGAGTAAATAAATTTCCAAGCAAGATAACCTTGATGTAGCAAGAGAATTTTCCTATGGAGTAATGAAGAGAGAAAAACTTTTGGAACTACATTTAGAAGTTACGACTTCATGAAATAAATAAACAACTAAATAAGAAATGTACACAAAATTGTGACTAAGTATGTTACATGAACACTTAAGGGAGACACATCTAAAAGTCATGAAGCCATTATCCTACTACCACCAAGAAAGCTATATCATAAAATTCTTTAATTTGAGGATATAGAGGCTACTATTGGTTCTTTCCTACAAAATCCTACAATGACATATATAATTGTTTCAAGAACCAATAATATCCCATTTTTACACCCCACAATGACAAGAACTAGGGGAAAGTGGACAATTGTGCTTTTGGTTTTAATAGAAGTTCAAGGTTACATTTATTTGTAGCAAGGGCCCCAAGATTCCCGGGAATGGAAATTTTAGAATGGGTACTAATACACGACAAACTAGAAAGTTAGATGGTGAGTGGTGATAGAGGACAATGCATTGGGAATTCTAGATATTACAAATTCTTAGACCTTGAGGATCTCCTAAACAATGATTTTGTGTTGAATTTCTATGAGACATATGACATAGGAAATATTTTCGCCAATTGGTGGAAGGAGGAAAATATATACTTTTTCATATCTGAAGGTCGATATCTTACTACTAGTATACATGAGCCTTAGTACATGTATCATATGTTCCTATTGAAAAATTTATACTAAGAAATATTATTTGTAGTTTCTAGATTCTTAAATTCCCTTGACTTACACCTTATCCATGCAAGACAAGAGTTTCAATTTGGGGAATATTTTATCTAGGAAACTTAGTATCAAAATTGAATAGTTACAATCATGAAGCTAATGGTATCCTTGTTTTTTACATGGCATCATATTTTCTAGATGCCATATGCACTAGAAATGCAATTGTTGGGTTAGTGGCAAGTTAGAACCATTGAACCTGCTCATACATGTATAATTAAACATATTTTGGGAAAACAAGTATAGAGATATAATGCATTATTTTGTGATGTTTTTATTGTTTGTTTATATCATATTATATTTGGAGAAGAATGTTCTAGATTGTCTAAGAAAGAAAAAAAAATGGCATATATTTGAAACTAGTTTTTTCAGATAGATCACTCCTATATATGCATTTTTGGCATAAATCTCCCTCCATACCCCCTTCCTTTCTATGTCCCAAATAGAATTTTGCTAAAGTAAATTTTTTACCAAACCATCATGTAGGGATTTTAATTCCACTTTGACAAAGGATAAGAAAAGGGTATTTGGCCCATATAACTTTTAAATAATATATTATGCAGTAAGAGATACTAGACATGTTAAGAAAGAGGTGCAGACATAATTAGATTATAGGTTACATACTAGAATATTTTAGAGACATAATCCCAAAGGGTTGGTTTCAAAACATGTAGAACATGTGTTCATAACATGGCCATATTCTCATGAGTATTGGAAACAAGAGATCCTCACAAATAATGTCCAAGATTTTCCTGAAGTAGAAAGAAGAAGAGCTAATCCAAAGGCCATGATATTTTCCACGCTATCTCTAGAAGAACAAATACATATTATCAACCAGGGTACCATTGAAATGTAGGAAGATGAAGAAAGTTAAGAATAAATAGATCACTTCATATAAGAAGCTAAACTAAAATCTATTCAAGAGGGATAAGAGAAACAATTGTTGGTAGAGGAATTAAAAAGGAAACATGAAGCATAAAAATCCCAAGAATGCCTTGCCTAGGAAAGAACTAAATAAGATGTATAGAAAATAAGAAAGGTATAATGGAGCAATGAATAAAGGAGAGGGAAAAGAAGTCTCTATAAGAGCAAATGGAAATATGATATAAGCAAAGAAATTAAGAAGCAATAGGAACAAGAGGAACAAAGTAGAAGAGAATAAGAGGAAAAGTTATGAAGGGAAGAATATGATAAGAAATGAGCAAAGTCTATATCTAGTACACTTAAGCACTAATATTATGTACTTAATAATGTCAATGATTCAATAAAAAAACATGACAATCGAAGTTAAAACACCAATAACAAATGAGGCCCTGATAGGTACTAAAAATCTTGACATGAAAAAAAAAGGACATTGACCAAGGAGGAGTTTCTACCCAGAATGAAAGAACAACCACTTTGGAAGGGACCCAAGAAACAAAAAAAGTTCTCTAGTGGAGAAGCTCCTAACACTAAAGGATACAAAGGATCCCAAAATGGCATGACAATTGGGAAAGACATTGACACATGTGGGAGAGCATAAGGAAAATTAGAATCATCAACAAAACATGTCCACACACTATGGAGCTTATAAAATAGCCTTTAATGTGGATACCAATCCATTCAACAACCAATCGACGATGTCGCAAACCTTGAGACACTTTCCTATGATAGCGTTAATGGTGTTGGACCTGCCAACATGTCAGGGGATCTCCCTGGTAAGAAGTCCCAACTAGACCTTAGACCATTTGGAGTAGGAGTCCTAGTAGTGGGTAGTAAGGTATCACCTTGATTGTGGTTGTGCGCAGAGGTAAGTAAGATTTACTTTTTGGAAGCAAGGGTGTTCCCTTGCAGTGAGTCAAGGAAGGTGCATGAAAGGTTCTAACACATGGAAGGGGGGAAGAGTGCGCCCCTTAGAAGCCTATGATAACACGTAGCAAGAAAGGGAACACACAAGCAGAAAGACATCACGAGATGGAAAGCAGGATAGCCAACGATCCAAAGAGATGGATTATACCAACAAAACGATTCGATAGGATTCATACAAACACATCTGGAATAGTCCATAAATACATGTGCAAATTACAGCTACATACATCATTAAAGTAACCAGGATAACCGAACTACAATAACAATATACGCATGAAACGTGTTGTCTTTGTTATATTAAAAGAGAGAAAGATCCAATCATACATACAACCATGACAACCACTAGCCTCGATAATGGAAGATTACAGTCATTGTCACCTGCTCCTCCAAAGAGATGTACTAGCTTTGAACTATGGAGAAGCCAAGGCTCGTTACAATACACTCTAAGCTTTCCCTAAGTTATACCTATAGGAATCTTGGCTCCCAAGAGCCTGTACAATGAGTTATGAGGTTATATTTATAACAAAGGGTGGGGTGACCCTTGACATTCGCCTTTGTGACTCTTCAACTACCCTCATGACTCTTCAACTTACACATGACTGTTACATTCTACTATTGACACTTGGTCTTTCACTTTACAGCATGTTTACAATACAATCTATACATGTACCCATGTGAGACAAAATGGACTTGAGTAAGCCATGCAAGACATCAGTAAGACTCGGAAAGCCATGGGAATACTAACTCCTTGACATCCTCTCGATGATCGACAGTGGCAAACTGATGCTAAGCTTGGTAGTCTGTTATGGTGTCCACATACTCTGTGGTGACATCCTTCTGAAAGTGAACTCTTGCCTCTGTTGCATTTGAGTACACCAATTTGGCACCTCTTTCCAACTCGTTAGATAGCATGTGCATCATGGTCTTGTGTGCGGTCAGACCAACAACATACTAGTGCATAGTGTCTGTGCTCATCTGCAAGTCTGCGCTAGTGGCTATGCGCATCAACTGATCAAAGTACATGTCCAGCTTTAGTTGGACTTGGTTCTTTTTCTTCGCCTTGGTGAGTTTGCTAATGGATGGGATCACATGCATCCACACAATGACATCCATGCTCCTGAACACTCATGCATGTGAAGCCTGTAAGCTGGTGATGAGAGGTGGGAGTTCCTCATAGTTTCGGATTTGAATTTGGATGCATGTCTTCAAATCAACTGCCTTTGGCTTCATCATCTTTGACAAGTGAAATGGGGCTCCCTTGTACCTCATTTTCCATATCTACATGTGGTCGACAGTATTGTGTATTTCTGACAAGATGCGTGCTATCCTACCACAGTGTTGTTTCCAACCATTAAGATGGACAACAGTGACAAAACTGAAGTACAACTTTTGCATAACTGTCTCAAGAGACGATACTTCATCAAGTATTTCTTTCCTCAACTCTTCTATAAAAGATGTTGTAACTTTCTTTGCTCCCTTCTTGGCCACTTGTAACTCCATAGCCATGCGCTCGTTCTTAGTTGTCAATAATCTAACACTTGAGTTGGTGGCTTCAGCATATGCTTTGGTAGCATCAGCCAATGCAACTGGATGTCTGCACACATCCGACATGATCACTCATTCTTCAAACTATGCATGAGATACATGGACATCCTGAGTGGGAACTTTGCACAACTGCACAACTCTGTGTCGTGACTCTTCAAAGGATATGTTGTGCACATCTGCTTCCAGATTGTCCTCAAGGATCTTAGTTTATCCTTAATCGCTTGGGACTTTCTCTACTCCTGGATCTAGTGAATCTGGTGGAGTGACCTCTTGGTTATGAGGAATGAGGTCAATGTCCTGATCTAACTCTGGTTGAGCCACATCCGTGTCCATCTTCTCTAGCATTTGTTCAATATCTTGAGCAAAGTCCTGCTCCTGCGACTTCTCACCCTATCTTCTATATGACAGCTATTCAGATGAATCAATAACATGTATGAGTGTAGTTTCATCAATTTGCGCATGCTACGCCTCCTACTATTCTTCTTCCTGTTGCACTTCCTTCTCTCTTCTAAGCATCTCTTGTTCTTCCCTGAGTTGTTGCTTCAACTCCTGCAACTCATTTTTTGCGTCCTCTAACTTTTGATTCTCCCTTTGTCTTTGCAAGATCCTTCTGTCGGGATGTAGCCTCTTTGTCTCAATATCCAAAGCTACTCTTAACACAAGTGGATATGCTTTGAACTTGCATATTTTCTCCGCCTCTGCACTGTCAGCAACCTTCCTCTTCCCTTTGTCAAGCACAGGTCTATTGATGCTAATGATCTTGATCTCTGAGATGCATTGCTAACCACACTATAGCTATTCTGACCGGTTTAATGATCCTTGAGAAGTTATAACAATATCTCCATGCATCTTACTCACGCCAATGACATGCCCCGTGGATTCAAGGATGATACACTCTCGCACAGTGGTCCTTCACTAATCAATGTGGGTCATATGGATTAAAACTTCTGGTGTTGAAGGTGAACCTCTTGAATTCCTCCATCTCGGCCTCAGCATGCTTGAGATTCTGGATCTCATACAACCTGATCCACAAAGGAAGAGTGGGCCAAGGTGCCTTATTCTTCCTGTGCAGTCTCGCTGACAACCCTGCCGATGTGATATGCAACTTCTTGCATGACCATCTTATCCATGGAAAACTTTAGCAAAACATGTGGATCCTTCTCCGCACTGTACATCTAGATGAAGGTGCCAAGGGTTGAGGCATACCAATCTGCTATGTCAATCAGTGCCTCCATCGTTTCCTGCGACATGCAAGGCAGATACTGCTCAAACATCATCATGTACACCAAGGTGACGAGAGCTCTGATAGTTGTATTATAACCCCACAAAACTGCACTCAGAGAACAACTTGCAATAAGTGTGCACAGAGGTTTCTGAAGGTGTCCATGCCCAACCCAAGCCAAGGAACTACTGATGGGCACGGATCACATCAAGTATCTGGATTTAAGACATCTGTGGTTTATATCTTTTAACTTAGTTACTGGAGAATCCACAGTACGAACCATTTTTCGTCAACGTTTCAAATCCCAATTGGGATCCATCATCAGGACTTTATGAATGATGATATAAGAAGAGCTTATTTGAAGGATAAAAATAGTTATGAGGAGAACAGATATAATAGCAAGGCATTTTTTCAACTAAGCTTTTCTCTAATTCGGGCAAAAATTAAGAGGGTTAGGGCTTCTCTGGTTAATCTTGGACGCTTAGCACTCTCAACACACCTAAAACTAGCCAGCAACATCAACAAGAATCTCTGGTCTATTATTGATGCCAGGACTGCTCTGAAAGGCGATAATGAAAGAAAAATTGCTCAAGCAAGGTAGCACAAGAAATTGTCCAATCTAACAACAAATTGAACAATGTTTGCAGTGGTAATCTCATTTTAAACAACTGGAATGACAGCGTTGAGCATAACATAGGCATTAAGGACAACATTTGCAGTGGTAATAATATTATAAAATCAAGCCAACATTCAGTTGATCCTTAAATCTATTCTCCTCATATCCTTCAAATAAGATCTTCTTATATCATCATTCATAAAGTCCTGATGATGGACCCTGATTGGGATTTGAAACGTTGACAAAAAATGGTTCGTGCCACATCAAGTATGTTAGCAAACATGAATATCTTTTCCTACTAACGCTTGGGTCAATGTCGGTCTTCTGTTACTTATCCCTTCAGCTAGAGAGCCAACATGTCGGACCAATTGAAAGGCCTTCCTTCATTCGCTGGCTAATCCAAGACAATCACTTAACTCTACAGGTATGTTTATGTACTCTCTTGGCCATATAAGCAACATGTGAATATGACCAAGAGCTTATAAGACTTCCACATTATCCTTGTCTTGTAAACTTAGTTGGGTGTTTTCCTCAACTTATATGGCTTTTTCACCCAACTCTTGAAGATGTCTCTTGAATTTGTACCACTGTTGGGCCTAGTGAAGGGTGCATCCATTGTGACCACTGGTTGTGGCAAGTGATGCATCTCTTAAAAGTCTTGTGCCCTAAAGGTAGCAAGTTATGTTCCACTAACATTGCTCAACACCATTGTCTCTGGATCAGTATGTGAGACAATCAAGTGGATCATGTCCGCGCATGGAAATGCAATCTGGTACAATCCAGACCTATGTATGTTGATATAGACTCTACGGTACTCCAGATTCTCCTCAAATGTCCTTGAAAAGATGTCATTGATGTCCTGCCATTTCATCTTGATCTCCTTGTCTATGAAAAACTTAGTGTCTTCATATATGGGTAAGCTCATAGACACTTGCTCGACCACATCTCTAGTTGCACTCTCAACGGTGTCCTTTGACCTACTCTCTTGGAAGCCATTGTACCTGTACTACTGAGAGACTGATGAAAACTTGTGATACCTGGAGACAGAGAACCACTCATGGCAAGAAACCGTCATTTGAAAACCAAAGCACTTGAGGACTAACATGCAACACACTAGATGACTGACTGGAAGATTTGCACAATTTTCACTAGGAGACTGGGTCACTGACTACCAGAACTGTGCAGAACACAGTCTGAACTGTTAGTGAGCTAACTGACTACTGAAAATGCATAGAGCATAGTCAATCTTGGCCTGCTAAGGACTAAAACTACAGAATGCACAGTTTCAGTCATCATGACTTCAACCTGGTAAAACTGCAGTGCACAATTCCGAGGGCCAATAGGGCACTACCTCTCAGAATTGTGCAGAGAAATCCTAGGAGGATAGTGTGAGGAAAGCTTTGTGTAATTTTTGTGAGCAAGGCAAGGCCTTCCATCCTAGAAATGCATAGAGCAAGCCTAGCAAGGCAAGGTCCAAGCCAAAGCAACTCAGACCTGCCGACAAGCGACTAAAAACAGTAAATACTGAATGCATGTGCGAAGTTGGGTGCAGACATGAGTGAATGAACATGCATGCAATCAATGGGTGCATGATTTAGTAATTGGAAAACAAGGAAGTGTGTGAAGCGAGTTTCCGCAAGGCGACCGTAAGTGCAGAAACAGTGTCATGCATGCGACAGCAAGGATATGCAATGGAAAACTTGAAACAGTGCTTCTAAAAGCTAACATGCATTAAAATGACAGCAAGCATTCAATAAAACCAAGAAAAAACCACTCACACAAACTGAAATTCAAAAAGAGACAAAAAAGCAACTAAAGACATGAAAAGTGGAATTACCCAAAAAACGTTGAGCTGAATGTGTTGAATGCTCCTAGATGTGATGGGGGATGCCATAACCCCAAGTTCAAAGTGAAGAATGAGCTTTGAAGCATCGAATAAATAGTTTTGATAAGATCGAGTCTTATGATGCGCATTGATCCAGATTTAAACAGGAACACAACAAATTACAGACATAACCATAAATACAGAGATGTAGTAGAAATAACACTTCATTTCATTAATATCAAATACTAAAATATGCTTACAAACAGAATGGAAATAAGACTAGCTTGGGCGATGGTAGCTTATCTCTGAGAAGATATGTGGTGGCTACATGCCTCTGCATTGTGTTACAATGAGGCTCAAAGGCCTATTTATTATTGAGAAACAATGGAAAACCCTAGACATCCAAAAACCTAACCCTAGGAGATGAAGCACCAAACTATGGGCCTCGCTTGGTTAAATTGGTACATCAACTTCTCGAGGTCGTAACTTTGGCATACGATCTTCGTTTGACACACACAATACCTCGTTAGAAAGATCTATTCGAGGAATGGAAATTTTCCCTTGTTAGCCCTGATTTTCCCAAAAAACTTCGTCTAGGGCCTCAAAACGGCTCTAGAAGTTCAAGACCCGAAAAACTGCAAAAAATAGTAAATTGTGCTGCAATCAAGGAAACTAGAAAAATGAAGGAAACAATGGTGGGGATCCAAGTGGAATAGACGGGTGGCCACCAATATCCACTTGGATCATGCATGCCACAACTCTAGGAAAAAGTGACACTTGGCAAGAGGTTTCTAAAACGGATTTTCCATGTAACCTCCAGCTGCTAAAAATAGATCCCTAAAATCTAGGGATGCCTTTTGTTTTTTACTTTTTTATTTTTCTGGAAAAATCAGCCCATGCATGCAAAGCAATATTTCTCAGTCCTGGACGGAATCAGTCAACTCAAGAGCACATGCAATGGACTGCAAGCCTCTGGCTGACTTTGTGTAGTTTTTGGGTTGAGTGCCTCTGGCTGCCCCTTACGCTTTGTGCAATTTCTGGACTGAAGCCAAGGATGTCAGCCAGATCTGTGCAAATTTTGAGAGCAAGCCCAGTGATGAGATTCTCTACGCAATTTTCAAAGGGAAGGAAGTCTACTTGCTCTGTGCAATTCTGGAGAGTAAGGCTCGTTGCCCTCCAATTCTTCATAATTCTACAAGTGAGCACAAGAGCCAGTTGATGACCAAGCCTCGGGATGTCAGCTTGTGGGTGAAAAGAAAACAAGCTAGCAAACACAAGTTGATAAACCATAGAAACTCAACTGAAGCATAATTACTTTTCAGTGCAGGACATGCTGCTAGGGATGGTTGGTAGGGAGGCTCCAAAATGAAGCTAAGGAAAAAATTTGGAGGATGGTGGTAGCTGCTACAACATTGGCAACACACTGGTAGAACTCCAGCTCTCTGAATGGACCTTGTTTCATGAAAAACAAGTCTAACTCCTCCAAAAGTATTATTCAATTCTTTGATCATCGTGGTTTCCACACTAGCTTGATTGAAATATGTAGCACCTGCCATGCTCTTGACTGGTCATCACACATTCTAAGCCAAGTCAACTTAGTTGTCTTGATTGGGGATGAGGGGTATATTGGTGCACAATTAATATGGTTGTCAGAGTTTAAGTTTCATCTTTGGTGTTGCTCCGCTGCCAACAGGCCTGGACAATACCCTTGCAGAGTCATGCAGGAACACAAGAATTGCTCCACTACCAGCAAGCTTGGTCAGTACCCTGGCGGAGTTACTTGCATCACCTCTCTGGGTAGGAAGCCTTTCTCTTCTTTCACCTTATTTCATTTTTTCAAAATTTTCACATTTTCATTTCTTTCTTTTTTTCATTTTTCAAAGAACTGTGCATAAGCACTTATTTGTTTCAGAGGCAAAAGAGGGATCCTGACTTATTGAGAGAAGAAGAGTTTGGTCCTTCAGAGAAGTATGTTATGTATACCTTTGAAATACTTGTTAAAATTTTCCCCCTTAGCTTACTCTACTTGACTGCGCTGACAAGGATTAACCCAAAAACAACCGACTAGAGTAGGTGGTACTAGTTAGAGTGAAATTGTTGTGTTTTCACCAAGATTCAGTTCAAATAGAACATATTTTCCATTGGTGTATCATTGACTGAAGACAACAAGTTCTACATAAAGAGAGAGGAAAACAAATAACCAAGTGTTTGTAGCTGTACATGTCCTCTTGTACTTTACCCTTCTTGCCTTAAGAGTCACACACAGTTTCATGCGAAACTAACCTACAGACGTAAACAAGCAAAAAAAACAATGAAGCAAAGAGCAGAAGCAAATGTGAAAGAAAATCAAGTAAGCAGAGAAGGCAAGCAAGTAAACACCAAAACAAAGAAAGTAAACATGCAGGCCAGCAAACAAGACAAAAGAAAACACTACTCCTACTCCTACACTAATGGTGCATGGGTCTTCTCACATGAAGTGATACTTCCATTGTAGCCACTGGTGCATCGGCTGACCCATGTTGGTGAAGGCATGGATTGCAAAAAGGAAATTCAAGAAAACTAGCAAACATGAAAAATATAACAATAAAGACAAACACATTCCTAGTTTAAATGCATCCACAGAAAAGAAAATAGTGAAAGCACACAAAAAGCACTTTGTGGAATTACCATGGTGTTGTGAGACACTACGTGTAGATGATAAGCATATGCACTCTCTTGACTGTGACAGGAAATCAAACATGAGAAAAAGAGACAAATTACATCTTGCAAGTGTGCTTGTTGTGTATGATTCCTCCAATGCGTGAGCGATAGCATCATGTGATTCAGGTGGAGGAAGCGAAATCTATATTGGATTGATCTTCAATGCATATAAATGACTGATGAGGAGCCTTGGGTGTTTCAAAAATTTCTTGATCAGAAGTGAAACCAACCTCAGGATAGTGAGGGCCTGACATAACCATTAGCTCAGGCTGAAGTGCCTCGACAACCTACGTGGTTTCGACTTCATCGACAGATAGATCATCATAAACAGGTGGCTTTGAAAGATCAACAATGATTGAATCAACATCGTGATCGAATATAGGAGTAAAGAGATCACGTCAACTATGATCAGAAAAATCAATGATTTCATCGGCATCCTCATGATCTGATGAATCAAACAGAGGGGTAGATGGAAAGAAAGAATGTTCACCCTCTACGTTTCCTGAAAAATATGATGAAAAATCAAGTGGATTCAGTGAAGAAATTTTCCTCTTTGTTGTCAAATGATGGACTAACATCGGGTGGGTTCTGCAAATGATCAGAATTAGATGCATCCATGGATGGATTTACACAAGGAAATTCAGAGATAGAAGAATCACCAAAGATGTCAGGGAAGAGAGGAGGAGGCACGGATATAAGGAGGTCATCCTTCACTGTGGGTTAATGCTCAGATTCATAGTCATACTCATCGTAAATGACAGCGCAAGTTGGTTGTGAAACATCAACTCTATCAATAGCTTGATCCTCGTTCACAATAGGTGTAGAGTCCAGAACAGAAGAACACAAGACAGTGGAATCTGGAGGATCAACAAAATGTGCGGATGGAGGTTGAGGTAACAAGTGCATATGACAACTCATGGGCTTCCCAACCAAATATGCACTAAAATTAAGAGTAGTGAGGTTGGAAGCATGTATCGGCTAAATGAACGTGTGTGCACGCTCTCCCACATCACTCTGCGAGGGTGGATCTATTTGGTGAAGGAAAGATGGGTAGTCACTTGTGACAGCAACTATGTCCGCTTGTGGTTTCGTAGCTCCATCATCGAAGTATGTTGAGCGGGCTTTGAAATTTTTCTTCACTTTGGGACAGATTGATTTGTGGTAGCAATATTCAAATCAGTCCATACGATATTGGAATTTCATCTGACTCTTCAGAGCTTCAAAAATGAGAAGATGGAAGTGATTCCAAAAATCCATAGGCAATTCATGCAAGCCCTTCTGTTATTTTAACATTTTCTTATCGGAGCTTCAGGATCAAAATGATAGAAAACAGATTTGATTAGATCACATAACTGCTTAAATTAGTGCATGCAATTGGGAGGCAGGTTGTGGCACCATAGTTCCAGGAATAAGTTTGTATGCAAGCAACATATTGACCTCCACTTCATCAAAATCTTCCTCATTCCTCAATAATGAAAGGAATTCATGTAAGCGATCAGGCCAGACCACTTCGCCTTCACCATCAATACGTGAGTTCAGACAAGTAATCAAAAAATCCTTTGTGACTTCATAGGAATGTGTGTTGGGAAAACATCGCAGAGGGTTAACTACAACAATATCCATGATAGATGTGTGAAGATTCAAAATAGGATGTGAGGACTCAGCTTGTCACCTGTCCCTCTTTCAAGCGCCATAAATTTTGACAGTGGTGGACCCACCAACATGTCAGGGGATCTCCCTGGTAAGAAGTCCAAACTAGACCTCAAACTGTTTGGAGTAGGAGTCACAGCAGTGAGTACTATGTTATTTCCTTGATTGCGATTGTGTGTAGAGGTAAGTAAGATGTCCTTGTTGGAAGAAAGGGTGTGACCTTGCAGCAAGTCAAGGAAGGTGCATGAAAGGCTCTAACACATGAAAGGGGGGAAGATTGTGCCCCTTAGAAGCTTGTGATAGCACGCAACTTCAAAGGGAACACACAAGAAAAAATACATCATGAGATGGAAAGAAGGATAGCCAATGATCCAAATTGATTGATTATACTAACAACACACTTCGATAGGATTCATACAAACACATACATAATAGTCCATACATACATGCGTAAATTAGATCTACATGCATCATTAAAGTAACCAGGATAGCCGAACTCCAATAACAATATATGCATGAAACATGTTGGCTCTATTATATTAAAAGAGTGAAATATCTAATCATACATACAACCATGACAAACACTAGCCCCGATAGCAGAACATTACAATCACTGCCGCCTACTCCTCCAAATATATGTACTAGCTCTGCACTATGGAGAAGCCAAGGCTCATTACAATACACTCCAAGCTTTCTCTAAGATATACCTATAGGATGCTTGGCTTGCAAAAGCCTATACAATGACTTATGAGGTTCTATTTATAGCAAAGGGTGGGGTGACCCTTGACATTCCCCTGTGTGACTCTTCAATTACCCTCATGACTCTTCACTTACACATGACTATTACATTCTACTATTAACACTTGGTCTTTCACTTTACAACATGTTTACAATACAATCTGTACATGTACCCATGTGAGACAAAATGGGCTTGAGTAATCCATGCAAGTCATCACTAAGACTCGGACATTTGTGGGAAGACTAACTCTTTGACATCCTCTCGACGATCGACGGTGGTGAACTGATGCCAAGCTTGGTAGTCTGTTATGGTGTCTGCATACTCTGTGATGACATCCTTCTGAAAGTGAACTCTTTCCTTTGTTGCATCTGGGTTCATTGATTTGGCACCTCTTTCCAACTTGTAAGATAGCATGTGCATCATGGTCTTGAGTGTGGTCGGACCAACAACATACTAGTGCATAGTGTCTGCGCTCATCTGTCTGCGCTAGTGTCTATGTGCATCAACTGATCAAAGTACATGCCCAGCTCCAGTTGAAATTTTTTCTTTGTCTTCACCTCAGTGAGTGTGCCAATGGATGGGATCACATGCATATGCACAATGACATCCATGCTCCTAAACACTTGTGCATGTGAATCCTATAAGCTAGTGATGAGCTGTGGAAGTTCCTCATAGTTTCGGATCTGACTCCGGATGCATACCTTCAACTCAATTGCCTTTGGCGTCATCATCTTTGGAAATTTTAATGGGGATCCCTTGTACCTTATTGTCCATATCTACATGTGGTCGATATCAGTGTGTATATCTAACAAGATGTGTGCTCTCCTAGCACAGCGCTACTTCCAACCGTTAAGATGGACAACTGACTTATGCACGGTGATGAACATGAAGTACAGCTTCCACGTGACTATCTCAAGAGATGATACTTCATCAAGTATCTCTTTCCTCAACTCTGCTCTAGCAGATGCTATAATTTTCTCTTCTCCCTACTTGGCCACTTGTAACTCTTTAGCCATGCACTCATTCTTAGCCATCAAGAATCTAACACTTGAGCTGGTGGCTTCAACATATGATTTGGTAGCATCGGCCAATGTAGCTGGATGTCTACGCACATCGGACATGATCACTTGTTCTTCAAACTCCACAGGAGATACATGGAAATCCTTAGTGGGCACTCTATGTGACTGCACAACTCTGTGTTTGACTCGTCAAAGGATATGTTATGCACATCCGCTTCTGGATTATCCTCAAGGATATCAGTGTCTCCTCAATCGCTTGGGACTTGCTCAACTCCTAGATATGGTGAAGTCGGTGGAGCGACCTCTTGGTTTTGAGTCATGAGGTCAATGTCCCGATCTAACTCTAGCTGAACCACATCTGTTTCCATCTGCTCTAGCATCTGTTCAATCTCTTGAGCAAATTCCTGCTCCTGTGACTACTCACCCTGTCTCCTATGCGCCAGCTATTCGGATGAATCAATAACATATATGGGTGCAATTTCATCAATGTGTGCATGTTGCGCCTCATGTTGTTATTGTTCCTATTGCACTTCCTTCTCTCTTTTGTGAAACTCTTGTTCTTCCATGAGTTATTGCTTCCACTCCTACAACTCCTTTTCTATTTCCTCCAACTTCTTCTTCTCCCTATGTCTTTGTGCAATGCTTTTTTCATGATGTCACCTCTTTGCCTCAATCTCCAAAGCTACTCTTAACACAAGTGGATCTGCTTTGATCTTGCATCTTTGCTCCACCTCTGTGTTGTTAGCAACATTCCTCTTGCCTTTGTCAAGCGCAGGTCAACTTCCATCTTCTGCTACTAATGATGTTGCTCTCTGAGACGCTACTACCTTCTGCACTACTAACCACTCTACAGCTATTGTGACATGTTCATTAAGCCTTGAGAAGTTATAGGAGTATCTCCATGGGTCTTCCTTAGGCCAATGACATGCCCCGTGGATCCAACGATGATACACTATCACACAGTGGTCCTTCACTAAGCAATGTGGGTCATATGGATTGAAACTTCTATTGCCGAAGGTGAACCTCTTGAATTCCTTTGTCTCTACCTTAGCATGCTTGAGATTCTGGATCTCATACAATCCGATCCGCAAAGGAAGAGCTGGCCAAGGTGCCTTCTTCTTCCTGTGCAATCTCACTGACAACCCATTGAGATGTGATATGCAACTTCTTGCATGACCAACTTATCCATGGAAAACTTTGGCAAAACATGTGTATCATTCTCTGTGTTGTACATCTGGATGAAGGGGTCAAGGAGTGAGGCATACCAATCTGCGATGTCAATTAATGCCTCCATCTCTGCCTGTGACATGCAAAGCGAATCTTGCTCAAAGATCATCATGTACATCGGGGTGACAAAGTGATCTGATAGTTGTATTATAACTGCATGGAAACAACACTCTAAGAACAACCTGCAATAGGTGTGCACGGAGGTTTATGAAGGTGTCCATGCCCAACCCAAGCCAGGGAACTGCTGAAGGGCACAGATCGCATCAAGTATGTAAGAGGACATGAATAAATTTTCTTACTGGCCCTTGGGAGGATGTCGGGCTTCTATTACCTGTCCCTTCAGCTGGATAGCCAACATTTCAGACGAATTGAAAGGTCTTCCTTCATTGGCCAGCTGATCCAACACAATCACCCAACTTTGTGGGAATGTTTATGTACTCTCTTAGTTGTATAAGCGACATGCGAATATGACTAAGAGTTGATAAGCCTTTCGTAGTATCCTTGTCTTGTAAACTTGGTTGGGTGTTGTCCTCAAGTTAGATGGCTCTTTCACCCAGCTCTTCAAGATGTCTCTTGAGTTTGATTTCTTGTTGGGCCTAGTGAAGGGTGCATCCATTGTGACCACCAACTGCGGCAAGTGATACATCTCCTGAAATTTTTGTGCCCTGAAGGTAGCAAGTTTTGTTCCACTGACACTGCTCAAAACCATTGTCTCTAGATCAGTATGTGAGATAATCCAGTGGATCATGTCCGTGCATGGAAACACGAGATACCTGCATACAATTTGGTACAAGCCAGACTTGTATATGTTGACATGGACTCTGCGGTCCTCCATATTCTCCTCAAATGTGCCTAAAAAGATGTCATGGATGTCCTATCATTTCATCTTGATCCTTGTATATGAAGAACTTAGTGTCTTCATAGATGGGCAAGCTCATAGACACTTGCTCGACCACATCTCCAGTTGCACTTTCAACGGTGTCCTTTGACCCTACTCTCTTGGAAGCCATTATACATGTACTACTCAGAGACTGACGAATACCTGTGATACATAGAGACAGAGAAATGCTCATGGAAAGAAACTATCATTTGAAAACCAAAATCACTTGAGTACTGATATGCAACACACTAGGTGACTCACTAGAAGATTTGTGCAATTTTCACTGGGAGGCTAACTGCCAAAACTGCACAAAACACAGTCCAAATTGTTAATGAGCCGACTGCTAAAATTTCACAGAACACAGTCCACACTGTCAGTGAGTTGAATGAGTGCTGAAACTATGTAGCGCACAGTCAAGCTTGGCCTACTGAGGACTGAAATTTTCTCAATGTGCATTTTCAGTCAGCATGACTGCAACCCGTAAAACCGCATTGCACAATTCTAGGAGCCAATGGGGCACTATCTCTCAGAATTGCGCAGATAAATCCTGGGAGACCAATGTGAGGCAAGATCTGCACAATTTCTAGGAGCAATGCAAGGCCTTCCATCCCAGAAATGCACAGTGCAAGCCAAGCAAGGCAAGGTCCGAGCCAAATCAGCTCAGACCCACTGACAGGTGACTGAAAACAATAAAGATGGAATGCATGTGTGAAGCTAGGTGCAGACATGAGTGAATGAATATGCACACAATCAATGAGTGAAGGATTCAGTAAACAGGAAAACAAGTAAGTGTTTGAAGCAAGTCGTCGCAAGGCAACCGTTAGTGTAGAAACAATGTATGCATGCGACAACAAGGAGATGTAATGGAAAACTTGAAACAATGCTTCTACAAGCTAACATGCATTAAACGACAGAAAGTGTTCAAAAAAACCAAGAAAACAACACACACAAACTGAAATACAAAAAGTGACAAAAAAGCAGCAGAAGACATGAAAAGCGAACTTACCTGGAAAAAGTTGAGTTGAGTGTGCCAAATTCTCCTACATGTGATGGGGGATGCTAGAGCTCCAAGATCGAAGTGAAGAATGAGCTCTGAAGCATAGAATAAATAGTTTTGATAATATCGAGGCTTATGAAACACATGCCATAAATCTAAAAAAAAGTGACACTTAGCGAGAGGTTTCTAAAACGTCTTTTTCTTGTAACATCCATCTGCTAAAAATAGATCCCTAAAATATAGGGATGATTTTTGCTTTTTTCTTTTTTCTTCTTTCTTTTAAGGGAAAAAGCATCCCATGCATGCAAAGCAAGATTGCTTAGTTATGGATGGAACCAGCCAACTTGGGAGCACATATAACGGACTGCAAACCTCTGGATGACTTTTGTGTAGTTTTTGGGCTGAGTGGCTCTGGCTGTCCCTCAGGCTCTGCACAACTTCTGAATTGAAGCCAAGGTTGTCAGCTAGATCGGTGAAAATATTGAGAGCAAGCTCAATGATGGGCTACTCTACACAATTTTCAGAGGGAAGGCAGTCTGCTTGCTCTATGCAATTCTAGAGAGCAGTAGGTTGCCTTGATGATCTATGCAATTCTGGAGAGAAAGCCTGGTTTCCCTCCAGTTTTGTGCAATCCTGCAAGTGAGGACAAGAGCCAATTGATGACCAAGTCTCGAGATGTCATCTTTTGGGTGGAACGGGGGCTTCACTCAATGAACCTCTAACATAGCATGTGCGTTCGTGGCATACTAAACAATACCCCTACTTTGACTACATATTGGAAAAAACCTCTAAAAATCACTTTATTTAACCCCCTACCAATACAAACCCAATACACCTTCCTAATTTAAAAAGCCCTTATTTTCACTAGATATTTTAGGTATCCATTTTTTCATTAACATTTTTTATACCCTTTTATATTTATATCCCTTTATTTTCATTAACAATGGTAAGCGGATTTTGCACCTAGAAAGAATAACCTAAATACTAGGTAGGTGAAAACTGAAATTTTCAATAAAAAAGAGGTAGATATAAGTTATTTGATGTACAAATACATACTATGGAGAATTTGAATGGAAAATACATAGATTTGGACTCTCAATTGCATCTATATTTTATTGAATACTGAAAAAGATACACTACAACAGTTCAAAACAAAACCTCGATAACCAACAAAATGATGCACCTTTCATCCCACTTATGGAATAGGAAGAGGAGAGAAAGTAAAATGAATATGGACACATGAAAAATCCTATTTGGTTGGAATTTGTCAAATCATAGCCCTAATATGATCACCTAGTGCACCATATTTGCATGGTAAGAGTGCCAAGTAAGTGTGTCTCCATCAAAAGATGAATTGGAGCATGCAAGCATGCAAACCTTCCTCGAGATCCATGTCCTCTACCTAAGATGGGAGTTTCTCATGCATAATTATTCTAATTGACAAAGGATATACACCCTCTTAGTAAGAATAGATAAAATATTGCATAAACACAAACACATAAAATGCATAAAACAAGAGAGACACAGATATACATGGTTCACCCAATTTGGGTTACATCCATGGAGAAACAGCTAGTCCTTCCTTTTATATTATCCAACAAAATGAAGAGATACAACCTAGAGTAGATCCGTTGTAATTTCCTCTTCGCTCCACACAATCTCCTCTCTCTTTCTCGCTCAAAATACACATATATACAGCCACAATACAATTCCATCATATATAGCAAGGGGTTTCCTTCTAGGGAAAAATACCCTAAATTAAACATAACTTCTACTGTTAGATCATATCCGCCTATTGAACAACTCAGATTGACTACGAAATTACAACATTTTACAGGGAACTTTTACATCTACTTTTTAGCTTCGGGGGCGCTACCCCCAGACCCCCCAGTCAAGGGGGATGGCCCCCGCCTGGACCTCCCCATGTGGAGGGGTGTACAGCCTTCCTAGGGTATACATCCAGCTGAAACAAAGACCTCTGAATAAAGAAGATAATCAGGTTCCACACCCAACAATCTCCCACTTGGAGACTGATTATAGAAACTCCATCGCTACTTCATTTGCTAGAAAATGAATCCACTTTGGACTTGGTTGTTTCTCATCTCCATCATCATACTTGAATACCAATTGAAACCGAGCAAAATCTCAATTTCTCCTTGATTACAACTTTTGTTAACATATCTGCAGGATTCTGGCTAGTGTGTATCTTTTCCAGCTTCAACTATCCATCTTCCAACTTTGATCGTATGAAGTGGTACTTGAGTTGTATGTGTTTAACCTTGAAATGAAATGATGAGTTCTTTTAAATATTAATGGCACTTGGATGTCACTATATAACCTTTTCAACTTCTGCTTCTTACCCAATTCATCCAAAACCTTTGTAACCAAATCATTTCTTTACTAGCCTCTGTAGCAGCAACATACCCTACTTTCATCATTGAGAGTGCAACAACACTCTGCAATTTTGAAACCCAACTGACAGTTGTTCCACCTACAATAAACACATACCATGTGGTGCTCCTCCTGTTATCTCTATCACCTACCATATTTGCATCAACATATCCCTGTAGAACAATGTTTGAACCACCAAAGCATAATGCTTGATATGTAGTACCTCTCAAATACCTGAGAATCCACTTCACTACCATCCAATGTTCTTTTCCTAGATTGTTCATGTACCTGCTTACAACTCCCACTGCATGTGTAATATCAGGCCTTGTGCAGACCATTGCATACATTAAGCTTCCAACTGTTGATGCATATGGAACTTTAGACATATAATCCATCTCTTCCTAGGCCTTGGGGCGCATCTCCTAACTTAGTTTGAAATGGCTAGCCAAATGTGTACTAACTGGTTTTACATTCTGCATATTAAATCTTTTCAACACCTTTTTTATGTACTCAGTTTGAGACAATGTTAATTTGCGATTTTTCCTATCTCTACTTATTCTCATACCAAGGATTTGTTTTGCAACACCCAAATCCTTCATTGAAAATGAGTTTTCCAATTTTATTTTCAGCACATTTATTTCATGCATGTTAAAACCTGCAACAAGCATGTCACCTACATACAATAACAATATAATATAGATGCCATCTTTTTGCCTTTTGAGATAAACACAATGATCAAAGTGACATCTAGTATAACCTTATTCAAACATAAACCTGCCAAATTTTACATACCACTACCTTGGAGCCTGTTTTAAGCCATACAATCTCTTCTTCAACCTGCACACTATTTTATCCTTCCCTTTGACCTCATATCCTTGTGGTTTTTGCATATATATCTCTTCCTCCAAATCCCCATGGAGAAAGGTCGTCTTTACATATAACTGTTCAAGATGCAAATCTTCTGTTGTTTCTAGACTTAAAATAGTTCTGATTGAAGTCATTTTAACAACAGGAGAAAATATCTCATCAAAGTCTACGCCCTTTTTCTGTGCAAACCCCTTCACCACAAGTCTAGCTTTATACCTTTTTCTACCTCCATCTTCTTCCTTCAACCTGTAAACCCATTTATTCTGCAATGTTGTTTTACATGTAGGCAACCTGACTAAGTCCCAAGTCTAGTTATATACCAAGGATTCCATCTCTTCCTTCATGGCTAGCTCCCACATCTTCTTGTTTTCAACCTGCACTGCCTCTTCATAACATTCTAGTTCACCAGAATCAGTCAACAATACATAATATAAGGAAGGAGAGTGTCGTTTAGGGGGCTACTTATCCTGGTAGATCTTCTAACACCACTTTCAGGTGTTTGAGCTGCCTATTGTTGTTGTGGCTGTTGTTGTTGTTCTGGCTGTTGATCATTATGATTTTCAGGCACCTTTGCTTTTTCTGTGATCTCATCAAGCAATGTGTATTCTCTATTTTCTTTTTCCTGTTTCTTTTCCTGCATCTGATCCTTATACAAAACCTTTTCATTGAATATGACATCTCTGCTCCTAATGATTTTGTGATTTTCATAGTCATATAAGAAATAACTGAAATCATTAACACCATATCCAATAAAGGTACATTTTTTTTTTTTCCTCAAGCTTTGTTCTATTTTCTTTATTAATGCGGACAAAGGCTTCACAACCAAAAGGCTTTAAAAAATGGGTAGCTTACCTTTTTACCTGTCTATGCCTCCTTTGGAATACCTCCATCCAAGGAACTTGAAGGCCCTCTGTTTATTAGATAAATAATAGTATCTACACCATCTGCCCAAAATTGTAAAGGTAATCCTGCATGCAATCTCATGCACCTTGCAACTCCATGATTGTCATGTTCATACTTTCTGACATACCATTTTCTTGTGGTGTTCCTAAAATTGTCTTCTCTTTGCAAATTCCATGCCCTGAAAAGTACTTATCAAACTCTTTGTTGAAATATTCACTTCCATTGTATGATCTGAGACACTTCAACCTTTTTCTTGTCTCATTTTCAACCAAAGCTTTCAATTTCTTGAAAGTATCAACTGCATCATGTTTATTTTGAATACAATAAATCCAGGTTTTTCTCGTTGCATCGTCAATAAAAGTAACATAATAACGAGAGCCACCGAGAGATGATACCTGAATAGGTCCCCATACATCTATATGCACAATCTCTAATTTTTCGCTCTTATTTTCTTTCCCAACTCTGAGGGATATGGCTATCTTCTGTTTTCCATAAACACAATTCTCACTAAATTCCAAATCAACATGCTTCAAACCTGGAAAAAAAATTATTGAGTGAAGAATATTCATCCCCTTCTCACTCATGTGCCTGAGCCTATGATGCCACAATGTTGTATCTACTCCTATAGAGGTTAAAGCATTAACAAAATTAGAAATACCATTGCATAAATACAATGTACCAACCTTTTCTCCTTTTGCTATTACCAAGGCTCCTTTAGTGACCTTCCAAGTTTTATCTATAAAAGTAGTTACACAACCTTCACCTCCCAATTGCCTTGTTGAAATTAGATTTTTCTTCAAATCTGGAACATGCCTTACCTCCTTCAATAGCCATTTGTTTCCATTCTATTGTTTTATGAAAACTTTACCCATTCCAATGATTTTATAGGGTTTATCATCACCCAAATGAACTTGTCCAAAATCTCCTTGAACATAATCATGAAAATGTTTCCTATCAGGTGTGGCATGGAATGAGGCCCCTAAATCTACCACCGAGGCATCAATAATATTTTCTAATGAAAGAATCAAAGCATCTTTGCAACACATCACCTATCACATTCGCTTCATGATTGTTTTCTTGTTGTGTCTCCTTCTTTTCCCTTTCGAGACTTATAGTCTTTCTTCAGGTGTCCTTTCTTCTCGAATATCCAGAACACTATCCCTAATCTGGACTTGGATTTGTCTTTCCTTGACTTACTACAATATCCTAGGCTCTTTCCTCTTTCCATTTTTCTTCCCCTAGTCTCTACAGTCAAAGCATTACATGATGTCTCACCATAGATTTTTCGTCCCTTTTCCTCGTGAAGAATTGCACCAACAACATCATCAAACTTTAAAGTACTAGATCCAGAGATAGAGTTACTAATGGCCATAACTAAACTATTCCAACTTTCTAGCAATGAGCACATAAATAACAGAGCCCTAACTTCATCATCAAAATTTATCCCTACAAAACTTAACTAACTAGTAACCGTATTAAATTAATTTAAATGATCAGCAACAGATCCACCTTCTGACATCTTCATATTAAATAAATGTTTCATAAGAAATACCTTATTTGAGGTCGAGGGTTTTTCATATAGTTTGTCCAATGCCGACATTAAACCCTCTATTGTCGTTTCCTTTGAAATATTAAAGACAACTGACGCCGCTAGGCATAGCCGTACTGCTCCAAGTGACTTTCTGTCGAGAATATCTCATTTTGTGTCTGTCATACTCGTCAGCTTCTTTGCCTTTCCGCTCAATGGTAGGTACAAATCTTTCTGATATAGATAATCTTCCATCTATATCTTCCACAACTATTAGTTTTGGTCATTAAAGTTTTCGACCCTAAACCTACCATCTTCCGCCATCGCTCCCACTCGAACCAGGAACCCTTCTCTCCAACGAGTTTATCAGCCAAATAGACCTTCGGCTCTAATACCAATTGTTAGAAAATTATATATTACAGAGCAATGGAACACATAAAATAATGCAGAAACACAAACACAAAAAATGCATAAAACAAGAGAGACGCAGATATACATGGTTCACCCAAGTTGGGCTACATCCACGGAGAAACAGCTAGTCCTCCCTTTTATATTATCCAACAAAATGAAGAGATACAACCTACAATAGATCCGCTATAATTTCCTCTTCGCTCTCACACAATCTCCTCTCTCTTTCTCGCTGAGAATAAACATATATATAGCCACAATACAATCCCCTCATATATAGCGAGGGGTTGCCTTCTAGGGGAAAAAACCCTAAATTAAACATAAATTTTACCGTCAGATCATCGGCCTAATGAACGGCTCAGATTGACTACGAATTGACAACATTTTACAAGGCAATTTTACATCTATTTTTAGCTTCGGGGTCGCTGCCCCTGGACCCCCACGGGGGGGCTAGCCCCACCCCCCCCCCCCCCGCATGTGGAGGGGTGTACATTATTCCTAGGGTATACATTCGACTGAAACAAAGACCTTTGAATAAAGAAGATAATCAAGCTCCACACCCAACAAGAAAAACTCTATCAAAAACTGAAATTGCTAAATTTGAAACAAAATCTAAATTGGAATTAACTGAAGGTGTGACATGTGTTCCCTTAGCATGCATGCACCCTCTTCCAAAAAATAGTCTATTTCACTATCTCCTGTGGCATGCATGTGCCATCTACCAAGCAATAGTCGGTATCACTGTCTCCTTCACTTTCATTCAACCTGTTCATCACTAATGTAAGGAAAGGGTGAAGGTGCCATATTTGTTGTCTTCTCTACTACCTCATCATTGGGAGGATCACTAGCTTAGCAACAGGTAAAAAATATTAACACACACATTAGAAATATATCATAGAGGTATTAGTAATGTGATGCATGTATATTCTGGAGCAAGGCTGCTTGGGAGCAAGAGCGGGAGCGGAAGTAGGAGTAGAAGTGGGAAGTGGGAGTGGAAGCAAGAGCGAGGAGTGATAGTTTCAAAAGCTCCCAGGTTGTCAGTGATTTTGAGAGTGAATTTTATATAGTATATATTTTTATATATGTTGAAGCATATATGTCAACAAAAGCATGTAGAATGATTAATTTGTGATAAAAACATGTATTAAACCATATAACATCATTCATTTAGTAGTTATGATCTTCATCAACCACAGGTCCACAAATTACAAGTTCTCATTTATATAGCCTGTAAGGGTGCACATAACCAAAATAACATCAAGTCCAATCCATCTCTAAGCCGAAAATACATAAACAAATACGCTTTGGATGGACTCTAGCATCCAAAAATATCATGCTACAACAAATACCTACATATCATCAAAATCATTGCCTATCTTGGGATCTTTGTCATTAATATGACCCTCAAAGCATGATCCAGGAGGATCTTGTTATTCCAACATGAGCGGAGTCTTCAGTGGTTCAAAGTTGAAATGGTCTTCAAATGATCATAATTGACAAGGTCTTGAACTTTATCAACTTTGCCAGTTTTGTCATCAGCATTCATTGTCAAGTGTCTTCAGCTTCAACAGTGATGTATATGGTTCAGGTTGGCTGGTGATGTCAATTGTTTTCACGGTGTTCGAAGGTTTTGTACCTGGTCGTCAACATGTATTTGTCATCAATTCCGTCAGGGTTTGGATGTCGACATGGGTTTGCTGTCATGTGATGTTAACAATGTTGCTTTGTGACAAAGGTGTGTGTGTGGGTTTATTATCAAAATCAAAGTGATGTAACACCTAAACCGTAACACATTGACCTAAAAACCCTAACCTATACCTAAACCATGCATTAAAATGTATTAACCTAATATAAAACCCTAAAACTAACCTCTCGGACCATATCAAAACATTACAAAACTTATGTAACAATACATTGCAAACTTTATAATAAAACATTACAATACACCTAACCGCTGGTCATAAACCACAACGGGACAACAGCATGTGATCATTGGACAATCACCGCAGGTTCGACTGCAACAGATATCTGTTTGCTCTTAACCTTGTTCCTAACTACAGCGGAGTAAAAAACAGCATGTGAGTAGTGGCAGTTACGGTGGTAGGTTGTCGGGGTTGCAATTCACCGCATCGGAAACCGCAGAGCAGCTGTCACATGTGGAGTTAGACAACCGTGTCAGTAGCCAAAACTGCCGGAGCTAAAGGTCACTATGGCCCTTTATGGCTTGACCACGGGCTATTCACATGGGCAGTTAACAACTCCACGCAGTCAACCAGACCACCAACAGCTAGTTGCTATTATAAAGTCATTTTTGGATTTTTAAATGAATTTTGGTGCTAGTTTAATGCAAGGGCCTTGTAACCAACTCCTAAGGTGGCATTTTGTCATTAGACTGAACCCTAACTTTAGTGTTCATGCTAATCTTGGCTGGGGAAACCTCAGATGTACCTGAAACCCTTTAAATGCAACATTTTGTTCATGAAGAAGACAAGAGTGGTTTTGGGTTTTGTATGCAGATTCTGGAGGATATAGGCAGTTTTGTTTTCAGTGTAACAGGAGCATTCGGATTCAGAATTAGGAACCGTGATAGGCATTGGAAAGCTATTTCAGAGATATTTCTTGTGACACTGACCAGAAGTGCCTGCATGTATAATCAGTCTGGTTAATTTTCTATGTAATCGACCTCCTCGGATTCAATCCTAATAAAGCGGACACCCATCTTGAAAGCAGACCCGGAGACGTAGTCCATCAGGGACGAACTCCGTAATCAATCTTGTTGTCTGGTATCGTTGTGTTTTTGCTGCTTTTCACTTCTATTTACATATTGCTTATGTTTCTCATCTATCGTAAAGTCTTTCCTTTTCAATCGATTCTCACGGTTAAAGCACTTTAAGTTAACATTCAGTTCACTGATGGCATTAATCAATTCTACTTCAGTTTAATGTATGATCATTTCAGATCAAAGCATTAACATAAAACAGAAAAAATGTAGCATGTCAAGTCAAGATTTTGTTTGAGTGATGGGTACATTTTTAGTAGGGTCATGATAGAAGAGTTTGACAATGAATTTCACTAATATCATTGTACATAGAGAGCTTGGTTCTCTTGAGTAAATACAAGTTCCATACCCTATTACATGACAAAATCCAATGGAAACATTGCAATCCCCCCAATCCTGAAATCTTCAAAAACAAATAAGTCAGCTATATTTTGAGTGAGATCTAAAATTCCACTTTCTCCATATGAAATCTAATGAGGTCGGAACCACTCTCAAACATCATGGATCATTTCATGGTAATGTTAAAAATTTAAGTAAAATGATGAAAATGAAAGATAAGGGGAATGTCACTTTATAGATTTGAATATTAGGCTACTATAGACCTAATATTACTATAGTTTTTTCTTTCTCGTTCCCACTCTTGATACTCCCACAATACTCATGAACCTCTATTTCTCCAACCCACTTGTTTTTTGCCTCCACGTGGAAAATGTATTGTATAAACAATACGTTATAATACACATATTGATATACAACATATAAAAACCCTTTACTCCCCTATTATATTCTCAATATATTATTTCTCTTTTTCCTCATTTTTTATGCCCCAATATGAACGCACGTTATATGGTATTGCTTTGTCAGTGAAGCCCCCGTGGCAGGTGAAAGGAAAACAAGCTAGCAAACACACTCTGATAAGCCACAAAAACTTAACTGAAGCATAAGTACTTTTCAGTGCAAGACATGTTGCTAAGGATGCTTGGTAGGAAGGCTCCAAAACAAAGTTAAGGCAAAATTTTGGAGGATGGTTGTGGCCGCTACAACAAATAGGAAGAGGAGGTTTATGGTCTAAAGGACACAAAGGAAGTGAAAAATATTAGTTGATTTTGGAATCATGTGTACCTCAGAAGAAGTAATCATAAATACCAAAATAGCCAAGACAACTAATTTAGTACCAGAAAGTTTCACCTTTTCCCATGCTTTGTTTGATTGAGCCAAGAAAGAAAAGAAAGAGTTGGACCAATTGTGCAAGGAATTCACATCCATGCAACACCAAGTATAGCACTAGAAAAAAATATTAGTAAAAAAAAACTCATTGGTTTAGTTCATGGGGGAACACTTGTGACATAAGGAATCATATGATATCTTTTTGCACAAGTGCTTGCGTTCAAGAAAGAAACCATGATTTTCCCTATATCATAAACATGTTCTACGATGGAAAGAAAGAAGAGATAGAACTATTAGTAAAAAATATTACAACTAGAATATACATAGAGAAAGGGGTGACAAATAACGTGGGATTACTCTCTTGATTAAGGAGTCTCAACATGACGATCATTATCTCTCTATTGGATCGATTTAGTGGAAAAAACAATTGAACACATGTAGGAGGAATGGTCAACATGCAAGATAATGTAGGACAAAGTGAACAATACCATGATTGAACCCCATTTACCAAGTTTTAACACCCCCAATGATTTCCATACGTTTCATGAAGTGGTAATTGAGTGCAAGTAGATCACCAGTAAAGATCAATGAGGCATTGAGAATATCTCTACAATGGAGTGGGGTCACTGTCAATATTTGGTGTAAATAAGATTATAACAATAAAAAAACTAGAGAAATAGACACCTAAGCTCAACAAGAACAGTATGCAAATCATAAAAAGTAAGGTGAACTTGAAGTTTCCAATGGATCAAAAGAAGTTCCCTTATGGCCAAAGTGCAGATATTTGTTTTCTCAATGGGTTGCATGGAACAAATAGATATTGATAATGAGATCCCAAGCTCACCCTAGTGATAATTCAAGTTATATTTCACTTGTTTTAGTTTTAGAAATAGATTAGTAATAAAAGGGAAACTTTGTGGAGGAAAAAGGGGTTCCAAGTTGGAGACTTTATGAATTAGAAAAAACCATTTTTGATTAATTGAGAAGTTTGGAAGGAACCACAATTTTTTTGATTGTAGGTTTTTAACCTTGTACAATTAATTGTTGCAAATAGATTCTTAATAAAATAAAAAATATGCAATGGAAACACACACATTAACATAGAAATTTTACCCTTGAAACCTAGACTAGGAAACCTAGACTAAAAATTGATGTCAAAAACCACTCAAAATTAAATTTTGGGGACATTAGCCCCAAACCCCCACACAAAGAGGCTTTTGTCTCAATATGCTCAATGCAATGTACTATATATGGAGGTAATTATGCAAAGAATATGAAACATTCCCAACATTGACGCCTTTGCAGTTTCATAATCACTGGATGTTTATTATTCAATGAATATGACTGATACTTCAAGTAAGGATTATTGCTTATGTTGTTGATTATTCACCAAGCATACATATTTTATTATTGTGATGTTAGCATAGTACTTTAATGGATGTTTGATGGCATGCTAGAATTATCAAATTAGTTTGGTTATTCTTTTCTCTTTCAATTAAATTTTTGGTAGGTGATAGTTCTTCCTTTCTTTCACATATGTTTATTTATGGCAATACCTTTGACTTCTCTTGAATAAATAGTCCCATGCTCTATTATAAAGTCTATTGGTAATTGTTGAAAGGTTAAACTACAAACATCTCCATATTCTTAGCTAGACTTAATCACATAAAAAATAAAACACCTATAAAATAATAGTTATCATGTGTAATACCCCTTTAGAGCCCATCAATTATCAAGGTTACTAGGCCTTAACATGGAGGATGGTACTAATCTAGATAGATAAAAGTCTAATTGGGCCTTGTCTTTGGATACTTATCCCCCCTATTGATTCATAGAAAGACACAACCTAAACACCACCAAAGAATATAGAGGTGATGTAGATAATTCAAATTCAAGTAATGTAGATGATATGGATAGTTCATATGATTGTGAACTGAATTCATCTACTCACTCTAAACCAAATTTCTTTGAAGAAGTTATTTCTCATGATGAATGGAAAGAAGTAATTCAAGACTTTGATGTCCTCATCAAGAATGGGACATGGAAGTTGGTGTGCCCTTCATTCAAAACTAAATCAAATGGTTGCAAATGGGTCTTCAAAAACAAGTACAAATTAGATGAATCACTTGAAAAACAAAGCTAGGCTCATGGCAAGATGATTTTCATAAAAAGAAGGCATTGATTATAAAGATACATTTATACCCACAAAAAGTGGGCCATCATTCATATTGTATTTTACCTAGTAGCACATAATGGATGGAAAGTTCATCAAATGGATGACATGAAGACTACATTCTTGAAAGGAGCTTGAAAGAGAATCTCTTTGTGTCTAAATAGAAATGTTTTGTTGTGAAGGGACAAGAATATAAAGTATGTCAAATCACCAAATCCTTGAATCTTTATGGCCTGAAAGAAGCACTGCAAGATTTGTATGGAAAGCTAACTAAGCATATTTTGAAATTGAATTTCAAGCACTTTAATCTTGATGATGTAACTTTGTGTGTAAAGAAATATGGAACAATTATTGTATATAGTAGTGTGGTAGATGATTTGTTAATAATAGGGAACAATGAAAGTTGTACCACATCCATAAATAAATAGCTCAAGAAAGGCTTTGAGATGAAATATTTGGAACATCTTCACTATTGCTTAAGCATTGAAGTGATGATATCCAAAGAACACATTCATTTCCCAAAAGAAGTACATTGGAAAAAAATTTAATAGGTTTCGCATGGCTAAGTGTAACCCTCTCTCCACTCTAATGGAATGAATTTTGAAGATCACATCAAAAGAAGGGAATGAATTTGAGGATAAGCCAAGTCCAAATAGTTTGTAAGAAGTTGTATTTACCTTACCACCACCATACCATATATTTCAATTGTTGTTGAGATCTTTTCAAGATTTATGCAAAAGCCTTATGAAGGACATTGGTCTACTACAAAAAGAGTATTAAGATCCTTAATGGGACTCAAGACTTTGAAATAAAGTAGTCTAAGGTAGATTACTTCAATCTGATTAGATATTTTGGTTCTAACTTTAATGAGAATGAGGAAAATGGAGTGGAAAATTTAGGTTATTGTATGAGTCTTGGATCAATGACTATCTCCTAGAGATTGTGCAAAAAGGAAATTCTAGTAGATTCCATAATAAAGAAGAATACGTGGTTGTTGTAGATGCAACAAAAGAGATTGTGTAGCTTAGGAAAATACTTGAAGATTTGGAAGAAAACAAGTGAATTATACTCTTCAAGTTGACAATACCATTGCAATTAGGTTGGCCAAAAATCCCATATCCATGACTAAACTAAGCACATCAACACAAAGTATTGTCTAATTTGATGTCATGTAGAGGCTAAGAGTATTCATTTGAGATATTGTTTCACAAATACCCCTTTAGCTTAATGAGAGGAAAGTTAGAGACATAGTCATTTAGGTTTATTATTGTACATAATTTACAGATAGGTGAAATGAACAAACACTAAGGAAAACCAATAATCCCCTCATAGAATGTGAACGGAGTAACCACTTCCTCTTGTATGTATACATGATTTGACTTAATTAAAATCATCAAACATGGATATATTCATCCATCTTAACAATCAAAATCTAGTCCCAAATATTCACAGTTTCAAGTTCTTTTAGTGTCTCACCTCCAACATGGATTTGACGTTATTTTTTTAGCAAGTTCTTTTGCAAGGTGTATCATAAGTCTATCATACCTTTTCTCTTTCAATATATATATATATATATATATATAATCATTATTGTGCAAAATAACTCAATTTAAATTTAAATTTATTTTATTTGTACTTCTAAAAAATAATATATAAAATTTATTAGTTTTATTTTTTTTTAAATTCCGTTTAATTTAATAAGCTGTCTTTACTGCTACTTTTTGGAAACTTTCCTAGTGGATTTTTCCATCTAATTTGTAGGAATTTACAGGGTAAGTTCCTCAGAAAGAACACCAAAAGGACACCGCTCACAACCAGATCACAGATCAATACACCAGTGTTTTTGACGTGGTTAAAACCCTCAAAGAGGGAAACAGTCCACGGCCTGAGCCAACGCGGCCACTTCAGGCAATTTATTAATAAAAGAATGAAAATTTACATATGTTTCTCTCATGCACGGATTCCCCTACAAATGACCCTCCATGCGCTTTAAATAGAATTGATGGACCAATCGGGTGTCAAGCCACGGATCAAGTGTCGGTAATACCGAGGAGAGAATGAACCGTCGGATCACTACATATCGTGACTGTCGGATTGTAAGTTACAAAATGTACAACGGTAAAGAAACACATTTTACCTAACTCTATACTAGACCAAGTTGTACTTAACTATTCCCTATGTGTCGGAATATCCTAACATAATTTCTCTAAAATTAGACAGGAATTTATTGAAATCACAAGCTTGATGGGTAACCCGTGCACAATTAAAGTTGCCTAAGGGTTTTCAAAGTCTGAATCCGTCAACAAAATCAGTTTAAATAACACAAATCTAGATTTCACCTCAATTTTTTCCAATAAATTCTAGTAGCACAAAAATCCAAAAATTCACACTCAAAACAACTCCTTAATTTAATATATAAAATTAAGCCATCTTAGGTTTAAAAAGCCTATGTCACATTTACTAGAACCATAAGGGAACACATTTACTAGAGCCACCAGGGAACAACAATAATAAATTTAGATATTATTTGAATACGTCTCTAACCAACTGCTTTGACTAACTCTAACCAGTTATTTGAATACGTGTGCATCATCTTTAAATTATTTCAATAAAAAATGCCCATGCTTAAAAAAATATTTTTAAAGAGGGAAAAAGGGCTTTCACAATAAAAAATAAAAAACTTTTCCACAATCACCGATCCCTCAAATCAAGTAGCGGATGTAATGAAGGAATATAATTAAGGCAGAGCATATTCATCTTAAAACAAAAATCCACCCTCACATTTATTAGCATTACAAAGTACCTCCTCGACCTGTACGGAGACATTTAATGCTATTAATGATGAAGTTGACCCAAAACATTATCTGCATTAAATGTAAGAGTTCCAGAAGTTTTCCTTCACACAAAACTCATTGCTAGAGCCTGGCACCATACTGACTGAATTCCAATACATGCTATTATTGTTTTTTGGCAAAAACCCAGACAAGAACTGTGAACCGAATACATGCTATTATTATTTTGTGGCAAAAACCCAGAGAAGAACAGTAAACCCTAAGTAGAAGAGCAGTGAGAGATTCCAGAATGAGATTATGAGATAGATAAGAGTGAGAATGGGTGGTCAGATGAGCACTGATCCCTAACAGCAGTCAGTTCATAGGGGGAAGTGTCGGTGGCGAGCCACTGCTCAACGGTGAAGAGGCTCTGGTTGCAGGAGACGTGAGGGCCTGTGTAGGTCACCTCCACGTAGTTGCAGTACCATCCGTGCCGAGACCCCGTGCCGTCCGAGGCCAGAACCATCTTGCAGGGGGGCGACTCCAGGCAGGGGCCGCGCCCGCTAAATATGTCGAGGTTGCCCCTCTCATAATAATCGTAGTTCGGCCCCATCAAGCCGCCCCACGCCTCCAAATTGTCGATGTACACCTCTCCGCCCACCGAATCCGCGAGGGCCAGACTGATATTGGAGTCCGTTCCGCCCTTCCATATGCTGCCCGTCCGAATGTAGACTGTGTAAACGCAGTTCCCCTGCCAAGAAAACACATGTGAACTAAATTAATTAGCGAAGCAGAAACATTAAGCTTTCTTGAGATCGCAGGGAAAATACGCAGTTACCTCAGAGTTGGTTGAATCTGCATACGCCATGGCTGTTGAATAAAGAAGGCACAGAAGAAGCAGGAGTGATCTTTGGGGTGCCATGCCTCTGGTTGATCTCTTAACGGCACCGATGAGGGGATAAGATATGCGATGGGGGGCTCCCAATTTATCGATGTAACGTGATTAGCGAATGATTTTGGTACTCCTGGGAATTACAAATACGGAAAGCTAAATCCAACTTCTCATTGGAATATTCTTCAAGGATGCCATGGTTTTCCAATCCCCTTGTGCCAAAGGATTAAACAAACAATATTAGGCAAGCGAATTCCTAGATTTTTATTTGTGTGGTTCAATTTAATCCTGTAACTATTAAGATATTATTGTGTGAGAGGAAGATAGGTGTATTTTTTTTAAATATAATATTTAAAAATATATATTAATAATAGAAAATTATTTCAATGTTAATTATAAATAAAACATTTTATTTTAATTAAAATTTATATGAATTATATATATATATATATTATTTTTATTAATGAAAAAATATTTTAATGTTAATGATAAAAAAAATATTTTAATATTTATTTTAATTAAAGTTTATATATATTTTATAAAAATGAATTCAAATTAGATTTTGTTTTGGTTTATTTGTAATTTTTATATGAGTAAAGATATATAATTTTTCCTTATTTAAAATAGAATTAATTCATATCATTTAATATGTATTTGTGTGTATTAGTATTATGAGAGTTATGAAAGTAGATGAAAAAAATGGCTGAAATGTATGGCTTTTTACTTGCGTTAAACTTGGCCAAAGAAATGGAAGATGGTAATATCGAGAGACTCTCTCATCACCATTCAATATTTATATACAAGCTCTTTTCCTAAGGACAATCAACTTAAACTACTTCTTCACATAATTATGGGTGCCTTGAACACTTTCATCTTAATAAGACGTTTTATCCTTTTTTTCATATCCTAAGATCTCAAAATAAGGAAGTTGATAAACAAGTAAATCTTGTGTGCCTTTTAAAAATGGGTCAAACCAACATCAATGATTTGTCTAGATGGCAAAACATCCCATGATTATATCATCTTCATTCTTAGTCTATATGAAGTTTTTTAGAACCGCTTTGCAAGTCCTTATGAAGATAAAATCAACAACAATAAAGCCTCTTCTCAAATCCCCTCCCTCACTTGCATCAACATCAACTATATAGTTCATGGATCATATCATTGGCATTTCATATGGGGTGGCATGGTTGGTTGTAAGCATGCAAGCCATGCAAAGGACTGCTTCCCAATATCTTCACATGAAACCAATGATCATATCTTGCACCTGAGCCTTTGATGGCTTCAAGGAGGTGGTTTATTATGGAATTTAAAGGTGAACAGACCTATGTTGCATGTGGGTTCTTCGATCCTAGGCTTAAATCCATGGGCTACGTCTGGTCATCTCGTAATCACCCTCCATGGTGGTTTAGACTGCAAATGTGTTGACTAAATACTCCTATGACCTAGGTGACTATTCTCGAAGTTGATTGTGTCGTATGTCATGAATTGGGAATTATTCAGGGTAAATTTCTAGTCATCTACACAACTGATGGAGAGTGGAGGTTATATTGTTCTTTTGTTGTTGGGGTTATAAGTCACCTATAACTTAAGTGACGGAATTTTGGTACACTTTTTCAAAAACTTTACACTAACAATGACGTGGATCTCTCTGTTGGCTTGGGGAGTCATAATCCTCTTCATTTATGCTTTTGGAATTGCAATTGATTCCTCTAATCCATCTCACATTCGCCGTGGGTCTTTTTCGTTGGCTCGAGAAGACAAAATTCTCACCAAACATGTTTGTGCCAGTGAAATTGGCTTCACTGGTGCACCACAGGTCCCTTTGTGGTTTAGAAAGCCACAATTCTCTTTAGTCTTGGTCGTGGCAGTGTAATTGGATTTTGGGTATGCTTTTACAATAGTCTCCTCAGATAGCTCAACCCTCCTCGTGCTCTCAGGTATTTTGTATACTTTTCTTTGGAATTTCTCTTTGCCACCTATAGTCTTCTGCAATTCTATTGTCAGTATTATAAACCTCCTTGGTATTCTCTCCTTTGTTTCTTGTATAATTAGTGCCTTGTGCTCTTTGGCTCTCCTCCTGCTCCTCCCTATGATATTCAACTACCTTTCTCAAACACTTTGGATTTTTCTCAAACGCTTTCCTTATAGCCTCTCTTTGTTGCCTTCACATTGGCCCTTGGACTCCTATGTACCCTATCCTCACTAGAGATTGGCTCCCTCTTCTCAGCGACTGTCCAATGTTGTCTCATAAAAGACCTCCAGTAGTCGCAGGTGGCAGTAGCGCTTGTAAAGAGTGTCCTCAAAAATTTGAAGACTTGCACCTTGAAAATGGGGGCAATCTACCCATTCCTTTACCGCAGAATCCGGTGAACATGGGGGCAATCTACCCATTCCTTTACCGTGGGAAGGAAGTTCATCAGACATTTACCCGGCCGTTTATTCGGTCCCTACTCCAAGCAATCTAGTTGTTTCCTTCAATTGGAATCTACTAGGGAGACCCAGCCTACCATCTAATGTACCATTCTGAATCATAGTACAAGCTTACAAAATGATCATGGTTGGTACTATCATAGCTGAAGGGGCTTCTGTGAGTATCCTTTCCTCAACTACTTGGAAAGCACTTGGTTCACCATCGCTTCTGCCTGAGATTCGAAATCTGACAGGCTTCAGCAAAGGAACCAGTCAATCGTTGGGGATCCTTCCAAATTTTCCTATAACTTTGAGAAGGAAAACCATTCATCTAAATGTAATGGTAATCCAAGGGCCTCTATATTACAATCTACTCCTTGGGTGTGACTACATTTATAGCATGGGAGCTATTGTTTCCTCACTCTTTCGAGTGATGTGTTTTCCGCATGAAGGCAAAGTGGTCCACCTAGTTGACCAACTTTCATTCCCTAGTTCAAACACAGCTATTAGTCAAATGTCGTCCCTAAATGGTCTCTTTGCACAAGGAATGTCTCATTAATCTCCAATCCATCCACCTGATGATCGCGAGTGATTCGGTGATTGTGACTGAAACCTAGGAGGCATGTGCCCTGGTCTACTTCGGCAGGAAAACCCCAGTTATAAGGTAGGTTTTCGCATAGGATATATGACTAGTCTGACAATCCTGTCTGTTTAGGAAAATGGATCAGTCTGGAAAAGGACTCTTTCGTCAAAGGTTAGGTGATTAGAACTAGAATCACCTTCATCCATTTCAATGGACAAAGCCAAGGAAGTGTTTTGTCTACTATGTGGATGGAACAATCTTGCTAATGTAAGAAATTTTGTATGGTAACCTGGAAGCTCTATTTCGTTATACCTGGGGGCATGCAAACCTTTTTGCATACAAGTGAAAAATGACCTTTTATTTTCTTAGTTTGTAGGCTCTCAACCCTTTAAACTCGTAGGTTGGTCGTTCCTAGCTTGCATAACAAAAGGCTCCGGAGCAAAGTTTCGAATGGGGCAAGCTCCCTAAAAAATGAACCTATCGATGAAACATCCTTATTATACGATTGGCACGAGCATTTTTATGCAAAGTTCAAGCTCGTTAAAAAATAAACCTAGCAACGAGTAGTTTTACACGAAGTTCAAGCTCGTTAAAAAATAAACCTAGCCACGAAGAGTTTTACGCGAAGTTCAAGCTCGTTAAAAAATAAACCTAGCAATGAGCAAATGTTTCCCTTGAGTTTAAGGTCATTAAAAAATGAACCCACCTTCAGTAAATAACCATTGCGATTGCATAATTATCAGCTTTTGAACCTTGGTCATGTCCTTACCATCACCTCCACTCTTTTTAGCCGATCATGTGCCTCCATTTGATTATTTACCCTTTTGAGGAACAGTTGCGACGAGTGATTCTATCAACCACCTTCTTTACACTGTCGTGATTGAAAAGTTCCAAACCTTACCTAGAACCAGTTGCTATCTGAAAACATCACTCATTCCTCAAAAAACGAGTCTCCTTTAAGCTCTTTTCATCTGACTCGTAAAATATGAAAATATTACCGAGCAATTTGCCTCTCCAGCTCGTTAAAGTGATTGGAAGTGCCATCCCTCCTCTAAATTTTAATCTTTTTGGACTTGAGGGATTATTACACAAAAATATCGAGCGCTTGTCTTGTTCGGCTCATTAAAACTATTGAAAAGTCATCCCTTTCATATTATTTTATACTTTTTCGGGCTTAAGGGATTACATTATGAAAAAGGACTACTGGAGTTGCCTTTACGTCTCCTTTTAGACTCTCTAAAATTGAAAAGGACCGAGTTATCTTTGTCGTTAAACTCATTAAAACAATAGCGACAAACTTGTCCATGCAGACAAGAACGAGTTTCACTATCGCTAGGCTCATTAAAACATAGCGACAGGTTTGCCCAAAGGGAAAATTATAGAACAAGCATATGTTATCCTCCTCAAGCTTGACAAAAATAAAGAGGTATTGGTCAGAAATGACTGGGGAAAAAGGGAAGAAAACTTGAATAGCTTCATTGGTAGCAAGTCGCTCTTGAACATGACACTTTCACTCCATCACCATGATTGAGTCGAGTTGGGTTATTCTGTTCACCGGTCATATCACCATTGGTCCGCCGTACCATCCATTTTGGGGTTAACACTACCAATCCATTTCAGTGTCGCCAATATGTTCAAGAGCAGTTGCTCAGAGAATTCACCAACCTAGCTAACGCCTCATCTGCTGCAATACCTTCACTCTCCATTTTTCATGACCGCCACCCTGAACCTTGTATCATCAGATCGTTTTCAACTCCACAAAATCATTTGCTCTGTTCCGTGTCGTAGATGTGGGATTAATTAAGGCCCTCCTATGATGGGTCACTTCTTGTCGACATCAGCTCATTATCCAAGGAGTTGACTTAGGAACAACCCTTTTAGTACTTTGAAGCTTGCATGCCTTAATGGCAATTTTCTCACTTCCGGTGACAGGTTTACATCAATGGCCTTCGACTGAAAGATTTTGTGTGGTGTTCGACATCAACTCATGTATTCACACCATGTGACTTGTATTGCAGTGCCTTGAGGGTCATTATCATTATCGGTGATTCCTCTCGTGCTTGTTAACAGCTTAGATCATTGGCTGTTAATCAAGCGATGTCTTTCCATGTTCGACAACAGAACATCTATTCACATGTCTCGACTTGTACTTCGGGCGAAGATTGGACGAGTTTGAAGACCCCGGATCTAGTTTCATCCATCCAGGCTGCGATATATTTAGGAAAATAAAGACATCAAATGTACATCATAGCTACACAGATAATCACCCAAACTAAGGGATGATGGCTCTACCAGAATCATCAGTCTGCCACACAGACGATTGTCTGTCTTATCTACATGAAAATGAATTTATAAAGTTGAGCATGGGAATGCCCGCCTCAGCTAGATCATGAAAATATTATGAAGATAATGTATTGTATTGTATCTTATTACATGTCATCTTCTAGTTCGAAAAACCTCGAATCCTCATTACAAAGCATTTCACCGGACATCAGAAGATTTACGACCTCATGCTTTAAGGGGAAATTGTTATAGACATATTTGGGCACTGCAACCCCAATCACATATGTCCATAAACCAAGGGCTTCTAAACCCATAAAAGTGTTGTTTCATACCCTAAAGGAACAAGGTCAGCTGATTACATCATTTCCCAGAAGTTCTCCCTGAAAAACTACTCAGAAGTGGTCAAAACTGGACCATACAGACTACTCCATGTTGTCAGTGCGATGCATCTCACCTATTACACACGGGGGGTGCAATGCATACTAAAAATACCTTCTGTAGGGTGCAATGAGCGAGAGCAGACAAATGGCAGAAGCAGTTTTCTAGGTGGAAACCCAAAGAATCTTCTAGAAACTACTCATTTGACACTTGCCTCTCTGAATTCGCCCAGGGATGAGTAAGAGATCATGAAATCTCCAAGTGGAACCAAGAACTATCAGTGAAATGACACTAATCAAAATCCCAGAAGCTGACTCACTCTCTTGCAAACATCTATATATGGATCCCTCATCCTAGAGATCTAAAGGCTGGAATTTTGTAATTTGCAAGGAAGTGTTGTTGGTTTCTCTTTGAAGACATTGTTGGGTGATCTTGCTTTGTATGAGGTGAAGAGGGCTTTCATGCTGGGAGGATGATGCTGGATCAAACAACTTGGTTGTAATCCTCTCTTCTACTACTTCTATCAATAAAGCTATTTGAGTTTTCCTCCATATGCTTGTATATCTCTAAATCTTGTATTTGTATATGCATTTGTATGGTTAATATACATTTGATCCTATATTATTTATGGTTAGTAGAAATTGTAACAAAGTAAAATGTAAAAACAAAACAGAACATATTAGAATCAAATTATGCTTCTTGTATCAGGATAAAACAATTTAGAAAATAATTTACAACCAAATAATATAAATAATTGCAAACCAAAGTCTACCTATGGTTGAAATTTCATTTGTTGGTGTCCTTAATATTTCCCTCTAAATTTTATCAAGATGGTAAAAAACCCTAATATCAAACTTATGAAGATTGAAAAGAAATATGTCGAGAAACTGCATAATTTACAATTTTAAAATTTCAAATATTAAAAAGAAATGTATTAAAAAAGATACAAATGTTACAAATTTATTGTATTTTTTGTGTTTATGTATTTTGTTTTGTGTTTATGTATTTCGACACTAAACGAGTGATAAGTAACCAAATAAGAACTACAAGATGAGGAAGATGACTTCTTTTAAGAGAATATATATTTAAAAATCAAAAGTCAGACCCCTTCAAATTCATACTTTTTGATCAATGCCAAATATGTAGACAACATAACATATTGATCATGAATAAGGAACTAGAAGATGCGAATGAAATAAAGCATAAACCTACAATTTTATTTTATGCAAATTTTGAGAAATTGATTTGAAAATTAAATAAATAAATGCTATAAATGTTTTTACAAAAGATTTAAACTAATCATGACTACAGTGCAATTTAGGTTGTCACATTCTCTCTTTGTATTGTGAGATCTGCTCTTACCAACTGTGACTCAAGAATTCTACACAACCAATTTATTATACTTAAAGCAAAAGGGATGAAATTTCCCTTTTCTTAGTGGGATTTTATAATTTTGGTTTTGGTTTTGGCACAAATTGTCTAATGAAATAATGGTTATATGTCAAACATATCATTGGATTCACATTTTTGTCAACAAAGCGTTAATTTTAATGAGGTTGGAGTATTATCTGTCATGTTGAAAGAGTATTAAGATATCCATCAGGTTCCATTCCTATTGATTAAGGGGTTACTAACAGGGCATAAATTCACTGGAAAGGGTGACAAAGTATTAAGCCATCCATCAAGCTGAAAGAATATTAAGCCATTCATCTGAGTTCATTCTTGTTGTGGCCTTCCCCTCACGAATGACATGGATTTCAAGGGGTTGGTAACAAGGCATAAACTAAACTAACTAGAGAGGTTGACATACTATTGAGCCATCCATGAGTTATATTCTTTTTGTGGTCTGTCCCACCCAAAAAACATGGATGACATGAATTTCTAGGGAAAGACAAAATAATTACCCTTGAGATATGGCACCTAACCTGAAGAGAGTCTCTACTCAATGTGATGCAGCAAAGTAATTGCACACGTGGAGTACAAGGCAATTTTTCTTGCCATTATAAAGCATACTTTAGCTAGCATCATAACGTGACTACCAATTTCCAAACGTTTAAGCCAATTTAACCATATTTATTGAAAAGTTTTCTAAATTTACACTTTACAAGAAAAATCCCACAAAATTCGCAACCAGAACCAAACCAAACTACCATTCACGAATCCCAAAACAAACCGAAGAAAATAAAAAAATCTACCAAAATCACAAAACAACCCAGAAACAAACAAGGAAATCAAACCTGCATGGCCCAAGAGAAAAATAGCTTGACTTGCAAGTGATATATTTTTCGAGTGTACTTAGAAAAATGATCTTCTTTCAAATAAACAATAGCCATACTCGTAAGCAAAGTCTTCATCCACTCATTGCACAACATCAAATTTCAGCATAACACTAAATTTTCGACCCCCAAAATGGATCAATTTCAGGCATGGATTTTATGATTTCAAATTGGTTTCATTCGCATAGACATAGTACACAGAAGAAGGTTGTTATGAAATTTTAAAACAGAGCAGAGAGAGAATGCATGGTTATGATGTCGTCCTATCCACTTGCAAGGAAATAAAGGGTTTAGGGTTTTCCGGGTGTCAACTCAAAGAATTGAATGACACCATAACCACTAGAGCTTCGTGATACCAACAATTTCAATATTGAGGTGCAGAATCAAACCCATTAGAGCTTATAATTCATATACCAAGGTTTTTAATACATTAAAATTTTATCAACCTACTTTGTAATATGTAATTACGACTTTGGTTTCTTAAAAAATATAGTTATAAAAATTATCCGAATTGGATAATTATATTTTTTTTCATCCATCTTGACGCATTTGGAGTGTAAAAAGTGGAGGAATCAACTCACGGGATCATTTTTACTAGCAGGACCCAATTTGGCAAAACGAGGTTTGAAACCTTCCGGGAGCGTTTTGAGGCATCAAATGATGTTTTTAGGGGTAAAAATTTCCTGCTTTTGCGCATAACCATTTCATGTTATTCTACACACAAATATCTTTCCAACAACACAATAAGTGTGTCAATTAGAGTCCGTATGCAAAAGTTATGTCACTCAGAAGTTGAGCTTCCTATTTTCACACCTATAGTTTGGGAGGATGTTGCATCAGCCCCCATTATTCATGGAAAAGGGGCTAGCCACATGATTATGATGTAAAAGACTCTAGAAGAGTCTATATTGTAACTCTAGTTAAGAGTGGATGTAGTCAAAATTAACAGCCAGTAGACTATTAGGTTGTGTTATAATTGGGCCACTAGGAGGAAGAGGCATTCCATTCTTTTGAGAGCATTTTGTTCCATAGTTGATAAAATATAGCTAGGAGAGATAGGAGGTAGAGCACACACAGAGGATTTGTGCATTGTAGCAGCCAATGGGCCACAAACATTACTTGTTTGTACATGCAACCATATTTCTAGATAGAGAAAGAGAGCGAAGTGACCTCACCTTCCAGCTGGGTTTTCTCCCAAAAGGGTTTCCCATAGAGCATATCTTGTGTCTTGTGTGTGTGTGTGCTTATTTTGTCGTTCTCTACTTTTCTTCATAATTTCCATTCGCATGCATGCACTAACTACAATTTAATTTAAAGATCTTAAAGTTTAATAAAATTGTAATAATGTAGGATCTCATATTTTTTAATATAATATTATCACATTTGTTGTAACGAACTGTCTAGTGGAATATCCACGAAAATTTATAGATCAAAAAAATAAAGAAACTTTTTATAATCAAAAAATTACAATAAGCATGTATGTCAATAGGCATAATAAAAGAAAAGGTTATAAGTCAAGTAATTGTGTAAGGCTACATGTACACATACAATGAAACCACCTGTTAAGAAATGACACATGTGCCCACAATTCTGTTGCAGTGAAACCAGTAATGACACACGTGCCCGCAATTATGTCTTGAAATGTTTAAGAAAACATTTATGGTTAAGGAAACACTTCAACCACGTTGCAGTAGCAATTATTAAGTAAAATGCTTAAACCACCTGGCATAAGAAGCTAGTCCTTGCAATGGATGGTGAGCTCTAGAATCACAAATTAGCCCTCCTGGTAGACAATGAGCTCCTCCCTAAATGCATTATTGTTTCTTCTCCTTTGCTAGCACTACTAATGCTTTATCTGTTTGTGAAATGCAAGTTTCTAGGAGCACTGACTTGCATTGATAATCGCACAGAGGGCACTTCCAAAGCAGGTGTATCCACAACAAAAATAGTCTCTGAGGAAAAAACACTCAAAAATGTCTCAACAGAGCCAACAATGGAAAAGAAAGTTATGGTCTTGAAAGTTTGGAATGCTTTTCATTAGAGAGTTGAGTGAAACCAGATATTCGAACAAGGTTGGACATTCTATGCAAGGAAGGAAGAGTGAAAGAAGCCATCAAATTTCACACAGGTATGCTACTAATGTTATACCTATGGCGACGTATTCTTATGGAAATGGTAGTTACAATGCTAGTGCCCCTACTTAATATGGTGCAGGTTATGGTATGAAAATTGTGCCTTAGAAAATGGGAATGGGTGGAGGGTATGGAGACTCTCATGGGGATCTTGGTGGATACTTGAATACAATAGGAAGACTTTTGTAGCTAACATTGTATCGCATCCCCAGATCAAGGTAATATTGCTCTTCATTGTTCTTTGTCTTCTTATTTTTAGTGTATGTTTGAACAAAATGACTTCTGCAATGCATTTAATTCCGAACATAAACAAAGGAACGTGAACCTGCACGCCATAGATACAATATATTTTGGGTTTGGAAGCTAACAACTTCAATGTAAACCAAGGCACGTTTCACATCTCAACAAACCTAATTGATAAGGTAAGCGACAAAAAGATTTTCTCTCGCACCTAATCCATAGCAAACAAATCAAAACCCTAGAGGAAAAGCAAGTAGGATATGTTACATGGGGAACTGCGGGAAGAAGGAACCACATCCTTGGCTGAGAGAAAAGAGGAAAGAGGATAATGCCTAATTGTTTCCACACCAGAGCTATAAAGGATTGATCCATACTACACCAGAGTTGTAAAAGTTGAGCTAGACGACACCATAGCCATAAATGCGACTTACTTGGTGAAATGGAGGCGAAACGAAGGAACTGAGTTGTATCATGCACAAAAAGGGTCACTCAGTGGTATCATGTATGTGAAGAGTCATTAACATCTAATAGTTATCCAGAGTTCAACAGTAGAAGGAAGCTTCTTGGGTAAGGATATCCAGAGTTCAGCAGCAGAAGGAAGCTTCTTAGGCAAGGTTATCCAGCAGCAGAAGGAAGCTTCTTGGGCAAGGTTATCTAGATTTCAACAGCAGAAGTAAACTTGTTGGGCAAGGTTATCCAGATTTCAGTAGTAGAAGGAAGCTTCCTAGGAAAGATAACATCTGTTGATTATGTAGAGTTCAATAGCAGAAGGAAGCTTCCCTTCCAAAATATGTAATGGGGTGAATGTAAAATGTGCTCGTCCTCATAATATGTGGCACTATGTGAATGCAAACTATGTGGAACTATGTGAATGGAGGGAGAGTGGAAACCTATTGAGGACAAAAGATCTCAACAATGTCCTCATGAAAAACCTCATAAAAGAACACATATTGGTGTAATTAACTTTCTGACAACTATCAATACTATGAAACAAAGCTCGAAGCCATAATGGAAACATAATGTGTTTTTGAATGATAAACATAAAATCACTTTATGCTACCCTCATTCTCAATGAATTCATTCGCAAAGATATGTAACTTTTACGTCCCCCGCGCGTGCGCTTTGCTCCTGCCTTGATGAATTCAACCTCTGAGCGCAAACCTTCCCTTCAGTTCCCGTGGCCTCTTGCTCCTGGGGCTTGCTGCCCTCGACTGGTACACGATGGAACATGCAGAGCTTCCTCCTGAGGGTGAATCAATTCCTATCTCATCTGCCGGAGCTTCAGCTCAGCTGAGAGAAAATGCGGAAGCCTTTGCTTCTTTACTCTCCTCCTTGGGACCGTCTTGTCCTAGATCGTCCATATCAAAGTTTGTTAAGAAAATCGATAAATACCTAAAAAAGTTCTCCTTCCATCCCTTCCTCGCCACACAGCTTTGTCCTTCTCTAAACGAGGTTTGGTGGGTCAGTTTACTCGTCTCTAGCCCTCTTCCCATTTTGTCCTCAAATGGGTAGAAAGAAACTGGGCCTCATCTATTATGGGGAAAATCTCCATCAGATTATGTGGAAGAGGATATTTTACCTTCCACTTTGAAACGAAAGAGGAAAAAGATTTAATCTTTAGAAATGGGCCATATTTCATGGATTCAAGAGGGCTTTATCTCAATAGATGGACTCTGGACTTTGATCCAGAGTTGGACGTGCCAAATGTAGTATCAGTATGGGTGAGGCTTCCTCATCTTCCTCTACATTGATGGGGAGATGAATCTGTTAAAGCAATAGGAAATGTTGTGGGGAAATATATTGATAGAAGTGAGCCAAAGGAAAACATGCATGCCAACGCGAGAATATGTGTAGAAGTAGATCTGGGGAAAGGACTTCTGGAAGCATTCAAGATCAAAGTGGATAGATGGGCTCACATTCAACAGATAGACTATAAACAAATTTCATTCAAATGCAAGGTATGTCATGAATATGGTCATTTTCAAATAGATGTACTAAAAATCAGGAAACAAAAGAAATAGAAAACGAGGAACCAAAATGGGAGCAGGTTAAAAGAAAAAATCAGCAGCCAAACCCAAACCCTCTTCAGTTTCCATTCTTCCTCCCTCTACCCTCCCTCCCATCTCCCCCTCTTCCTCTCCTACAAGGCCTATTTCATCTAAAGACCCCCCCTCTCCCTCTGCCCCCCTCCCTCCGTCTTCATTCCCTCCCCCCTTATCAGATTTTTTGGTCTCTAATCCCTTTGGCTCCCTTGTAGACCTTGATTTCCCCTCTTGTCCCCTTTCCTCACCCCCTCTTCTACCCTTCTCCTCTAACCCCTCCCCTTCCTCTCGTATCCCCTCCCAAAGCCCTCACCCCTCCTCCTTCGATTGAATAATCACTCGTACCCTCTCCAAAGAGCTCCTCTCCTCTCTCGACCACCCTAAAAGGGCATGCAGAAAAACCAACAAAGAAATTAGAGATGAATTTACGGCGAAGGAAATGGCTCTGGGCACCCAAAACCTCTGGATACTTTCCTGGAAGGAAATAAGGAGAAAATCACCCACCCTATCAGAGGGAAAGGTTCGTCTACCCATAACATCAAGTGATAATGAATACAGTCTCCTGGAATTGTGGAGGAATGGGAAGTATGCCAAAACTTAAGGCAATGAAAGATTTAATAACTTCAGAGAAACTAGATATCTTTATGATTCAGGGGACAAAGACAAATGAAAAATAAATGGAAACAATGATACAAAAAACTAAAAATTATCAAGGAACCTCAATTCCAGCGACTGGAGCCTTAAGAAGAATATGTACTCTATGGAAAACCGAAAACTGGGAGCTCATTTAGCAAAAAAAGAGTTGCACTAGATAAAAACAGACTTGAAAAACAAAAAAACAAAAGAGAAATATTGTATTATAAATATTTATGCCCCAAACCATTACAGGGATAAGGAAGTCTGCTGGTCCACCTTAAAAAATTATCTTATGCAGGACCAAATCAGAAGCTTAATAATAGGAGGAGATCTCAATCTGGTATTGAGTGTAGAGGAGAAATTCAGGGGAATTTACAATGTTGATCCATATAGGGAAATGCTAGAATCTATTATGGAAGCAAGCAAATTAATGAACATGTCTCCTAGCAATGGAAAGTATACATGGAGAAACAAAATAATTGGGAAAAACAACATAAAGGAAAGGTTGGATAGATTTCTAATAGAAGGCAAAGTTGCCAATGCCTTTAGTGAGATTAAATCCAAAATCATCCACAATATAGCATTAGATCACAAACCGGTGGCTCTCACCCTTGGGAAGTTAGAAAATCTTGGCCCAATCCCTTTCAGATTCAACTCCACTTGGAACGACAGTGAAGAAGTCAAAAAATTCATTGTTGAAGAATGGACAAAATCAATTACTAGCTCTCCTAGCTATGTTTGGGAAACTAAATTAAAATCCCTGAGGATACAGTTAAAGCAATGGGAAAGGATTAACCAACTAGAAACACAAAAAAGAAAGCTAGAAATAACAGGAAAAATTTGATAGAATCCAATTGGAAAAAGAGCAGCAAGAGGAAACAAAGGAGAGCATATGGCAGGAAAAATAGCCATACTAGGAGATTCATAGACCAAACAAAAAGGGAGAAGAAGAGTGGCGCTAAAATCGCGAAGTCTATGGTTTAAAGCAGGAGACAGAACACAATGTTCTTCCATAATGTGGCCAAGATAAGAAGAAAGCAAAACCAAATAGACAGTATAAAAAATAACGAAGGCAAAAAATTCAGAGGCCAAGAGGAAATAAAGAAGGAGGCTTACAAATACTATAAAAATCTATCATCATCCCCAACATCAAATAACGAGTATGAAGATTATCTTCAGCATATTCCTAGGAAAATAAATGAAGCAGAAAACAATGAAATCACAAGAGTAGTTGAAGAAAAGGAAGTTGTAGTTGTTGTTTGGGATTTGCATCCGAATAAGGCCCCTAGCCCAGATGGGTTCCCTATTTCCTTCTATAAAAAAAAAAACTATATCATTATTAATAAAAATTTGATAAGAATGATCAGATTTTTTTTTTGGAAATTCAAGTTTGGAGGATTCACAAACTCTTCCTTCCTTGCCCTTGTTCCAAAAGAGTTAAATGCTAACGCATTTAGTAGATTCAAGCCCATTTCTCTATGTAACTCCTCCTACAAAATCATAACAAAATTTTGGCAAACAGAATAAAATTATTGCTTCCAAAAATAATATCAGAAAACCAAGGAGGATTTGTCCCAAAAAGACAAATCCTTGACAACATTCTAATAGTGCAAGAAGCTTTGCACTCTAGCCTTATGAAAAAAGAAAAAGGAATGATTGTCAAACTCGACATGGCTAATGCATTTGATAGGGTCAACTTGGGTTTTCTTGTTGTTGTCCTACAGAGATTTGGTTTCTCAAAAAAGGCAATAGATATAATAAAAGCATGTATTGTGGGTCCTTGGATTGCACCATTGGTCAATGGAAGACCAAGTGAATATTTTCAGAGCTCAAGGGGGCTTCACCAAGGCTGTCCTCTCTCTCCTTTCTTATATATCATAATGGCGGACTCACTGATCATAATTCTTGAGAAATGCAGACAAGATAGGACTATGACAGGATTCTCAATCTCTCTTGAAGTTAAAATCATAAACCACTCCCTTTTTGCAGATGACACCTTGGTCATGGGAGGGGCCTCCTGCATAATGGCAAGAAGAATAAAAAAGGTACTAAACAATTTTTTGGAAGCCTCTGGAGGACTACTAAATGATCTGAAATGTAGAATCTTTGGATGGAACACACCTTCTCGCACTCCAAAAATCTCAGAAATACTGGAAATCCCATTCCAAGAAAAATGGAGCCATTTTCAATATCTTGGACTCCCGATCTCAAAAGAAAAATTGAAGACCGAAATATGGAATAAGTACATCGAGAAAATGAAACAAAAAGTGCATAATTGGGGTATGATCTGGCTCAATATGGTAGGAAGGGTTGTACTAATTAAGGCCCTACTCACAGCTCTCCCAATTTACCAGTATGCAACAACACTAGCCCCAGAAAGTATACACAAACAAATGGAGTAAGTAATCAGGGGGTTCCTATAACAAGGAGGTAAAGTGGAGACAAAGAAGCATAGCCTTGTGAAATGGGATGAAGTAACTCTGCCATATGAGAAAGGTGGGTTGGCAATAAGACTCCCAGGGATAATGAACTTGGCTCTAGGAGCAAAAATAACATGGAGATTTATAATAGGAGAGAAAAGTTGGTGGAAGCAAAATACATGAACCACATTAGAACCCTCTTATTGAGAAAAGGTTATCTAATCATGCCCTGATCCCAGGTCTAGAATCTGATTAAAAAAATTATTTCCCTCATCAAAGAAAACTCATCTAAGATCCTTGGTAATAGTAAACTCATCAAAATATGGAAGGATAGAATAATGGGAAATCAGCCTATAGCCTGCCAAGAAAATATTTAGGACCTAAGAAGATGGATGAAAACAAAAGGAATCATTACTTTGGATGACATATCTCTTTGGAGAGATGGATAATGGAGATTGGAGGATTCTCAACCTCCCTCATGGCCTTGTCCCTCAGTGGAAGTCACTAATATCACATCTTAAGGGGGTTGCTCCACTAAGTCTAGACTCAAAATATTCCCTTTGTTGGGATCCTGATGGAGGGGATTTCTCAGTCAAATCTGGATATGCTACCTTACATCAGCAAGGAAATCAAGACTGGGATTACTAGAGGGAGGCATGGAAAATTGAAACACTGCCAAAAATCAAAGTTTTCATGTGGACGCTACTCAAAGGCAAAATACTGACCGCTAATAATCTTAAAAAGAAAGGATATGAAGGCCCATCACGCTATGCTATGTGTCAAGGAAGTGAAGAAAATATTCAGCATCTCTTTGTGGGATGCCCCTTTGCCAGGGCCTGCTGGAAAGGGCTAGTTAGTCCCTTGGAGGTTAGTATTCTACAATCGCTGCCTTTACATGAAATTTTATCAACCCAGGGAAAATAATATCCATATTCCTTCAAAAATAAAGAAACAGTAAAAATATATTGGTTGAGTTTGCCCTCATTTATGTGTTGGAAAATTTGGTTAGCAAGAAACCAAAGGATCTTTAAAGATCGCACCCCAAATACCAGAACAATCCTGGCTAAAACTTGGAGCATGTCATCTGAATTCATCAACTCTAAAGGAGTTAAAGCAATAGATGTCAAACACATGCAACACGAGGAAAGAGTCTGGGTTGAATTTGCGATGAGCAAGCAACAAAAAATACACATCAGCAAATCTCCTAATAACATGCAGAATTGGAAAATCAGAATTAAAAAAGAGGATTTCAAAACATGGACAGAAAATTTAAATAGGCCTTGCTTATTGTTCGATGGTGCTTCTAAGTCCAACCCAGGAAACGCTGGAGTGGGAGGTATACTTTTCGACCCAGGAGTGAAAAATCCTATTACTTATGAATGGGGATTAGGATAACTATCCAAAAACAAGGCAGAAGCATATGGCCTCCTCTTGGGAACGAAAATCTTAAGGCGTCTAAGTATGAAAAATCTGATCATAATGGGGGACTCTTCATTAATAATCCAATCGATGGTGGAAAGCAAAAGCCCCAAGAACAAGGCCCAAAGACAAATAACAAAAAGGGTGGGAAAAAAATTGTTGTTTCTAGGTGAATTCACCTTCAAGCATATCCTTAGAGAAAATAATCATACCGCCAACATGCAGGCGAATATGGCTGTCAATCATCCTATGGGAGAACCTAGAATTGATAATGCGATTGCTCAGAAACCGATTCCATAAAATCTCTCGCCTCAATGTGAAAAGAATATCAATCAAAGAGAGAACATCAAGGTGGGCAACAGTCACTTCAGCTTGAATGGTTAGATCTCAGAAGATCAGGAAATCCAAGGACATCCCCCAAAACAGACAGGATAGTCATTCTACGGCTATTAAGCGAATTGCAGCTACTCAAGCTTCCCGTGAAATTCTAATGTTCTCTTCCCTGATGTGGAAAGTTGCGCAACAATATATTCTCCCCCTCTACTCGTCTCATTTTATTTTTTCCATCTTCACTCTCCCTTTCTCTCCCCTATGTCTCAGAAGTTGTAATCTTTTTTCCAGTATATGCCACTGCGCCCCTTTGGGGATTAAGCTTATCTTCTATGTTGTATCCTTGCCTCTCTCCTTCACACAGCTTTGGTGGTTATTTTTTAGATCCTATTGCCTTTGTGCAACTCTAGTGACCCTCGCCTTCACAAAGCTCTAGAGGCAGCTTCAAACTTTTTGCCTTCACGCAGATCCTGTTGCCCTCACCTCCACGCAGCTCTGGTGGCCCCTGCCTCCCAGTTTCTTTAAATTTCACGCATCTCTTGTGCCTTTTGGCAGTTGTGGGTCTTCACGGAACTGTCTAGAGGTTTCTTTTGTCTCTTCTCTCTGTTCTTATTTCCCCTTCTTCTCTCTGCTGGATCGGTCGCCTTCTTTCTTAAGGAAAATGGAATAGAACTTGCTAGCAGATGTTCCAAAGTGCGAAAACTGCCAGTCTGTCGAGCTAACAAATTCCTTATTGAGCAGGTCAAAGAAATGGTCAAAGACTACAAATTTGAAGCAAAATCTGAAAATTCCTTCCTTAAGAGACAAATGGAAGAGCAGAGGAAATAAATGTTTGTGCTAAAACAAAATGTAGGCATTTGGAGGATACGATCAATTATCTGAAGGGCTTACTTATTAATCAGATAGGAGAAAAATCTAACGTTCAAAGTAGCAAGAATTGGCCTCAGTCCCATAAGGAACCCTCAGTCAACAAAAATAATTGTAATTGCCTCATTCTTCTCTTTTCCATTACTAGTTTTTTATGTTATGTAGGTGTAAATTTTTGTTGAATCAGTATGTAAGTATTTATAAGGATAGTGTAATTAGCAACCTCATAAACAAAAGGGGAAGAGCTTGGAAGATAGGGATTGTTTGCCCTCTGTTTCTCTTCCAAGAAGCCTTCTCCCATGCTGGCTTGATGTAATGGGAGCATGTCTCCCTACTTTTCTTTTTTTGGAATAGAAATCCAGTAACCGAGTTTGTTAAAAAAAAAAGTAAAATCACTTTATACCATCAACACTAAACACACTAGGAATCTTAAAATAAATATTTCTCAAACGATATTTCTCGAATTATGTCAAGTGTTTTTACAGAGACATCATAAGTTTGACTAGAGTAGGAAACACAACTCTAAGAATGTCAAGGTTGCACTTTTCAGAATAGTTGTGGCTTGGCCCGATGATGCCACCCCACACCTTCAAATTGTCGATGGAAACTTTTCCCTCGAGTGGATTCATAAGAGAGAGATTGATTTTGGAGTTTGTTCCAACCTTCCATATGTTATCCATTTTAATATAGACCATGTAAACACAATTATCCTACTACGAAATCCCATCTAAATTGAATTAGTTAGCCAAGAAGATCCAATAGAAACATTAAGCTTTTATGAGATGGCAAGGAAAAAGGAAAATTCATTGGAATTTTATGCCTTTAAATAGGCTACATTAGAGAAGAATACCATGGGAAAAACCAGGGGTTGTCCAAACCTAGACTAGTAAAACAATTAATTTCATTGTGTCAAAAGGCTCTCTATAGTTGAGTATAAGGGTAGATATGTAGGCTTAAATGTTTAACATTTAACATTTATATGTAGGCTCAATTAAAAAGTCATAAAAAGTTAAAAGCAATACAAAGTTGAGTATGGTGGAGATGTTGTAGTATAAACATTTAAATATTGGCTCAATTAATAATAAAAAGTTAAAAGATAAAAAAAACAAAATTCAATTTGTTATATTGTAATTTTGTTTTGCAGGGTAACTTCGCTCCTCCAACTCAAGTTTTAAATTATGCTCGAGGAAATATTGCATAAATAATTATAAGTTACATAGCTTAATTGAGATGTGAAGTGGATAAGTAAATTGTTTTCTCAAGCAAAAAAACTTGCATAAATGTTGGTGGGTAGTAACCACTAGTAAGTCTACACATTTACAATTTTACTTGTACATAACTGCTAAACAAAATATAAATAATGTTGGGAAGTAACTCCTCCAATTATATTTGTTATATCTTATTCCTATCCATTTTTTGTGCAAAGGCTTGCTTAAATTATGGTGGGAAGTAATTGATGGTAGACATGTTATTTACTTGACTATAAGTTATTTTCAAGTATTTATGTTTTTGAATGGTTTTCTGCAAAGCAATCACTACACAAATATCTAAAAAGCATGCATGAATATTGCAACCATTTCCATTATATTAAAACTGCAATAAGACCTTCAAGTTATGGTCCAATCAAATGTTTGAAAAACATTTTTTAATAACATTGAAAAATAAATATTTATTGTTCAAAATTAAACATTATAATTTGCATTGGTCAATGCTAAACTATTAGTGATCAATAGACAAATTGTTAGAGTCATGCCTTGGTAGGACTAATAATGATAATCCATAACAATATTTAAATTTAATTAATAAACAAATAAACACTTAATACTTACAATAAATTTACAATATAACAAGTTTCTTAACCATGGATATCCACCCCAACTTTAGCATGTATATTATTAACTTGTGAATAATTTTTGTTCTAGGTCCATGGGCCAAAACCATGTCATATCTATACCACATGCTGAAAAACTATAACTCATTTCACAATAAAAAATTAAAATGTAAAATATTTTAGACATTACATATAACATTGATTACATAACCTGAAAATTCTCTATCATATGGATGGAGGGAGGGAGAGAGAGAGGGTGGGAGCTGAAAAAGAGAGAGGGAGGGAGATAGTGACAGGGAGGGAGATAATGACAGAGCTCGAGGGTGGAGAGAGAGAGAGTGATGGGGAGGGGAGAGAGAGGAATGAAGAGAGAGAAGAGGGGAGGGAGAGAGGGATGGAGTTTGAGGGGGAGAGGAGGGAAGACAAAGAGGGATGGAGTTGGAGGGGGGAGAGGAGGGAAGACAGAGAGGATAGGTGAGAGAGAGGAAGGCATAAAGATGGAGGGTAGGAGAGGGGGAGAGAGAGGCGAGGAGGAGGGAGATAATGAAAGAGTTGGAGGGTAGAGAGAGAGATGGGGGGAGAGATAGAGGAAGGTGGGAGAGAAAGGGAGAGCGAGAGATGGATCCAGCCTAGAGAGAGGAGGGAAGAGAGAGGTAGAAGAGAGAGAGGGAGAGATGGATCCATCCTATTTATAATATGTGTATATAAAAACTAGTGTAGATCCATCTGAACCCCAAATCTATCAAGGGTAGAGAGGGATCGAATCTCTTTTCACTTTAAAAGAGGTTTATATCTCAAGATATTTGATTCTCTAGAAGCTTAATAGATCCTGGGTTAAGATGGATCTAGATTGGTTTATTTATTGTATTTTGTTTTTTTAATTCAAATTATTTTTTGTTTTCAAGTAGTTTGACTAGTCAAAATGTCTACATAATAGGACAATACAAGATATTACATCTCTTCCATATTGACTTGAAGAGCACATTTTGGCCTAATAAATTAAAAATAATATTCTTAAATTAAAAATAACAAATTTTGAAATATTTTTAACTTAAATATTTTGGAATTTGCATTTATTTTATAAATAAAAATATGTTGTTTATAGAAGTTTAACCCTGAATCACAGGGTGTTTTGTTAAGAATACAAATTGGATTACCAGTATAAATTGATAAAGTGACAAGTTAAAAATCTATAGGTACAAAACCAGCCATAAATATAGATTGGTATAGCTCTAGATAATTTTGTGGACATAATAATTTTAATATTGAATTATGAGTATAAATTGATAAGGTTACAAGTTATATATAGGTACAAAACCAGTCATAAATATAAATTGGTATAGCTCTAGATAATTTGGAGGACTTACTTATTTTAATAATTTAAATATCCTTATATTTTTTTTGTTCATTTTGATATCCTTTATCAAGGTTCTTAAGTCACAAGTTAATCAAACATGAGGTCAGGATTTTAAACAATAGAAATTCCAACAGTATTTTGGAAAAATCTGATATATTTTTTTGGAAATTTAGATTACAATTGCCGAGCTTCAAAATTTTGGGAGCCTCCACATCTACTATTAATTAAAAAACTGATTCAAACACTCTTAAAATTATTTTTTTTTACCAAATTCCAACAAAAATTTCATTATTCAAATAAAATTATAACATTGGTAAACAATGCCTTTACAAACTAATTCCCATATATATAGTTAAAAAAAACATCAAATAAATTCACTTAATAAAAAAAACAATCTGATTTATTGATAATGTCTTCTAAACTAGATTTAATAAAATAAATAATTTTAATATTATTACTCGCACATAATTTAATCGGATTGGAAAAATAATTAAGATTTAAAAAAATCTATACCAACTAAGGTTCACGTGCTTCATTGATTGGTTTAGACAAGCTGGCGTCGGTGCATTTTCAGTTTTATAGTACTCATTATTTCCACTTTGCAGCACCATTTGCCAATATTCGTCGAGTGGCTATCCTATTTATCATTCTCTCGCTTAGCGTTCCGCAGAAGAATGGTATTTAGATGGAAGAATTGTTTGGACGGTTAAAAGTGGTGGAAATTTGGCTAAAAAAATTTAAGACATTTGGTAGTAGGCAGTAATAGTGTTTGAATATGTGTTTTGTGGTAGAAATAGATTTAACACCCTCAAAAAATTTTGAAACACCTAAAATAGTGAAAATTGACAACTACAACTTGAATTTACAAAAATCCCTACTAAATTTTATGAAAATCTTACCAAAATTTCTATAATTTCCAAAGCAAAAAACAAATTTGATTAGACTACGGCATTATTACTTCCCTTTTCAGAAATCCACTACTTTTTCCTTCCAATTCAATATTACTTATTACCTCTACTTTTCGGAAATCCACTACTTTTTCCTTCCAATTCAATATTACTTATTACTTCTACTTTTCAAAACCACTACTTTTTCCCTCCAATTTAGTCTTTTTAGGTGAAAGAGAGCTCATACGCAATGCCAAAAAAGGGTCATTTTCACAATTTCTTTTTGATAAAATAAGACTTCATGTACAGGTTTTTCCTATTTCCACCTCCATAGCATTATAAATGCTATCTGAAATGCGAGGGGAATAGCTATGGAGTGCCCTCTCCACGCTCCCCTCTCTCCTCGCTCCCTCTCTCTCCACATGCAGAAGGCCATGGCTATTCCCCTCGCATGTCAGATAACATTTATAATACTATAAAGGTGGAAAGAGGAAAAGCCCAGGCATGCTTACTTTCTTTTGATTTGATATATGAAAAGAAAGATCGTTTTCAGGAATAAAATTTGAATTTTTCAATCAATATAAAAATTCTGAATACGCCAAATTGCCATCGGTGGCCCTCGGAAATAAAATATTTATAAAATACAATTTTGACATAAAACCTTCCCCCTACGGAGGCTTCGGAAAATTTGGATAGATATTTAGTTGTCCAAATATATACCATAATTCTTTATTTATTCCAGAGAGATCATGCCAGCTGGCCAAACATAAAGGAAACATATTTTCCACACGTGTGAAAACCACGTGGTCCAGCGAAAAGATACATGATTGTTACACAATAGTGTGCAAGGCACCATTTAATGCCAAATCTGACAGAATTTAATGCCAAGACCAATCTACATTAATGCGAAATATTCTCCGATCTGACTAAGGCTTCATATCCTCCGATCTGACTACATTACAGGATCAACGTCCACATACTAATTATTCCGCTACAATGATCTCAAACCCTAAAACTGATTGCAGAAAGACGGTGAAATGAGCGGTAGTTCTCGCAGCTTTCACAGCTGGGCGATAGCCGGGTGGTCATATGAGCACTGATCACCGACGGCGGTGAGATTGTAGGGGGCAGTGTCGGTGGCGAGCCACTGCTCGACGGTGAAGAGTTTCTGGTTGCAGGAGATGTGAGGGCCTGTGTAGGTCACCTCCACGTAGTTGCAGTACCATCCATGGTGAGGCCCCGTGCCATCCGACGCCAACACCATCCTGCAGGGGGGCGATGCAAAGCAGGGTCCCCGTCCGCTAAATATGTCGAGGTTGCCCCTCTCAAAATAGTCGTAGCCCGGCCCCATGAGGCCGCCCCACGCCTCCAAATTGTCGATGAACACCTCTCCGCCGAGCGGATCCACCAGAGCGAGACTAATGTTGGAGTCCGTTCCCGCCTTCCATATGCTGCCCGTCCTAATGTACACCGTGTAAACGCAGGCCCCCTGAGAAAAAAAGCCGATTTCAACTAAATCAATCGGCCAAACAGATAAAGCAGAAACATTAAGCTTTCATCAGATCGCAAAGAAATACGCACATACCTCAGAGTCGGTTGAATCTCCATATGCGATGGCTGAAGAAAAAAGGCAGAGCACGAGCAGGATTATTTTTGGTGCGGCCATGGCTCTTGGCTATGTGAAAAAGGATGGGATGAAAGTTATTGGAGGGGAGTCCCAATTTATTGAACACCTTGGCATGCGGGCATGCGAATATTCTTCAAACAAAGTAAGGGTTTCGGCATTTTACATGATGATAATTAGAAACCGGTTAATTTATTTACCGGCATCTTACCCATTCACAAGTTTACAACAACGTTTTTTTCTCATTTTTTCCAAATTTAATACACATGGTAAAAATTTCGATATCCTTATTTTATTTTAAATGCATTTTCTCCAAATTTAATAGACATGTCAGAAGCTATAATTCCATTTAAAGGAAAAAATTTAATTAGATTAATAAATTTAATTTAGTTAAAAACTCAACCAAATAAATAAACAACTCAATTAAAGGAAAAAATTTAATTAGATTAATAAATTTAATTTAATTAAAAACTCAACCAAATAAATAAACAACTCAATTTTTAAAGTGTAATTGTAATTTAAAACAAAAATCCTTCAAAATTTTAAAAATACTCTTATAAACGGTATAAAAACAATAAAATAAATACGTCGACACCATATAATTGCATTAAAAAATAAACGCATCGAAAACATATATTTATAATTGGAAACATCTAATATGCAATTTTAACATTTTAATCAATTTTTTTTAGAATTCGGACACTAAATTATATTAATATTTATCACATCAATATTATTTGGTTTATTTTTTGAACCAACTAATGTGGTTCATCCTCAGGACAAAGGTGAAAAAATCCATAGATCTTAATGAATAAATAGCAAGGATGATCAGAGTCCAACTAATATGGTTCATCCTCAAGACAAGGGTGAAAAAATCCATAGATCTTAATGAATAAATAGCAAGGATGATCAGAGTCTAGAAATTCTCTCAGATCGGTTAAAGATCCTATTGATCCCAAAGACAGAGTCTAGACCCTATTGATCTCAAGGACAAATTCTCTCAAATCGGTTAAAGACCATATTGATCCTAAGGATAGAATCTAGACCCTATTCTCTCAGATCGATTAAAGACCCTAGACCCTATTGATCTCAAGGAGACCCAAGAGCCTATTGATCCCAAGGACAGAGTCGAGACCCTATTTTGTTAGATCGGTTAAAGACCCTAGACCCTAAGACAAATTCTCTCAGATCGGTTAAAGACCCTATTGATCCCAAGGAAAGAGTCTAGACCCTATTCTCTCAGATCGGTTAAAGACCCTATTGATCCCAATGACAAAGTCTATTGATCCCAAGGACAGAGTCTATTGTTCCCAAGGACAGAGTCTCGGTTAAAGACCCTAGACCCTATTGATCCAAAGGATAGAGTCTAGACCCTATTCTCTCAGATCGGTTAAAGACCCTAGACCCTAGGACAAATTCTCTCAGATCAGTTAAAGACCCTATTGATCTCAAGGATAGAGTCTAGACTCTATTCTCTCAGATCGGTTAAAGACCCTATTGGTCCCAAGGATAGAGTCTAGACCCTATTCAAGACCCTATTGATCCCAAGGACAAAGTCTAGACCCTATTCTCTCAGATCGGTTAAAGACCCTATTGATCCTAAGCACAGAGTCTTATTGATCCCAAGGACAGAGTGTATTGATCCCAAGGACAGAGTCTAGACCCTATTGATCTCAAGGACATGAAAGGAGTCTACTCAATCCCATGTTCTTATCTATTGGGGTTGATCGCTTCCACCATAGGAAGCTAAGAGAGGCTCTCTTCCTTTTATCAATAAAATTGGTTGATGATGGATGGAGTAACCATGTGAAACATTATACATACTCTACCCCTTTAGTTTTGAACCTACTCTACCCCCTTTGGTTTTGAATCTGTGACCTCTTAAGAGGAAACACATGCTCTTAACCATTAGGCTCACTCAAGATGTATGAACTTTTTAAAATTCGAATATTCTCAAATCCCTAGGAAATTGGTGGGTCTAGAACCATGTGGCACGAATCTAATTTAATTTGAGAAACATCGTATTGTAAAATGGACCATTTTGGTAAATAATATATATATATAGTATGAACTTATTAGAAATGGAATAATCTCAAATCTCTAGGAAATTGGTTGAGCCACTTTGGCATGAATATAATTTATTAAAAATTAATGCAACCTAACAAATTTAGTCATTGAAAAGCATTAAGACTAAACATACACTCAACATATTCCCTTGAGAACCACTCTAGGCAATTAATTAAAAAATAAAAAATAGATAATCAGAACTACCTTAAAAAAATAAATACATTATGCTATTTGTAATTTTAGTAAAAAAAAAATTGACAACCTTAATAAGTTAGTGAGTATACTCACACCCTAAAAAAAATATCCTCATAACTTAAAAGCAAAATGAATTCGTAATGATTTATCAGTTAAATAAACAAATAAGTAAAAAAAAACTAAATTAGACAATAAACCTCCAAAAATGTATAAACAAAATATTAGTTCTGGAAAAAATACAAAACACATGTAAAGAGTCTAATATCATCTTTAAATAACTTTTTCGAGATGGTTTTTTTTTTCATTGTAAAGATTGTATTCATTGGGAATAAAAAGTATTACAGATTGGCGTAGGATAGGTATTACATGTAATAACGCCCTCGCCCTTGATTTTATAAGAAATCTCATTACCCACCCTGATTAACTGTTCAAGGGACATAATTTTGCTCGGTGGACTGCCCGGGCCTGGGCCCTCTGCATAATAAGATATAGATTTTTTCTAGAAAGAAAATCTGGATATTATATTGAGGAGATATACAGACAAAAAGTTCAGGAGACCTGAAACGCCTTATGGCACAAAAAACAGCATGAAACAGCTTTCATGGAACAGCTTGCATGAAACAGTTTGTAGAACAATAGGCAGCATCTGAAAACATCTGAAAAAAACCCCTGTGGCAGATAACCAATATATGACATAACCTGTTACAAGAACCTATATCAGGATTTAGAGAAAAAACAAACCCCAAGGAGGCCAATCAGCTGTTCGGGGAGAACAGAGCAGAGACGGATTGTAGGACAAAGTTTGCAGAAAGTGTGGAGTCTTAAAAAATTATCCGATTCCGCCACCGCCAAAGAGACTAGATGGTGATGGGCAGAATGGGGCGAAGGGATTTTTGACGCCCCCACCAGGCAAAAGCTGCATCCACAGAGATGAAACATAGATGTTGAAAAGAGAAAAAATTTGCAAGGTCATACCAGATATGTTGGGCAGCAGAGCACTTGAAGAAGAGATGAAAATTTGTTTCCTCGTCCATCTTGCAGAGAGCACATCTGCTGGGGCCATGCCATGACCGCCGCCTCAAGGTGTCCCAGGTTAGGTTCTTGTTGAAAAGCACCAACCAGGAGAACAAAATAATCTTGAGGGGGCAACGAATCTTCCACCAGAAGACTGGAAAGCGCCGCGATGCAGGAGCATAAACAGAGATGAGATCTGCGTATATATCTTTTACGATTGCATGTGGAGCAGAGAAAGGGAGGGACCATGAAAGATGGTCAGCAACGTTGGAGCGCAGAAGACCACCCCGCTGGAGGGAGGTTGAGAGGTCAGACTAGAGGGGGATGAGGTCGATTGGGAGGTTGATATCATCAGCGTCTCGGAGCACAGGCTGGGAACCATCCCATTCCTTTATGATACGATCCCATGTATACAAGCCCGATCTTTGAAGGAAGAAAAGAAGAGGTGGGGGAATCTGCAAAGTTCCCCTGAATCCAGCAAAAGAGTCTAGCCCAATGTAAATCTTGCTGCTTGTGTGGATATTCCATTTCAGATTGCTGAGGAAATATCGCTGGATCCTTCGAAAGCTTGACCAGATTGCAGAGCCTCGTTTGATGCCAATAGAGTCGAATCTGAACCAGAAATCAATTCCCCTGCCTTTAAGGTATTTCTGCCTGACGATGTCACTCCATAGACTAGATCCATAAATACCCCTCCACAGTGATTTACAGATGAGTGCTGCGCCAAAAATTTTAATGTTCAGAATGCCCCATCCGTCATAATTTTTCGGCAGAGAGAGAGAGTCCAGCTTGGTAAGGTGGATTTTATACCGTTCAGCTTTTGCGCCCCAAATGAAACAGGAAATAATTCTGTTTATTGAATGTATAATGCATGGCGGGAGAAGGAAGAGATGTCCCCAGAAGACAGAGAGCTGAGTAAGAACGGATTTGACAAGGACCACCCTGCCTCCCAAGGAGAGGGTGCGAAAGCTCCAATTGGCAAGCTTATTGTGGAAGCGGTCAACAATCCAGTGCCAATCCTCCGACTTGTAGGAGCGACACTTCAATCTGAATCCAAGATACTTTATGCCCTCTGAAAGCGAAAAATGTTGAATGTCAAAGATCTGTGCAATCTGGGAGATAAGGAGGTCATCAACTCCATGATGATATAGAAAAGACTTTGCTTTGTTCATGGCCAGTCCCGATGCTCTGTGAAATCGATCCAGGATGGATTTGATGCATATCCAGGTAGCCATAGAGAGCATAGCAAATATGAGTACGTCGTCCACGAAGAGGCTGTGGGACATCTTGATGTTCTTGCAGATCCTAATTGGAGTAAATTCTTTCAGGGCCACCGCGCGATTGATGTGCAAGCTCATGGCGTCGATTGCAAGAATAAAGAGGAGGGGGGACAAGGGGCAGCCTTGCCGAAGGCCCCTCTCAGCCTTGAAAAAATGGGAAGGCTGTCCATTCACCAGAATCGCATAATTTACATTTTCGATACATCCCATAATCCAGCGAATGACTGCAGGAGAAAGCCCAATCTTGGCGAGAAGACATTGAAGGAATGCCCAGTCGATGACATCAAATGCCCGCTGAAGGTCGATTTTTAGGATGGCAGCATTGGTGTTATTTACAGCAATGGAGTGAAGGCATTCCTGAGTGGAGGCTACGGCGTCATGGATGATACGACCTTTGAGGAAAGCATGTTGGTTTGGAGAGAGATGGCGGGCCAGAGAATCCTTGATTCTAAGCGCAATTATCTTAGTGATGATCTTGAAGGAGATATTGCAGAGGGAGATAGGGCGGAAATCAGAGAAAGTATCGGGATCATCTTTCTTCGGAATGAGGGCTATGAGGGTAGAGGAGGTATGGCTGTGGATCTGTCCAGAATGTTTGGAGGCAAAGACCATACTCAGCAGATCATTTTTAAAGAGATCAAAGAAGTGGACAAGGAAGCCATAGTCCAGCCATCCGGGCCAGGGGCTTTGTCCCTTTTGAATGTTTTCATGGCGCGAAGGAGTTCATCCTCGTCAACAGGACGAGAAATTTCTTCATTCATAGCATTATCGAACATCACAGGCATAGGATCAATCCCCCATCGGATATCATTGAAAGTGATATCGCTTGATCTGCTGTACTGTTTTCTAAAGAAATTTACCGCAAGCCGAGTGATATCTCCCTGCGAGGTAGCCTCATGTCCTAATTCATCCTTGATTTTCCAGATGAATTTCCTTTCTCTGCGGGCATTGGCGAATTTATGAAAAAAATTTGTGTTTTTGTCCCCCAACGCGAGCCAAGTGGCTCGGCTCTTGAGCCGCCATTTTGCCTCTTCCTGTTTTAATAAAACAGATCTTCGCTTTTCGAGATCCCAGATGCGAGCCTTCCTTTCAAAAGAGCAGGAGGAAAAATCAGTGGAGTCCATGTAGGACTGAATTTCCAATTGGATCCTATTAAGGGCCGCTCTGTCTTGTTGATGTCGATTAAACTGCCATTTTTTGACCAGGACTCTGAGCTGAGATAATTTTTCTCTGAAGGTGGAGAAAATGAGATTTGTTTGCTCTCGGGCCTTTATGTCTTTCCAAGCTGTCTGAATAAAGAGATTGAAGGCAGGGTCCAGGAGGAGACTATTATCAAACTTGAAAGAGTAGCCCCTTTTGAAGATCTTGCCTGGCCACGTTAAAAGGATGGGGAAGTGATCAGATATCATGACATTCTCCACAGACAATTTTGGAAGAAATCTAATAGAGCAATTATTATTTCAAGCCAAAGTATAATTTTTCCAATTTAATTTCCTTTAATTTTTTCCATTGTGGAATGTAATACTCGTTAAATCTTGATCCCCAATTTGTTTTTTGCACTACGGATCACATATCTATATCTTATTATGCAGAGGCATAATAAGATATAGATATGTGATCCGTAGTGCAAAAAACAAATTGGGGATCAAGATTTAACGAGTATTACATTCCACAATGGAAAAAATTAAAGGAAATTAAATTGGAAAAATTATACTTTGGCTTGAAATAATAATTGCTCTATTAGATTTAGGTTTTTATATTTACATATATTCTCTTTTAAAGATTTTATTTGGAAATCATTTACCTACGTTTTATCTTTTCATCATTATTTAATAGTAAACCATTAAACATAATCCATGACTCTAAAAAAAAAAAACAAAATTAAATATTTTTAATATTTAACCAAAAAAATCTAACCCATAACCTATTTTTTTAAATCCAAGTTAGATACTTTTGGAAGATCTTTGCCACAAATTAAAGAGTGCTTTTTAGTGGAGTTGGGAAAGTTGGGATTTGAATAGGAGTAATAATTTTTTTTGAATTTGCTTTTGCTAAATATTAATTAAAAATAATTTTATTTATTTTATTATTTTGGTAAGTATGGTGATGAAACAGATTTAAAATTGTTATTTAAAAGTAATTAAATTTTTTTTTTTTTTAAATTCACAAGTTTATATTTAAAATAAGAAAATAATATAATTTTAAATGCTATAGTTTAATTGTTATATGTTTTAGAGGTTTTCGTTTTTCATATTTTCTTGTAAAACTTGTTTAAAGTTCACCAGAAATTTGTTGGAATTATAAGTTTCATCTATAAACTCTGCACAATTCTAATATCTCAATTTTTCAAAGTACAAAATCCATTTAAGTATTTAAAAGTAGATTTTAAATAACAAAATAACTAATTTAACCAAAAATCATTTATCTGCATAACATAGGATACTTAGACATCCATTTTAAACAGTATTTCCAGAAACACATTAAGAATAAATTGAAAAAAAAATTGTAAATTGGTTAGTTTCTTTTGGCCATAGTTTACCTATTAGACTTATTGGAGAGTTTTTTTGGCACATTTTCGGGTCAAAATTGCCCAAAATCAAGCAGTGGCTGCTAAAATCACAAGTTTGAGTTGTGAACTCTTAAAAATTGAGTGCCCTTTCAACTTACTGAATTCACATATGCCAAACTCTGTTTAAATTGCAAAATTGAAGATTTGACCCAAAAATAATTTTGCCACCAAAAACTCTAAAAAATTAATAGTCAGACAATACAAAATCAACTACTTCACATGTCCTTATTTAATTAACAATCCTCTACCATCTTAATAGTTCTACTATTTTACACTAGCGAACGAAATAATTGAAAAGTAAAAAAAAAAACAAAAAGTATGAAGAGTTTTACAAAAGCCCAAATATGAGGCACCTGAAACAAAGATCCAACTGCTTTTATGGATTGAAGAATCAGAGTTCTATCCAAAGTAAAGATAACAGTGAAATAATGTCTTCTTTCTCCTAGATCTGATAAACAAATACTATATATATATAGAAAAACTTGTTATCCCTGTTTTTCTCTGAGTATTGGTAATCTTGCCTTCCACCATTGAAGTATTATGTCTTAATGACCATATTGAAAACTTGTGAATCCTTTCCTTTCCATAAGAACTTTTGCACTCGGTTCTGTTGTTGTTCTTTCACGGTTTTTCACCAATTTATTAACCATGTAAGAGCTCTGCAACGCAAACCTCCAAACAATCATCTCTTCTGTCCAATTCCCTCACCACGCATTTTCTTCTTAGGTTAATAGATGGTCATACATTTGTTGTCCATCATAAATCCAGGTTACCATAAAATTATGTTGTTGTCCATCCTGCTTCTGCTTAAATGTCATTTGTTATTTTTTTCTATGGTCAGATATTCCTCATGTACGTGCAAATAATCTCAATAAAACCTTATTATTTCAGTTACTATTGGAGATGTATGCTTGAAATTGTATGACCAAATTTGGGTGAAAAGACCATTTTCTCTATAACTTAAATGGTGTATATATAGAATATTTCAATTTAGGTCATAAAAAAAATATTGTACCATTAAAAGAGTACATTTTATTGATATATTGTTCATAATAAACATTTATTATGTAAATTTTCTATATATATATATATATATATATATATATATATATATATATATATATATATATATATATATATATATATATATATATATATATATATATATATATATATATATATATATATATATATATATATCTATCTATCTATATATATATATATATATATATATATATATATATATATATATATATATATATATATGGAAATAAACTTGAATATACAACCAGTAAATTTCTTTCCTTTTTTTCCATATAATTTACCAAGTGATAATGCCCAACCCAAACTATTTTATAATTATACTTTCCATTCAAAACTTACAACATAGTATACACATCTTATGGAAATGCAATTGAAGGACTAGACGTTGTGTTGCTTTGCCTGGTCTATAAGAAGAGCATCAAGAGGGCCTTTTCCATGAAAATCTTGGCTTGTATAGCCAGTTACATACTCCCTAGCTTTAATAGCCTTGTACAGGCTATGATGGGCTTCATCGATCAATTCAAGGGTGACAACAATCAACACATCAGAATGTGGCATAAAAAACATGACAATTGACATTCGACTCGGATTTGTATTTGCCACTACCCGGTGCTCGACACTCTTGTATTTCCCATTGCTTACTATCTGCCATTAGATAATCCTTCTACCATTTTACAAACACTATGTGAAGGTTTAACCGATGTAACTATTCTAAAGTAGACAAACAATTGAACTGGCAAAAGGAGATCAAAGAATGTCACTTACTTGTAACAAATCCCTGATGTTGACAATAAGAGCTCCAGGAATAGGGGCTACAATAAACCACTGCTCATATTTTCAGACTTGGGGACCCTCCACCCCATCGTCAAGTAGAAAAGTCAGTATATCTCCATCTGAATGCGATCTACGGCCATTCACCGAATTTGGTTAAGGGCAAGGAAAGTAATAATTGATTCTGAGTTGGAACAAAGGTTCTTTGATTAGGGTTTGGATATAATTTGGGTCTAGCCCTAAACCCTCTAACAGAAGACTCAACAACTTCTCTATAAGCCTCATGATCTCTTCCCCATATTTTTCATGTGTTTCCCTTCATAGTGTGTACAGTAGTGTATCAGAATGGATGCAATCTCATATCAAGGTTTCAATTATCACACATCGTATATGTGTATAGAGTTGTACCTATATGTGGAGGGTGTTTTGGGTCATTGCTCAATGACTTTTCCCCACTTTGGAGAATTATAATGAATAAGGGCATCGACCCAATCCAGGACCGTGTCATCAGAAATGTCAAAGAACTGGCCATAGCCTTCAAGCATATGAGTTCCAGGGGTCACAGGACACTGTTCACGTTTCTCTTTAGGAGAAAGATAAAAAAAAAGTCCCATGAAACCCGTTTCATAGTCTCTATCAATGAAAAAGGTATGCCATGATTTATTATCTTTAAAACAATTGAAAACCCATGAAATTACAAGGCTAAACAATAACCAAATTTGTTGGATGACCGATAGAGGAAAGGGAAAAATGAAAATGCCAAAATTGTGATCCCATACAAACCTGAAAGAGACCACATTCCTGGGATGCTAAGCTAATTGTCTCACAGTCTTGAAGCATTGGTCTATGTCTTCTAAGCCTGTTAGGTCGATGATAGGAAGAGAGTGTTGGACTTGAAGAGGACGAATTGGCCTCAAATCGGATGGAAGGATGTAATGTTTAGGGACTTCCTTCATTTGCCTTTCATGGAGTGTTTGCACAAGATCAATGGGTCTCTTAAGTCTTTCAGACTGCCTCAAAAGAGCCTCCATGGCAGCAGATGAAGAATCCATATTCATAGTAGGCATTGGAATTGGAGTGATGTGAAAATTGGAATTGGATCTAAAACCTCGAAGACATGATTATAGGATCCAGGGCCCTCTGAAATAAAAATATTTGCAGATAGGCCAAACCTTGGGCAGTTCCTACTACTACATTGTAACATTGTTCCCATGTCAAACATCCTATGTCTCTACCACTGTCGTCGCCGCCCTAATCCGGATGCAAGAATAATCATTTATCTAGAGAGTCGTTGTCCATGAGCTCATAAAACAGGAGCCTCTGGCGGGCATTGTTCCTCCCCCTCCTTGAAGAGTTGCAGAGTGAGCTCTTATACAGAGAGACCTATTCAGAATGCTTGAAATTGGAGTAAAATCAGAGGACAAAATAGGTGGTGAGGGTGTTAGGCTACAAAACCTCTACTAAATGTTCATATGAGATTTCTGAGTTCTTCTTGCAGCAATTCTCACCTTCTTGTTTATGGTGTCCTCCATTTTCAATGTCATAAACTCCACGAAAAATTAAAATGCGCTCTCTTGAAACTCCTCCAGTGCGCACATATGTCAAGTGGAGACAAGAAAGGTGGCTTAAAATTATGTGCACATATATTAGACAGATAGTACGAGAAGTGTACACTAAAATCATAGGTTCACTGATTCAAAATAAAGGCATATCAGCCTCATTATTCATTCATTAAAAAAAAATTGTATAGAAATTAAAATATTAATTCGCTTTTTTTAAGTAATTATGTTCATCTTCCCATTCCAAAAAAAAAATCAAATATAATATATTAATAGTTAATAGAAATACAATTATAATAGTTAATAATATGGATGATTTTGTTTATGATTTTAAAGTGTAATTATGCATATTATACTTAACATAAGAATTGTATTTTAACGTATAAATAATAATCTATCTCATATATGAAATGAAATAAAACGCAGGAAAATAAATAGAACATATATAGAGTTAATAATGTGTATTACAATAATGTGGTGCAAACCCAATTTATTAATAAATGAAATACATAATACTATAGAACACACATTGGCTAGAGTGGTGGTAGCTATCTTTGAACATAAAGATATGGTGGCTATGTGCATCCGTAAAAGTTATTACAAGAGGTAGAGAGAATGACCTTTTAAAATAAATCATGAACCCTAGAGGTCCAAAAACGTAACTCTAGAAGGTGAAATGCCAAAAGGTTTGTCGACCCTAATGGGGTTAGTTGGTACATCAACTTCCCAAGGTCATAACTTTTTCATATGAGTTCCATTTTTTGTGCTCAGTGACCCATTGGAAAGGTCTAGGTGAGAATTACACATTCTGACATATGCCTAGGTGACAACCTATAGCTATCACTTGGTCCCTCGCCATATAAAAAAAAATTGTTTAGGGCCTCAAAACAACCTTGAAAGTTCAATACCCAAAGAAATGTAGGAAAAACGCTAAGATGGAGAATTGTGTTTTGAGTCAATCGAGTAGGTGGATGGCCACTGATATCCACCTGGATCTGTCCTCCCCCCTTAGGAAGAAATGATCTTCATTTCATTGAGTTCCCTCATCAAATGCATAAATTTCTACTGAATTTGTCTCTTGGTGAGCCACTTACCTTGTTGAATAAGTTGCCTTGTTTTCACAACCCGGTAGAGTTGTATGTGTTGCTAGTGGGTATCATTTGTCTTAGTGCGCACGATCTGATCCATTATACCCTATTCAATGCAGTCATGATATATTTTTGTGGGGGACAATTGCTCAGTTGCCTCTGAGGTGTCCAATAAAAGTGAAAAATATGGTTGAAATAGCTCCACATTATACATTGGGTGCAAGCCAAGGAAAGGGGGAATACTTAATTCAAAAACATTGTCACCCACAACCTTTATTATTGTGTAAGGCCCATATCATAGTGGGTTAAGCTTCCAATTAGGGCCTGTGAGGTGCTCTTTTTGTAAATGTAACCACACCTTATCAACAACATAAAACTTATATGGAACCATGTGTTGGTCATGTCACTGCTTGTACTTGGCATTAGTTTTCTGCAAGATATCATGGACCTATTGTTGGAGATGCTGGATCTGCTCAAAAAATTTGGCTACCCTATCTACCTCAACCTAAGCATGGGAGGACTCTGTCGGTGCAAATGCAATGGGAATAACCACATCAATTGAGGCCAATGGTTGGAACCCTAGGCACACCTAAAAAGGATTATGGCCAATAGAGTTGTGAAGGACTTTGATATAGCTATGTTGAACATATAGAAGGATTTCATCCCATGTACACAAGATTTTGGATTTTTACATGTGTAAAATATGCACAATCATCCTAGTGACCACTTATTTGTCCCTCTGATTAGGGATGGAATGGATTCAATTTGTTCAACTTTGTATCCATGAGACACCATAGGTTGGACCAAAAGGTGCAATGGAACCTTTTATCCCTATCTGAAATAATCGTTTGAAGTAACCCAAAATGAACCCAAACACACTCAAAGAAAATTTTAACAGTGGCTTCAACTCTAATACTCTTCTGGCAAGGTGCTAGAATGGCCATCTTAGAGAATTGGTTGACAACCATAAACACACAATCATTACCATGCTTGGTGGATGGAATATCTAACATTTAATCCCTAGAAATTGATTCTTGGGGCTTGTCTGGGGTAGATAGAGTAGTGTAAAACCCTTGCTTCTTGATGGTTGGTTTGGCAATGGCACATGAAGTGCATGATCTAATATACCAACAGACATTATGTTCAAGCTTTGGCCAGTAGAAATATTATTGAAGTATTGTTACTCTCTTCTCCACACCAAAGTTCCATACCACCTAAATGTAATGTGCCTCCTAGATTAGCTTGTCATGCTCACTTGAAGGAACACAAAGGTGGCTTGGGTAGCACATTAGAGTGCATCCTAGAGGTGGAATTTTGGAATTTGCTTGCCTTCCATCAACATTCGGAATGTGGAAATAAAGTCAGAGTCACTATTGTATAATAGTTGCCACCTAGAGATATTGTTCCCACAAGAGTTAATGATTGTGGTTAGCTTCACAATTAGGGTCCGATTGAGGCAATCTATGTCATGATTGGTGCTAACCTTCTTGTATTTGATTTCCACATGGAATTTTTGTAGGTATGTGGATCCTTTTTTGTGGCGAACATTCTATAACTTTCCTTGTGACCATATAAATTGCAAAGGCATGTTATTAATGTCGATGATAGTCTCCTTCCCCATAATATAGTGTTTCCATTGTCAACAACCATGCACAATGGAGTACATCTCCTTATCATAAGTGGGCTATCTCCAAACAATATTAGAGAATGTTTCACAATGATAGGCCACCAGATGTACTTGTTGAGTGAGGATTGCATCAATGTCATAGTCAGATGCATTCATCTCAATCTCAAATGTTGTTGCAAATCAAGCAGGGTGAGGATTGGTGTGGAGCAAAGGCAGTGTTTTAAATCCTCAAATTCCTTTTGTTGTGGGTTAGACCAGAAAACTTTGTTTTTTCTCCTCCCTTGGTCACTTGACTCAAATTCCAAGTGATATAAGAGAGCCCCAACACAAATCTTCAGTATAATTTAGAAAGTCCCAAGAAGCTATGAAGTTATGTTGAAGTCGCTGAGGTTGGCCAATCCTGATTGAATTGGATCTTGGTTGGATCCACATGTGATGTAGGAGCATCATAAAACTCAATTGACTAAGAAGGTCAACCGTTTTGCTAGAGGAGTTGGTTCCTCAAAGTGTGGATTTGGTTAGATTAGGAGAATTATTTGTTTTCCATGTAATCTAGTAAATGAAGTAACTTATTTGAGAAGTTTGAGAGGTTTTGTTTTTTAAACCAAAATTAGGCGATTTGATCCACTATTCATGGATCTAGAAGAAAGCTCATTATTGTATTTATTCATTGTTTGATTTAAATAAAATAAGAAGTGTGTGTAGCAAGTGTGATTGAATTATTTTTCTCCCAAACCAATTCTTATGCAACCTCTTGACGGTGCTATAAATCCACCAAAAAAAGGGTTCTCCCCGATATGAGGTCCCAACTAGACCTCACACTGTTTGGAGTAGGAGCCCCATCTAGATAATAGGCCTGACCACCATTATTCTTAGGGATTTTCCTTGGCTGCAATTAACAACATAAGAGATTATACAAACAATCTTTGAAACAAGCAAGTTGACACCGTGAGGCATACAATTATAATGCATGTAAGGTTCTTCCATGAACATAGTAGAAAGAGTGAGACTTTAAGAGAAAAGTAATATTACTATTCTAGAATAGACGCACAAGAGCATGGAAAGAATCATTAGTTAACCTGTGAAATAGTTCACATAGTAACAATGACCATGAAAAAAGTAATAATGCACATTCAATAAGATGCATACTAAAGCCAACGAAATAGTTCATTTTCATTAGTATGTGTAAACATAAACATACACAGAAAGTAATGAAAGAATAGTCTTACAATCACGCACGACATATGCATGAAAGTGCATCGGCTCCAAGAACTTCATATATTAATTGAAAGTCCCAAGATACACAATTACAATGATGCAACACTAGCCCCAATAATGGAACATTCAGTCACCACTTGCTCCTCCAAAGAATTATCTTCTCTCCTATGCCAAGTTAGAGAAGCCAAGGTGAAAAGTGCTTTTCTTGAGCTATGAGGGTGCATATATAACAAATGAGGTGACTCTCCACCTCCTTTATGATTCTTGACCTTCCCTCATGACTTTTCAAATCCCTATGTGACCTATGAGATTCTACATGACTCTAGGACTTTCTAGTGAATTTGAAATTCCATGTGGGACCCTTGGGCTTCCACACATTTTACATTTTCTCATTTTTTGGAAATTACATAATTACATTCCATAAATAATGTGGCAAAAATACATTGACCACATATGACTTTTGTGATGACACTTTGAGAAGCCATGACTTGGTGATGATAACATAAGACTTCATAGTGCATAAAGGCCAAGCTCTTATCCTTTTTGGTGTCTTAAACTCTTCATGATTGATTTGTAAGGTGCTTCATATTCATCCTCCAAAGGATCTGATTATAGTACTAGAGCTTTTCATGTCATCTTAGTCTCCATCCATTTGTCATGGTCCAAGGTTCCTCTATTCTTGCATGATAGTATCTTTGTGACTTATTTCCATAGGTGTCCTTCTTGTAACCTCTCTTACTAACTTCCTTGATCATCATCATGCCATGATAGGGTGATGTCACCTGCAAATGAAATTCACTCATGAAAAGAAAACATCAGTCCCATAATCACCTATTCTACCTTTTCTCATGTGAGGCATCTTGTGATGAGATAATGGATAATAAATGAGAGGGAAGCTTAATGATTTCATAGTTCATAGAGCTAGGAGGTTGAGTGAGGGTATGGGAATTGTAAATACATAGTCCATAGTCTACTAAGGAGAAGGCAAGTCAAGGGTTGCGCAGTGGGAAATTTCAATTAGCAAGAGTGGTAGGAGTAGGCACTGTGACTGTGCAGTGCGTAGTGATTAAGGGAGAGACTCACGGATTCACAGTTGAGCACTGTAGTGAGCCATATATGGTCCTTTTTTCCACTATAACTACACAATGTGGAGTTGAGGAAAGGCAACACAAGGGATTTCACAATTGAGCAAGTTAGGGAGACAAGAGAGGCAAGGTTGCACACTGTAACTATGCAATGCATAGTGATTGAAGAGAAGGCTTAGGGGACTGCATAGTTGAGCATTGCAAGGGTCCAGCTGAGGCTACACTATCCATTGTGATTGCGCAATGTGAAATAAAATTCAGGGTTGGTGAATACTGCACATTGAGCAAGTGCAACTAGGAGAATTGAGTGATTGAGCACTAGGATTATGTAATGCGCAATTGAGGGAGACTGTCCTCTAGGACTGTGCAGTGCGTAGTTCCAGGAGGAAGAAAGTTCTTCAATGTGGATTAGGACCGTGTAGTGCGTAGTTCCAAGAGGAAGACATTGCTTCAATGTGGCTTAGGACTGTGCAATGCGTAGTTTCTAAGGGTTTAAGGGTTGGTCCATGATCAAGCAAGTTGCGAGGATAGTGTAAGCTTCGAAAATTACTATGTGTGAGATCAATGTGACAAGTGACTAAGAGTATATAGCAGGTCTTAAACATAGTCACACACATGTATTCACCCAAGAACATGACAAGTGGACACATAGTACCCAAAACCAACAAGCATACCATGAAATGATAGTAGAATGACACTTGTCTCCAAGTGCGACACTTAATATGTACCTTTACGACACAAATGTCGCAGTGCAACCAAAAGATGTTCCATGCCATAAGAATGTGTCCAGTACATGTTCTAAGGATAAATAACATCAACTAGTGCCAAATAGTGCACTAGAGCTTCCTCTAAAAGTGTGCTAAGGTGCTCTTAAGATTCATGAAAACGAGTGAAAGTTACACATGTTGACATAAAGGAAACACAAGCGATGCATGTAAGAATGAAAAAAGGAAAAAGAGACACTTGCGAGAGTAAGAATAAGTGAAACTGACACTTGAAAAAAACTAAAGAAATTGAAAGTGACACATGTGAAAGCAAAAGAAAAGAAAAAAAGTGACACTTGCAAAAGTGAAAGAAAGAAAAAATGACAGTCACCAATGTGAAAGCAACACTTAAAAAAACAAAAGCATGCAAAAGTGACAGTTGAGAAAATTCACTCGAATGATAGTATAGTTACAGTTGAGAGTGAGAGAATTCTCTTTATTCTCCAAAGTGTACAGAGATCGAAAGTGAAAGATGACTGTGAAAAAAATCTTTGAGTTAAAATATTTAGGAGACAAGAGTGAGGTGGCTATTACTAAGAGGTTTGACAACACCGAATGGAAGAATTGCACTATCACTGTCAACTAGAATTGTGCACTAACTATTCATAAGGAATGTGCAATCACTATCCCTAATAACTACACAGTTATTGTCATCAGGGATTGCGCAATGTCTAGGAGTTGCATGATGTCTAGGAGTTGTGTGATGTCTAGGAGTTGCAAAATGTCTGACACTAAGGACTACACAACTACTGTCACTAAGGACCTTTTAGGCACTATTTACAAAGACCACACAGTGGCTATTTTCCAAGACTGGGCAATGCTTATCCTCAAGGGTAGAAAGTGACTATTAGACTTGCTAGAAAGGGGTGCGCTTATGAATGCATCAAAGGCCAAGGATGTGTAAGCAAGTGGTTTAAACACTTAGAGTCTTTAGAAAAACATCAAGTGATCATGACGTGACTATGAACAACTTGAAACGATAGATCATAAGATCACAAGGATGCTCCAAAGTTCAAGCGTAGGAAAAATTTTGGAGGGTGTTTGTCGCGGCAACAGCACAATTATATATATATTTGAATGTGCACTTGTATATTATTAACATTGCAGGGTATTGTGTTGTGGTTGGGATTTATTTAATCCCCATAAGTGAGATAGAGGCATCCATTCCCATATAATAAGCCCCATATAATCTAATGGTGGAACCCTTGAGATTTTGACATCGAAGATAGAGGCGCCCACATCAGTATAATAGTTTCATAAATTCTTTCATTAAGATCTTTAACGAGACCTTGATCGAAATACACAAGCAGAGGAGCTAAGAACTTAGTCATTTTCCCTTTTGGTTGAATTTCATCACTTGATAGGTGTCGAGAGACAAAATAAACTTTCCATTAACAAATATTCGACAAGAGATAGGCTCGGGGTGACGTGTCTTGGGAGTCCTTTCCCTGGAAGATTAAAAGAGTTGTGACACGAGGGAACCACCAGGATGACAAGGACTGGGATGATCTGGAGGATCCAGTGACATGGAGAGCATCAGGATAAGGTTGACCTAGCATATTGGACAATAAGGAGTTACATGGGAAATGTAAGTGTACTATTGAAAGGATTGAATTTGGGGTCCACTTTAGACAAAACTTGAGGGATGCGATTGTTGGAAATATTCACATCATGGAATCTATATTCCAAAAGAAAATCCTTTACGCATTGTTTGGAAGAGTCAGGCTGACACAAAGCCAGGATGATGTGTAAAGGAAATTTCATGTGAGGTTGTCAAACATGGAATGGATAAGGGAGTGTTGACTCCTCCCGGAAGAAAAAGGCATTGCATTCTTGGAAAGGAGTTCGGGGTTGGCACTTGACGAAGTTTATAACTAATGGGACTTTTCACTTCCCAAAATCTCTCTCTGGGAAGGATTTCCATTTACGCATTATTTGAAAGTGCGGGGTGACAAGGATTGGGCAGACGTGGCACCTATATAACGAGGATAGCATTGGGGTGACATGTTAAAGTGTGGACCCACTTCTTCCCCACGTTCAATCATTGTGGTCACAAGACATTGTCATATTACGTGGAGAAGGAGGTAAACTCAAAGTTTCGGGGGTTGAATGCTTGTGGGTCACACATATGATGCATATTATTTAAATTCATACCCACCTTTTTATGTAGAGGAGGACAAAACCTTGGTATCAGTGACTATTAATAGAAGGGCTTACGCCCATAGCTTTAAGCCCCTCTTCCATCCAAATATATATAACAATTGGCTCTAGTGGTTATTTGTTAAATAAGTCTTGAATTTAATGGTTCTGAAGTAGGCTTAAGGGTCTAAATTCAAAATTTGATCAAATATGTATGTATTTAAGCTCTAGGTATGCATCAACATGTAACCCATGCTCTACAGAAGTTTGTAGCCATGGTCGGTGTTCATAATTTATATTTTAGCCCTTGAAATATATAATGAAAATATAAGACATGTTCTTCATGTCATTTTATTTCATTATCCCTTGAAAAGATTAATATAAGACATGTTCTTCATGTCAGTTTCAAAAGAGAAAATTTTGAATTTTAGGCTCTAAACTTGTCAAGTCATCCCTCCTTCAAGTCAAGTTAGACCCAATGAAGATACACCCATTCAAATAGGAAGAACAATATATATAAGCCTACACTCGACCTCCTCCAAATGACACTATTCATTCTCTCACACAACAAAATATATTATGGGAATCCAAGTGAAGAAGAAGAAGGATGAAGAAGGACAAATTCATCTCTAGCATTTATCTCTCTCTCCTTCACTTCGCACGTGTGACTTTCAAGCATATTCTGGGTAGCAAGGCCAAAATTTTGGGCATAATATTATGGGTGTAAGGGCCGAGTTTCTGGGCAGATTCTAGGAGGCTGAATTTAAGCCTAGGTAGATTAGAGAGGGCCAGGGTTGTTGGGTGAAAGATTGACTTGAAAATAGGGTTGGTTGACTAAGTTTGATTATAGCATTGTAGGTCAATTTGACCATCATATTGACTAGACGAATTAGGTGTACCTCTTGTTGAACTTAAGAATTTATCTAAGGAAAAGGTTGTTGATAGTTTCCCCAAGTGGGATTTCCTAGGGTAAATCTTGTGTTCTCTTTTTGCATTGTGATCTCTATTTTTCTTGTACCTTTATGGTTGAATTTCTAAAGTGTAATTGCTTAATAATAAATTGAAAGTGCTAAAAGAAGATCTACATCATTAGAAGTAATTATCAGTATTTCATAAATTATTGCATGAATATATTGCACTTGAAAAAAAAAATGTTCATCCACAAAGTAGCCCAAGTATTGAATCCTTTGCATGGCAAATGAGAATTTCTATAAATTGGCATACAACTTATGTTGTTGCAAGATGCTCAAGACCTACTAAATGTGTTGCTAATGTTCCACCCAGGTTCTGCTAAAGATGAGGATGTCAACCAAGTATACAGCCACAAAAGAGTTTTTGAATGGTCACAACATATCATCCATTATCATCATGAACATTACTGGAGAATTAGTCAAGCCAAAGGGAATGATCGACCACTTGAAAATATCGTCTTTATATTTGAATGTTGTCTTCCGTACATTAGTTTTTTCAATTGGAACTTGGTGGTATAAATACTGTGGATCAGTCTTACTTAAGAACTTGGAACCCTTAAGATGGTCAAGAATATTGTTAATCCTAGGGATTAGTTATCTATTCTTAACACCAATATTGTTCAAGGCTCGATAATAAATACATAGTCCCCTTGTCCCAACCTTCTCCTGCACCAATATAATTGGACTCTCACAAGATTAGGAGCTTGGTCAAATGTGGCCCCTTTGGATGAGATCATGAATATGAAATTTTATTTTCTCACTCTCCAAGAGAGTGTTTATATATTGGGTCATTACATAAGGGCTCTCCATGTATTAAGTCATTTGATTTTTGACCTAGAAATGTAGAGGCGCCCCCATAGATGGAGCTAAGATATCTATGTATGTCTCTACAATCTTGTCCACTTGCTTCTATTGTGTAGAGAGTCCTCATGCAGAGGTTTCGGTGGTTGCAGTGATATTCCTTTCACCTTCTGACTAAATCATGAAGATAGAAAACTTTTCAATTTGAAACATTACCTTTTGGCATTGTTTTGCATCGACAAAATTGAAGTACTTGGGACTACCTATGGTATCATGTAGCACTGCCATTTGAGAGTAACAATGACACTACAAGGAAAAGACTCGTAAACAACATGACATTTACAAATATAGGGTTTTCCTAAAATAACATCACAAGCTTCAAGTGGGGAAACATCACAAAATACCACATCTTTGAAGGGCTTGATGTCGTAGGAAAGGAAACATTGTTGGCTGACACAAATGTCTCTTCCATGGCTCAATCAACCAATGGTGTATAGTTGGGGGTGTGACACTATTTGTACCTTGAATATCTTGTTGACAAATACTAACATTAGGTTATTTTCGCTCCCACTATCAACAATCAAATGGGCCCCCCTTCACCCAGATATGTGAGTGGAAGAGGTGCTCTCCCTCTTCAAGCTCCTATGACTCGTCTAGTTGGGTCTTTATGATCATGATGGTAGCACTGGGTTTTGCATTAGTGATATGCTTCCCTTTATCTTATTCTAAATCAAAATCAGAGTCAGAGGTTATTTCTTTTTCTTTCAACTATGCTAACAATTATTGTTTTGAGAAACATTGATCAGTGTTGTGCCAAGGGATTTTACGGAACTCACACCACTTTCCATTGTCCTTTTTTGACTTCCTATCACCCTTATTTTCCAGTAACTTGGCTTGGTTGTCTTGAGGTTGAATCTCCTTGCTTTGTCCCTTGATTTTTTAGTTAGGGGTTCATTTTCTAGGCTTCTATTGTGGCATATTTGTAAGCTTAAACTCCCTCTTATTTTGTTTCTTCACTTTTTGTCTCCATTTTCATAGCATAATGATAAGTGGCTCCCAATGAGGATAATTCCAGGAAATATCTCTATGTTTAGATATAATTACCTGAGAGAATGGTGTTTTAACATAAAGAAAGAACCTTAGAGGTCCAAAAGCCTAACCCCAGAAGATAAAACACTAAAATACTTGTGGGCCTCGATGGGGTTAGTTGATACATTAACTTCTCGAGCTTGTAACTTTTGCATACAATCTATGTTTGGCACTCTCAGTAGCCAACAGAGTAGGTGGATGGAAACTGATATCCACCTGGCTTAAATAAGGCGGTGAAGCACTTAGTAATTAAAGGGAGATGAATTTTAACAATCCCTCCTTCATTCTAACTTTGTACAACTATTACAACCAAGTAATAAAATTTAACAAAAATCAGTAACATCTTCAACTCTTCCACCTTATACTCATGGTATGAAACCTCATGAGTCTCAACAAAGGTTCACATAAAAAAATCGAATACTAGATTCCAAATATGAAGTATGGAAATATCACTATGTAAAAAATGAGCCAAATAACATGTATATGTACATTTATGTGAACCTAAAACAAGTGAGAGAACTAGGATGACAAGGGAGTTGGTTTCACATCTAACACAACCTAAATTCAAAAATGTCAAGTAATAAAATCTACCAAAAAAAGTGCAAAAGAATTAGATTCCCTTAGCTAGGTCCAAATACCATCCATGTAAAGTTTGAAGACTATCAAGTGAATATAGATGTCCATAAGACCACTCTCAAAAAACAACAAATAAACAAATTGTTAATAATCCAACTAAGTACAAGAAGTGTTAATCATCATCCAAAACTACTATCTTGATAAACCCATGCATGATGCTACAAGGTGTGAATGATAACCCCACCAAAACACTATTAAGAAGTAATCCACATGAACTATTGGTACTATCTCAAATCTTGAAAAAATTGATTGAATCTTCAAATGCAAAAATGGAAAATCGTCCCTTAACATTGAAAAAATATTATACATGCCAAAATCCTTAAAACAATAGTTGTGAAATTATTTCAATGAATATCCTTTAAAGGTCAATCTAGCCAATCTAAAATATACATGCGAGTGATCATGTCAAAATCATTGGATATTGAACCCACCATCTTGAATAAACCTTGATTCTTAAAATCACGATACAACCTCAAAAATTGGTGTTTGACAACTAGTGTCTACCTCGCTATTAGATGAAAGGTTAAAAGTCCTTGGACCTATTTTTTTATTCCATTATTGTATTGTTGACAGTGTTGGATTCCACCAACATTCAGTAAGGGGATCTCCCCAATGTGAAGTCCCAATTATACCTCACACTGTTTGGTGTAGGAGTCCCATCCAGTCATATGGTCCGACCACCATTTGGAAAGGTTTCAAAGATATTCCTTAGTTATGATTACACACAAGATAATGCAACACCTCTTTGGGGTAGAAAGTATGTAAGCTTTGTGAGACACCCAATGTAAGGTGTACGAGGGAGACTTAGACAGTTGGTAGGGAAAAGAGCCACCAGTTAGAAAAGTAATAGTACTATCCAAAAGGGGGACCCTGGAAGGAAGATAAATACGTGTTGATTACCTGTAGATTAGTCCACATAATAAACAACAATCATTAAGGCATAACAACACGTATTCAATAATAACCATACATAAGCAACAAATTAGTTCATTAACTTAGTATGTGATTAAAGCAACATATACCATAAACATAACAAGAATAATCCTACTATATCTATGATACATGTATGAAGAAGTGTCAGCTCATTGAGTTTCTGATTAAGAATGAAATATTTGAGGTAGATTGTTACATAAATGAAACACTATATCCAATAGTGGAACATGAAGCCACAACTTGCTTCTCCAAAGAGTGATCTATCTCCTACGTATTACAAGAGAATCCAAGACTTTAGCTTAAGTTATGAGGAGCTATTTATAACAAAAAATAATGACCTTTGAGCTTCCTCATGACTCTTTGACTTCTATGACTATTCATATTCTATTCATGACTCATTACATTCCATATGTGACTATTCACATTCCACATGTGTCCCTTGGACTTCATTACATACCATTTATTACATAAGAAAAATTACATATGAGACGGTGGCCTAATAAGAAAAAACTGATAATGGGACAAATTCTCATCAAATTGATAAATCATTTGCTTCCTCATGGATTTCATTTGTAATGTAATTTTTCCATGCTCTGAAATCTGTTGAAATGGCTTTGATCTGAACTGGAAAGTCCCCTATGTAGCACATCTTCACCTCTAGTGCCTTCGTCAATATGGTCTTGGAGATTGAATGTACATTATTCCATATCATGAAAGTTGCATATGGGATTTAACAACTGTGATGGAATACTATAGAATAATGTCCTTGGTGACCTCCAAACATTCATATTTTGTTGCTTGTTTGATATGCTCATTGTATTGCCAGATCTCCTAGAAGATGATATATTTTCCTTTGATTGCCTCAAATGTACCTATCGAAGGCATCACATGCTTCTGTGTTAGAGACTCAACACCATTGTGCAGTTAATTATATGCAATAGTACTAATCGACCATTCTCCAAGACACATGTAGTTCTGATGGTGGAGCCTCAATTGAACTTTATCTATCTCAATGACAATCCTATATTTCTTCTCCAAATGTTGCAGAGCATTTGAATACTTGACAACCCACTCTTGATGATGGTCGAATGTTTTTTTTCTACCTTCAAGATTTTCACCGCTTCATGTGGTTTCTTATGAATGTGAACAAGATGAGCCACCACTTGTTGTAGAACAGTCATCTCATCATATAATCATGCCATGGTTTCCTCCATTGGCCTCAATTTTTCCTGTATGGCTAACTGCCATTCTGTGGTGTTGAAGCTTTGTGATGAAAACCATTGATTCTTTGCTACAACATGTTTTGCCCGTTGCTTTACTACGACAAGTTCTCTTCTCAACCTAACCTTCTCACTTAGAATATATTCAAAGTTATCATGTGTTGTTGTGGAAAAAAAACATTTACCGCCATGACCGCCCTAGGATTCCTTTTCATGTTGGCAGTTATCACTTTCTCTGTAGCAACTAAGACTGGATTCTGAGGATATTTTGTAAAGTATCTATGCCTCTGTTGCATGATCCTCTTTTAAGTTGATCAAACATGACACTGCATACATCCATGACTCTGTCTGCTAGTGGAGGTGTGATCCCCATCTCTCCAAATAGAAGATGACCACCCAGTGTGGGGGGAGGTTCCTCTGGAGTTCCTAACTCATCATCGATGAGTTGAATGGAATATTCATCCTCCAACTCTTCTTCTTCTATCTCCCGAGTCAACTGTTATTCTTCTAATATTTGTGATGCTTCTTCCTCTTGGGACTTCCTTTGTTGTTATTTTTTCATCCTTCTCCTCTCCTCTTCTTCTTCTTGTTGCTTTTGTAGAAAATCATCCTTTTCCTTCTTCTCCTCTTCTTCTTTTGATTCTCTCCTCTTCCTCTTTTGCTTCTCTCCTCTCTTGTTCTACTTGAATAGCTCCTATGTTTAGGGGATCTTCTTTCCACTTCCTCCTGCTCTCACCTGTCAAATCATATCTGATCCTCTTCTTGGGAGCTATTTTCCTTACTTGAGGGGTCATTTGTTCTTCCTCCTGCACTTGCAAGTATTGAGCTAGTGGATCTTGGGGTGAACCGGTCTCCATCCTTGGATGTACCTTCATGTTTACATTATACTGGTTCTTTACCTTATCATATTCTATTGTAGATATCAATGAATACCCCGTAATATGGCTGATCCTTTTACAATGTTGCCAACACACTCTCCTGGGATCATATCCATGAAATTCCTTAGTGGTGAAGTGTAGGCGATATAGCTCTTGTATTTCTAATGTTGTTGCCTTGTGGCTCTTCAACTCATATAATCTGATCCTCAACGTGAAGGTGGGCAAGGGATTTTCTTCCTCCTATGAAGAACTCTTGACAATCCCTTGTCCAACTAATTTTCTACCTCTTACATGACTACCTTATTGGTCACATATCACAGCATGAGATGAGGAGATATATGACAACCAAAACTTTTGATGTATGTCCTCTCAGGCACTGCAAACCAATCCACGATATCCCATAGTGACTCCTTCACCTGATCAGTCATGCAAGGAGGATCGATCTTGAATATCATATGAAAGATAAATTCAAAGAAGTTCTTGGCAAATCTATCATATGCACCTCTAAAGCTTGATTCTTATAACAATATGCAGTGAAAGTCAATTGGCAACTTGTTCTCAAGGGTCCAGTTCCAGTACATTCTTGGGAATGCATATTGTGCATAGATTTTGTCTAAAAGAAATAAAGATATGTATAATTTTGGTGCCTAATTCACCCTCAAAGATGCATTTACCTACCCCACATGAAACTTCAACTCAAATGACAATATATCTCCCCAATTGAAGATTCTCCCACAAGTTACCATCATATTGAGCATATATATCTAGTTTTCTTCAAACACTTCAGTGTTCTTGCACCAATGCAATAGACAACACATGGGTATCAGATATGTTGGGTGTGGAGCCTGATTATCTTCTGTATTCAAAGGTATCGCCACATTGGACTCCAGTTCGTAATGGGGCGGCAACGCCACCCGTAAAATATTCACTGCAAGGTGGGTCCAAGAGGGGCAGCTGCAACTTTTGGGAGCCCTGCAGCGCCCCCGAAGCTAAGAATAGATGTAAAATTGCCTTGTAAAATGTTGTAAGTTCGTAGTCAATCTGGGCCATTTAGTAGGTGGAGATCTGATGGTAGAAGTTATGTTTAATTTAGGGTTTTTTCCCCTAGAAGGCAAACCCTCATTATATATGAGGGAATTGTATTGCGTCTATGTATATCTGTATTCTGAGTGAGGAAGAGAGAGGAGATTGAGAGCGAATAGGGAATTACAACGGATCTGCTGTAGGTTGTATCTCTTTAGTTCGTTGGATAATATAAAAGGAAGGACTGGCTGTTTCTTCGTGAACGTAGCCCAAACCGGGTGAACCACGTATATCTGTGTCTCTCTTGTTTTATGCGTTTTCTGTGTTAATATTTCTGCAATATTTTATGTGTTCCATTGCTCTGTAATATATAATTTTCTAACAACTGGTATCAGAGCTGAAGGTCTATTTGGCTGATAAACTCATAGGAGATAAGGGTTTCTAGTTCGAGTGGGAGCAATGGTAGAAGATGGTAGGTTTAGGGTCAAAAAATTAAACGGCCAAAACTACTAGCTGTGGAAGATGCAGATGGAAGGTTATCTATATCAGAGAGATCTGTACCAACCATTGAGCGGAAAGGCAAAGAAGTTGACGAGTATGATAGACATAGAATGGGATATTCTCAACAGAAAGGCACTTGGAACAATACGGTTGTGCCTAGCAGTGTTGGTAGCATTTAATATTTCAACGGAAACGACAATAGAGGGTTTAATGTCAACATTGGCCAAACTATATGAAAAACCCTCGGCCTCAAATAAGGTATTTCTTATGAAGTGTTTATTTAATATGAAGATGCCAGAAGGTGGATCTATTGCTGATCATTTAAATGAAATTAATACAGTTACCAGTGAGTTAAGTTCTGTAGGGGTAACTTTTGATGATGAAGTTAGGGCTTTGTTATTTCTGTGCTCATAGCTAGAAAGTTGAAATGGTTTAGTTATGGCCATTAGTAATTTTTTCTCTAGATCTAGTACTTTAAGTTTGATGATGTTGTCGGTGTAATCCTTAGCGAGGAAATGTGACGGAAAAGCTCCGGTGAGACATTAGGTAATGCTTTGACTGCAGAGATTAGGGGAAGAAAAATGGAGAGAGGAAAGAGCCTTGGATATCACAGTAAGTCAAGAAAAGGAAGATCCATGTCTAGATCGGGGATAGTGTGTTGGAAATGTGGGAAGAAAGGACACCTAAAGAAAGACTGCAAGTCTCGAAAGGGAAAAGAAGGAGACGCGTAGCAAGAAACTAATCATGAAGTGAATGTAACAAGTGATGTGTTGCAAGATGCTTTGATTCTTTCATTAGAAAATATTATTGATGCCTGGGTGATATATTCACGGGCCTCATTCCATGCCACACCTGATAGGAAACATTTTTATGATTATGTTCAAGGAGATTTTGGACAGGTTCGATTGGGTGATGATAAACCCTGTAAAATAATTGGAATGGGTACAATTTTCATAAAACAGAAACATGGAAATCAGTGGCTATTGAAGGAGGTAAGTCATGTTCCAGATCTAAAGAAAAACCCGATTTCAACAGGTCAGTTGGGAGGTGAAGGTTGCGTAACTACTTTCACAGATAAAACCTGGAAGGTCACTAAAGGATCCCTGGTAATAGCGAAAGGAGGAAAGGTTGTTACATTGTATTTATGCAATGGTATTTCTAATTCTGTTAATGCTTTAACTTCTACAGGAGAAGATACAGAATTGTGGCATCAGAGGCTCGGGCACATGAGTGAGAAGGGGATGCAAATTCTTCACTCAAGAAATATGTTGCCAGGTTTGAAGCATGTTGATTTAAAATTCTGTGAGAATTGTGTTTATGGAAAACAAAAGAGAGTTAGATTCCTTAGAGTTGGGAAAGAAAAGAAGAACGAAAAATTAGAGCTTGTGCATACAGATGTATGGGGACCTGCTCAGGTATCATATCTTGGTGGCTCTCGTTATTATGTTACTTTTATTGATGATGCAACCAGAAAAACTTGGATTTATTGTTCGAAATAAATCTGATGTATTTGATACTTTCAAGAAATGGAAAGCTTTGGTTGAAAATGAGACAGGAAAAAGGTTGAAGTGTCTCAGATCAGACAATGGAGGTGAATATTGCAGCAAAGAGTTTGATAGGTATTGTTGAGAGATGGAATTCGTAGAGAGAAGATAGGAACACCACAAGAAAATGGTGTGTCAGAAAGGATGAATAGGACAATCATGGAGCGTGCAAGGTGCATGAGATTGCGTGCAGGATTGCCTTTACAATTTTGGACAGAAGCTGTAGATACTGCTATTTATCTAATAAACAAAGGGCCTTCAAGTTCATTTGATGGTGGTATTCCGGAGGAGGCATGGACATGTAAAAAGGTAAACTACTCTTTTTTTAAGACTTTTGGTTGTGAAGCCTTTGTCCACATTAATCAAGAAAATAGAAAAATTTTTGAGGAAAAATCAAAGAAATGTACCTTTATTGGATATGGTGTTAATGATTTTGGTTATTGCTTTTATGATTATGAAAAACACAAAATCATTAGGAGCGGAGATGTCATATTCAATGAAAAGGTTTTGTATAAGGATTAGTTGCAGGAAAAAGAAAATAGAGAATACACAGTGCTTAACGAGATCACAGAAAAAGTGATGGTGCCTGAAAATCATAATGATCAATAGCCAGAACAACAACCACAACAGCAACAAGCACCTCAAACACCTGAAAGTGGTTTTAGAAGATCTACCAGGATAAGTAGACCCCATGAACGATACTCTCCTTCATTATATTATGTATTGTTGACTGATTCTGGTGAACTAGAATGTTATGAAGAAGCAGTACAGGTAGAAACCAGGAAAAAGTGGGAGCAAGTTATGAAAGAAGAGATGGACTCCTTAGCACATAACCAGACTTGGGACTTAGTCAGGTTGCCTACAAGTAAAACAACATTGCAAAATAAATGGGTTTACAAGTTGAAGGAAGAAGATGGAGGTAGAAAAAGGTATAAAGCTAGACTTGTGGTGAAAGGGTTTGCATAGAAAAAGGGTATAGAATTTGATGAGATATTTTCTCCTGTTGTTAAAATGACTTCAATCATAACTATTTTAAGTCTAGTAGCAGCTAAAGATTTGCATCTTGAGCAGTTAGATGTAAAGACAACCTTTCTCCATGGGGATTTTGAGGAAGAGATATATATGCAGCAGCCACAAGGATATGAGGTAAAAGGGAAGGAGAAACTAGTGTGCAAGTTGAAGAAGAGCTTGTATGGCTTAAAATAGGCTCCAAGGCAATGGTATCTAGAATTTGACAGGTTTATGTCTAAACAAGGTTATACTAGATGTCACTCTGATCATTGTGTTTATCTCAAAAGGAAAAATGATGGCAACTATATTATATTGTTATTGTATGTAGATGACATGCTTGTTGTAGGTTCTAACATGTAGGAAATATATGTGCTCAAAAGAAAATTGGCAACTTATTTGCAATGAAGGATTTGGGTGCTACAAAACAAATCCTTGTTATGAGAATAACTAGAGACAAGAAGAAGCGCAAACTAACATTGTCTCAAAGTGAGTACATAGTAAAGGTGTTGAAAAGGTCTAATATGCAGAATGCAAAACCAGTTAGTATACCTTTGGCTAGCCATTTCAAATTAAGTAAGGAGGAATGTCGCAAGACTCAGAAAGAAATGGCTCATGTGTCTAAAGTTCCATATGCATCAACAGTTGGAAGCTTAATGTATGCAATGGTCTGCACAAGCCCTGATATTGCACATGCAATGGGAGTTGTAAGTAGGTACATGAACAATCCAGGAAAAGAACATTGGATGGCGGTGAAGTGGATTCTCAGGTATTTGAGAGGTACCACAAATCAAGCATTATGCCTTGGTGGTTCAAACATTGCTCTACAGGGATATGTTGATGCAGATATGGTGGGTGATAGAGATAACAGAAGGAGCATAATAGGGTATGTGTTTACTATAGGTGGAACAGCTGTCAGCTGGGTCTCAAAACTGCAAAGTGTTGTTGCACTCTCAACAACAGAAGCAGAGTATGTTGCTGCTACAGAGGCTAGTAAAGAAATGATTTGGTTACAAAGGTTTCTAAATGAATTGGGTAAGAAGCACGAGTTGGGAAAGTTATACAGTGACAGCCAGAGTGCCATAGATCTTGAAAATAACTATGCATTTCACTCCAAGGCTAAACATATACAGCTCAAGTACCATTTCATACGGTCAGCGTTGGAAGATGGACAATTGAAGCTGGAAAAGATACACACTAGCCAGAATCCGGTAGATATGTTAACAAAAGTTGTAACTAGGGAGAAACTGAGAATCTGATCAGTTTCAATTGGTCTTCAAGTATGATGAAGAAGATGAGAAACAACCAGGTCCAAAGTGAAGTCACTGTCCAGCAAATGAAGTAGCGGTGGAGTTGCTATAATCAGTCTTCAAGTGGGAGATTGTTGGGTGTGGAGCCTGATTATCTTCTGTATTCAAAGGTATTGCCACATTGGAACCCAGTTCGTAATGGGGCGGAAACACTGCCTGTAAAATATTCGCTGCAGAGGGGGTCTAGGGGGGCGGATGTGACCTTTGGGAGCCCCCCCCTGGAGGGGGGATCGGGGGGAGCGCCCTCGAAGCTAAGAATAGATGTAAAATTGCCTTGTAAAATGTTTTAAGTTCATAGTCAATCTAGGTCATTCATTAGGCGAAGATCTGACGGTAGAAGTTATGTTTAATTTAGGGTTTTTTCCCCTAGAAGGCAACCCCTCACTATATATGAGGGAATTGTATTGCGTCTATGTATATCTGTATTCTGAGTGAGGAAGAGAGAGGAGATTGAGAGTGAAGAGGGAATTACAACGAATCTACTGTAGGTTGTATCTCTTCATTTTGCTGGATAATATAAAAGGAAGGACTAACTGTTTCTCCGTGGACGTAGCCCAAACTGGGTGAACCACGTATATCTGTGTCTCTCTTGTTTTATGCATTTCTGTGTTTATATTTTTGCAATATTTTATGTGTTCCATTGCTCTTAATATAATTTTCTAACAAGATATTGATATACATCTCTGAGGATCTTAGTGGATAAACTACAAATTAGAAATGGAGAAACTTAGCAAGCTCTCGACACCAATATTTGATAATGCCACTTGTGTCGAGGTTGACCCATCTAGTGTAGAAGTCATTATTTCCATATTCTGTGGGCATAAGCATCTTGTAGTACGTATGCATGTCTTTGCCATAATAAGTGGCGAGCTAACCGCCACTCCACTGCGAAGTACAAGATAAGAGTCATCCATGTGTGTAATTATCCACTCAATCACTTCTACACAAGGGATGGCATGGAATCTACATGCAATCCTATGTATCCTATACCTCTTAATGTTGATGTACACTTCCATGTCCTCCAATTTCTTAGCAAACATTTTCTGCATGAATTTGGTGTATGCCTTACTCCATGTGCCCTTTGTAGTCTTATCAATAAAGCATTATGTATTTACATATGGAATGGTTGGCTTGGTAACTTCAACAGGTTCCTCAGTGCTTGATTATGAGACTTCTTTGGAGGCCACTTTACAGGGAGGCATGGCTCCAACAAATGATGATAAGGTGACAATACTTGTTGTAAGAACACCTGTTTGTGTCAGCACACTCATAATGACAAGATTAGCTTAAAGCAACCTAACTATGTAGTAATACTTGTAAATCATGTACAAAGAGACATCAAAGGTAACTGATCATGAAAATCTATCAACAACAAGACAAAATCACTTGCATGCATAAGAAAATAGGCATGCAAACAAGGAGGATTCTTTTTCAAAGCATGAAGGAAGGTCAAGGGTCATTCAAGGCTTTGTAGTGTGCTCATGCACTCAAACAAGTGAAGAAAACCATCTAGGGCACACTGGCACACTTCTAAAGGTCAAAGAGGTGGGTTTTTGGGCCTTTAGGAGTTCATAGTGTGCTCATGCACTCAAGGAGAGAGAGACGTCACACTAGCGCACTCCAAAGGGATGACAGAATGGGTTGTCAAGGCTTTAGGCCTTCACAGTGTGTACATTTTCTCAAAGGAAAATAGGGTTCACTAGCGCATGATGAAGGGACGAAGGAAAGTGCTTCGAGTCTTTGTGGTGCACACATGCACTCAAGGGAGGGCATAGTTCTTCATGGCGAAGAAGTGTGCTCAAGAGGATAACTTGGTTATTTTGGGTGCAATTTACAAGGCTAATTTGGCTTCGAGTTCTAGAAGTGTGCTCTTCCTATTGAATGCTCAGAAACAAGTTTAATAACAAGATTTCATGATTAGAATAAGGAGAAGAAGGATCTGCAAGCTTATATAGATGTTGTCACATTCATGGTGGAATATGAAGGGTTGAATAATGTGAAGGGTTTCTACAGGTGACAACAAATTAACATTTGCAGAATGAAGATTGAATAGTACCTCCAACAAAAAAATTGAAAAACAAAGGAATGACAACAAGAAAAGAAAGAACGACAATGAAATCATGAAAGGCAATGAAAATATTCGACATGCCAGACTTACTTGTAATGCTGGATGATGAAGAATTTATTGATCCACAACTGTGTGCCCAACTTAGATGAGAATGATTATGCAAATGAATGATTTATTGAGTTGATTTAAAAGACTTTACATGCAAAAATGATGCATGCATGATCGCCACTTATCGACAAGTGAAAGGATTAGTTAAGGGAAGTTAAGTGGGCTCTTATTTTCTAGGAGTGCACTCACATGCAACAAAGGGGCACATGCATGCATCCAGGAAGAACACATGTCTTCAGCAAGAATGAGTGCACTCGGGGAGGGTGCACTTGCTCAACATGAAGGAGTACACTCCAGGAGGGCACACTTCTTCAGCCGAAGGAGTGCGCTCAACTCAAGTGCATGTATTCACCAACTTAGAGTGTGATTTTGCCTTTAAAGGTGATTTTCTTGCTTTTATTTACTTTTTCTATTCTTTTGAGTGTTTTTATAGTGTGTGCATGGATAAAAGGAAAGTTTCTAGGTCAAGATAAGTCATGAGATCACCTAACCATGGACTAGATAAATTAAGCGCTTCTAAGGGTTGGGTGATGACACTTAGGAAACATTGACTTAGGAGGTTGCAACACTAGGAGAAAACACAAATTACAAATCAAACAACATGACGACGCTAGGGGGGGTGTAACAACAGTTCATGTAGGCTCCAAAATTGGCTTAGGGAAAAATTTTGGAGGGTCGTTGTTGTAGAGACAACACTTGGCGACACATTTGGAGAACCCCAGCTTCTCTAAATTGGTTTCATTTTAAGTACAAAGTCTCAATTTTCCAGGAAGTATTTATCCAATCAGAGGGTTACCTTAGCTCCCCATTATCACCTGGTTATATATATAGTCTTTCCTGTTCCATTACACGGCGTGACACAACATAAAACAGACCATAGTATTATCCTGTCAATGTAAGTAAGGGTAATATAGCACGGTGAGTTTGTGAGTTTCACATTCAACGTATGAGTTTTACATCTCTTTCGTTGCTCCACTGCCAACAAACCTGGACAATACCCCAACAAATTCACTTTAGGAACACAAACGTTGCTTTTCTGCCAACGAGCTTGGGGAGTACCCTGGAAAAGTCTCTTACTTCACCTCCCTACACTCTCATCTTTCGCCCTTTTATTTTCCTTTCTTTTTAATAGGACTGTGCATAGGGCTTATTATTTTTCAATGGGCGGAAGAGGGATCCCAACTTATTGAGAGCAAAAGAAGTTTTTCCTTTAGAGATAGGTTTTAGACCTCTATTGCTTTTATTGCTAAAATTTTTCCCTTTAACTTACTCTACTCAGATAGATAAGCAAGAAAACACTATGCATAAAACAAGACGAGTGTAGGAATGAGAATCCTAAATAGATGCAGGCATCACCGTTTTCTTACATCTTCCCGACTAAAGGATCGTATTTTCCATCGTAAAAACCATTGACTCTAAAGTAATAAACCAAATCAAGGAAAAGGGTAACATACAAGTCAAGGGTTGTATGTTACTACAACTTCCCTTTTACAAAAGATTAGCCAAATCATCTTGAAGCTCAAAAGCAACGTTATTCAAAGACAAATGAAATCAAAAGAATAAAAAAGAAACATGCAAACACAAAACACTCATGTGATGCATCTAAATAAGTGCAACCTATCCTACCCTAAACTAAATGGTACATGATTGGGTCATGTGAAGTGGGATTTCCAATGCAGACATAGAAGCTGCTCTCGACCTTTGGAACATAAGATGTGAACTTGTAGAATCAAAACAAAAAGCAATGCAGTGAAAAAGACATACCATGCAAACATGTGCATTGACATGTAAAAATAAGAAGTGAAATCACAATGGTGTGTCACACTCAACTGCTCTACAACGTAAAATTTGAAACGGGAATTGATACTGTTACCTGTTTCGTAACGATAGCAAAAAAGTGACCCGATTTTGAAAATGGGTGATGCAGAACACACATATTTTTTTAGAGCATAGTTTTTGGCACTTTAAATAACTGATACGATTACCCTTTTTGTAGAGGTAGCAAAAGAGTGACCCGATTTTGAAAAGTGGTGATGCAGAATACACTTTTTTTTTTTCGGAGCATATTTTTGACACTTTAAATTTTCTTATGTATTAAATATAAATATTTGTTTTTAAATGTTAGTTATTTTCATGCTGATTTTGAAATGTGTTGATGCAGCATACCTTTTTTTTAGAGGACTTATTTTTCACACTTTAAAATTTATTATGTCCAGATTTTTTTGAAATCATGATTACTTAACGAATTTTCAAGTTATTTTATTTTTCTTTTTTTAAATGTTGATTACTTAAAAAAACAAATATAAAAATATATATAAAAAAGACAAAAAAACATTAAAAAAATGTTAAAAAAATAAAAAATTATGTCTTTATTAAATAATACCTTTTTAACTAACTATTAACTTAAACACCAATTAAAATTATTTTATATATTTATTCTATATATATATATATATATATATATATATATATATATATATATATAAGGGAATGGTCACCTAATATAACTAACTTCCATTAAATTATAAAATTTTTTTATGACCCTTGTCCAAAAGTCAAAATTAGTCGTTGCTCAAGTTAGCCGTTGGAGGCTCTGCTCAAACTATTTAACATGCAAAGCTGGATCTGTTTCTTCAACTTGTCCTGACGATGAACCACACTAGTTGGTTCGAAACGCGTCGACAATTGATATTTCATGTGATTTTCGCTGAAAAATCTCTTGTAAACTTGATATGGATCACAGAAGCCTCAATTCTACAAATAAAAAATTATCTCATAAACCATAAAAGAATTTGGAAAAACAAAAAAAAAACAAAATTTTACAAAATATAGAAAATTAAGTAAGTAAAAATAGAAAAAATTAAAAAAACATTAACAAAAACTAGAAAAAAAAAAAAAACAAACAAACTAGATTAAAAAAATAGAAAATTAACAAAAAAAAAGAGAATTAAAAAATTATTGTTGAATTGAGGCTTCTGTGATCCATAACATTTATTAAGAAGAGCTTCGGTGTAAATCACATGTAGAAAACCTTAGTCGATGCATTTCAAACCAACTAGTGTGGTTCATCGTCAGGACAAGTTGAGGAGTCAGATCCTGGTTGCCAATTATATAGGGAGAGCAGATCATCCAAACGGCTAGGTTGACTAGGTTGACCATCAACGGCTATCTAAAATGGCTAGATTAAAAATAATATTAAAATATTAATAAGTCAAAGGTAATATATTAGTTATTCTATTTTATCATATTAATATATTTTTCTTGGGTTAATAAATTACTTAATGTAACTCATTTATAATTTATTTAATCATACCACTCTGGATAAGTAAAAGGGGGGTTGGGGGGGGGGGGGAACGAGGGGGTGGGGGGGTGGAGGGGGGGTTTATATAATAGAATGTTAAATTATTTTATTATATTTATATACTAAATTACCTAATTCTAATTTATTTAATCAATTGTATCATGAGTAAAGGGGGTTTATTTATTTATTTATTATTATTATTATTATTTCTTTTTTTTTGGAACAAATTATTTATGAGTATTGGTTAAAATTGATTTATATTCTTATTTTTATTTTACTTATATGGTAAAGGTAGAAACTTAGTAACAAATAGGCATAATAATATTAATAAAATTTTTGATAAGGAAATAGTAATAAAAATTAAAATGAGCGTCAATTTTTTATTTAAAACAAGTAGGACAAGAACATGACAAAAGTAAAAGACTAAATAAAAAGAGAACCCTAGGAGGAGGGAAAAGACAGCTTTAAGGAGAAGGAACCGGGGAATAAGGGGAAACCTTGATGAGACTAAGAAGAAAGGGCACGGATCCAACTATGATTGATCTTCCAGCCATCATCTCTATTGAGATTGTTAGGCCTTTTTTCAATTTCAATCGCTTCCCTCAATTTACGGTGATGGAGCTGCGCAACCTTGGTAATAACCTTGGCCTCCTCAATACAAACATGATGCTTGGTCTTTTCTGCATGCTCTGCTAACACTGAAGACTTGGTTCTCCCATGTCTTAGGTCAGCTGCATGTTCATTTATCCTTTGATGGATGGAGCGCCCAGTTTCCCCGATATAGGGTGTCCCACAAGAACAGGGGATCAAGTAGACACCCTTCATGTCCTTATGGTCAATGGGATATTTCACCGATCAGAGGGATTTATGAATGGTGTTGATGGGCCTAAAGGTTGAGGGAATATTATACTTCTTAAGGATCTGAGCAATCTTGTTCGTGGTTCCCTGGACATAGGGAAGATGGACACCTAGCAAGCGTTCTTTAGGTTCTTTTCTACTAATAGAATTTTTAGAGGCTCTAAGGAAAGCCTTCTGACCTAGGCGCCTGCTACAGCCATTCTCCACAAAGACATTAAGGAGATGGGATTTTTCCTTATCAAAGCTCTTATTATAAAAAATCCTAAGGGCACGAGTAGCGAGGGTGTTGAGAACCCCCAATTTTTGAGTGGGGAAATGATGGGAATCGACATGAAGATATTGCTCAGTATGCATTTTCTTCTAGAACATTGAGTGGGAGAGGGAACCGTCCTTATTCTTAGAAATAATAATATCCAAGAAGGGGAGGCAACCATTGACTTCTTTTTCCATGGTGAACTTAATGGCAGAGGATTGACAGTTGAGGTGATTGAAGAAGAGATCCAACTCCTCCTGGCCATGGGACTAGATGACATTAGTGTCATCAACATACCTTTTCCAAAGCTTGGGTAGGAGATGGGCCGAAGCTAAAGCTTTGGCTTCGAAATCTTCCATAAAAAGATTCGCAACAATAGGGGAAAGGGGTGAGCCCATGGAAACACAACAGGTCTGTTCAAAGAACTCACCCTCGAAACAGAAAAAATGGAATGAGACAAATCTCAACCAGCTGAGCGGTATCAAGATCTGTTAGGAGATAGATCACTTCCAAGGCCTCATTTATAGGGATACAAGTGTAAAGGGAGACCACATCAAAGCTGACGAGGATGTCTTCAGGGTCAAGCTTAATATCCTTAAGCTCATTAATGAAGGAAGCAGAGTCTTTCATGAAGGACTCTGTACAGCCAACTAGGGGCTTAAGCTTAAGGGCAAGGAACTTGGCTAGAAGGTAGGTCGAACCACCAATGGTGTTCACAATAGGCCTCAGAGGGGGCCCTTCTTTGTGAATCTTTGGAAACCCATAGATCCTAGGAGTAATGGGACTACTCTCAATGAGTTTATGGCATAGGGAATTCATAGAGCTACTAGATTTGATGGAAAGAGCCACCGCCTTAGAAATCTTCTTAAGAGGGTTCTTGGGCAACTTTTTATAACTGCCACTATTGTGAAGATGATCTAACATCTTCTTGCAGTAATCATCCTTGTTAAGGATGACCGCAGCTCCTCCTTTGTCAGCCTTCAGAATGACGATATCTTTGTTCTGGTTTAAGGTTTTAAGGGCAATGAATTCCTCATTATTGAGGTTCATTCGGGGGGGCTTAGCCTTTCTAAGGACTGTAGGAAGTAATACTGAGAGGGGGGGGGGTGAATCAGTATTATCAAATCAAACACTTTTTCATTTCCATACTCAGATTCATATACGCTACTTCAGTGAAGGGAACTTGCGTGTACACGCAACTGTGTCTAATGCAACTAGCGTATATCCAGTAAACTTATGATTCAGTTAATCCATTAAATGTTGATCTTTAGTTAGTGCATCAGAAATTTTATTAACCATATGAACAGTAAACAGGTGCAGTAAAACAGAATAGATCATCACACACAAGAAGCACACATGAACACCATGATGTAAGGTGGAAACCCAATGTGGGTGAAAACCACCTGCTGCAAGTCGTCTCTATCTTCTTTTAATAAGAAACTTCTTTTTACAATATTTCTGTACTGGTGCAGTCTTATACCAGTACACAGGCTTCTACCTGCAGAAGGCTACAACCTTCTCTCATTCTCCAGCTTCTCCTGGAAGGGAGCTACAACCCCCTTAGCTCTTGTACTAGCTGATGTACTAGTACGTAGGTGCCAGCCTACTGAATGCTCCAACCTTCACTCATTTTCCAGCTGCTACTGGAAGGGAGCTACCACCCCCTTAGCTCTTGTACTAGCTGATGTACTAGTACGTAGGTGCCAACCTACAGAAGGCTACAACCTTCTCTTTCATCCTCCAGGTACCATGTTTCATAAATTTTCAGATTGGATACTCCTGAAGCACAACACCATAATATGAAAGGCCACGTTTCATCCAATTTTCATACTGGACCCATCAATATCATTGAAGCACTAGCATCATCAATCTCTGAATCACCCAATACTGAATCACTGAAACCCAGTCAACAAACTGTAATCACCAGAACACAGAACTTTGCAACAATATTCAGAACCAACTGTATCATCAGAAATCATGCATACGCTACTTTGAAGAGCCGAACCAGTGTGTATACGTAACTTCACCAAATTGAACCAGCGTATATGTCAACAATTACTTACTGATAACTTCGTTGCACTTCCTGACTTCAGACATACCCAGATCATTACATATACAAGGACAATACATATGTTAGCAACCAGATCTAGTCCATCAAATCACATAAAGATAAGTCATTATGATCCTAATCCATTATAGATCTCATCCATCAACACTGAAGCTAAACATAATCAACCAAACTGAATATGCAGAATACTGACACCAGTAAACAGTCACCAGAACTCAGACTTTGCATCAACAACCATAACCACCTGTAACTTCAAGCATCATAGTTCATATTATATACACTACTTAGATGTATCTAACCTGCGTATGTACGCGCTTCTATCAAAGTCAACAAGTGTATACATCTGTAAATATTCATTCATGTTTTGAGGCTATTTCAATCTTAAGTTATACCCAAATCAGAACATTACACGTGTTAGTATACAGATCTAGAACAAGCATGATCAAACCATATAGAGATGATTCATTCCAAACCATTTGATCCTGATCTATCCTTAGATCTTGTTCTCCATCAACTGCTGAGATTCCTCCTTAGCTCAGATCAAGCAAAACATCATGAACCCATAACCTGCATACTAGATCTCATACATCATCAGATATTCAAGACTTTCTGAATTTCCTTTGCCTAATGATCTTCTTCTCCTTTTATAGTCTTAGGCCTTACTCAATACCATGGTCCAAAACCATTTAGAACCAATACTAGGGACCCAATACCTAGGTTCAACATTTCGAACACAATACCAAGGTCCAAAACCATAGGTCTAAATACCACGGACCCAAAAATAAGCTTTCCCACATGTAAGCGCTTTTCCGTGCATGAAAGTGTGTGCATACACATACGCGACTTTTAATCAGCAATCCCGCGTGTATACATGCCTTTGTATATAGTGACCCTGCGTGTATAACCTGCGTGTATACACTACTTGGTATATAGCGAACCTTCGTATATACTTTTCTTTCTTCATTCTTTGTAGTCTGATCATCAATTCTTTGCTACTGACCTGCTGCACTATGATCTGTCATCTGTGTGAGTTGCCATCAAGGACAACACTTGTATCATAATGCCAACAATCTCCCCCTTTGGACTTGATGGAAAAGCTAACTTGCCATATTAAGAACTGTTAACTTAATGAGTTGTCATTGTACATTATATCTGAACTGATTCCTTTGAGTTGCCCTACATCCCATGTGTTCTGTCACATTTGATCTCTCTTCTGTAGATTCATCTAGTTATGTATAAGTGAGATGTTCTACTACAAGTGGGTTTCCATCAAGTACAACACATGCATCATAATGCCAACAATCTCCCCCTTTGGACTTGATGGCAACAACCATACCAAGTCACTCTCCCCCTTTGACATCAAGGGCAAAGGGTGGACCAAGATATTCTCTTCCTTGATATACATTCCGCTGTCCATACTCCCCCTGAGTACCTGCTGAAATCTTTGATTGAGCTCCCCCTTTGTATATGCCAAGTTGTACCAATCTATCCATGCTCCCTCTGAGTACATGCTGAAATCTCTGCTCTGCTGAAGAGTGTTGTTCATGCTCCCCCTGACTGTAAGCAAGGTCTGCAAAAAGATGTTCTACAAGAAGAACATGACTCTATCATAAATGACCTTCCTATCACCAAAGACTCATACATACATCCATCTCCCAACCAAGTGGGGATATACCAATATTGACTCATCCACCCAACCAAGTGGGGATACACTAGATACCAATTGTTTATACATGACTGAAATATTACATCATCTTTCCCATGCATAGTGGGGGTACAAATTACATCATATGACCAAAAGGGATTCATCAAATGACTACAATAGATAGAGACAAACTATTACATCATGAGTCTTGATATGACCTTTACATGACATTTATAACAGAGACCAAACATCTAAATAAGACCATGATAGTCATCAACAACTATCATACACAATGTATGATCTGCTCCATAAGCATTTGTCAACAGCATCTAGACCAGCAACAAAATCATTCACATTATATCATATGTGAAAAACACCATAGCCGTCTCATCAAGATCTGCATGATCCAAGTATCATCACTTTGGGAACATCTGCATCAATCAACATATGTAAGTATCAACCTATCATCATATAGGTAAGAACTCATCATCATCATGTCTCCAACAATGCAACTTTGAGTAATCATTCATGTATCCAGCACTATGTATCTTGAGCTCAAGATCATTTGTCAAGACTTCTTGATATCATCAACAACAACAATCCTCATCCACATGAGCGCCAAGAACTATAGTAGTCCTACATCATAACTGTATTATATGATCTTTATGCATATGATGACAACAGCATATGAGTGACTCATCATCAAGTAATGAAGATGTGTATTCAAGCTTTGTACTTCTCCTTATCCTTATGAAGATCACCATGTAAGCACCATGTATGCATCATCAGAGAATCAACCACAAATCTGATCTCAACATCAACTATGTAACCCCAAGAATCATATGAGATTTTGTCATGGATAACTCATAGCAAGATATATCATTTAACCATATAAGCATCATTACCAAGGACTACTAACCATAATGCCAACAATGCGTTATTAAAAGAATATGCTCCCCCTGAACCTGTGCCATCTGCTCACTGTCAGATCTGATCATGCATATATCAACAAGATGTATCAAGGCATCATCATCATTAATTTAAGATCAAAACACTTTAAAACATCTTACAAGTGTCAAGACATTTCCACACATCATCAGCAGATTGTAACCATTATCAAACAGAGCAAATAATGGACTGAATCATATCAGACCCTTTTTCTGAGCCTATCCCTACTGCTTTTCTTCAAACTAACATATACGTGACTGTGCAGTAACTAACTCGCTATATACACTACTTCCCTTTATGAAACTTGCGTATGAGATTTAGGACACTGAAGTTTTACACTTTCAGCTCCCTCTGAGTCTGTTATGTCTGTATATTGTGTTGTGCCACATCTTTCTGACTGTACTTCCTTCTTCTTCCATATCTTCAAGTGTGATGATGTTTTCTCCTTTTGGTATGGTTCCCGTACTTTGTTTATGCAATCCTTAGCTATATGTCCAAGCTTGTTACATTCATAACATCTCACATGTTTCATATTCCTTTTGTAGCAATCAATAGCTATGTGACCAAACATATTGCAAGCAAAGCAATATCCCTTAAAGTACCTGGAACGTGATGGTCTTTCTGTGTGATGGTCTTAAACCATTCTTCTTTTGCATCTGGCTGCAACATGTCCAAGATTATGACATACATAACATTCAACATTATTCATCGGAGGAATAAAAGATTTTCTTTGAAATTTTTTTTTCCTTGGCTGTTGATGGGGTTGTCCTCTCATCTCCTTGTTGATTATTTTAGATTTCTCATTAGAATTCCTTGCCTCTCCTTGTGAGCTAGATTCATCTTCAACAGATTCATAAAAACCAAGGCCAGTTTTGATAGCAGGAGACCTTTGACTACTAAGAATATAATCCAAGATCTTAGTACTATCTTGAAATCATAAGATCTTATCCTTTTCTTCTAAGTTATCTTTTAGAATATTTACCTCAATCTGATGTTGCTCCTCCTTTTCATGATACTACTTCTTCATGTTTTCTTCAACTTTTCTTCCTTCTTCCAACTGATGTCTTAGTTCAAGAATTTTGTTTTCTTGTTTTTCAAGAGCTTGGAGTAGTTCTTTATTCTACTTATTTGATTCTTCAAGATCTTCTTTTAGTGAGAGGATCGTAGCTTCAAGACTTTCACAGTAACTGGATCTATCTCTGAGTTTCTTGATTGTTGTGCTCCTTTCATTGACTTCATTTCTTAATGATGTCACTTCATCCTGCAACTTTTGACATTGATCTTCCTTGTCCTTGAATAACTTCCTTACCTTGCTTCCTTCCTCTAGTTGAGCTTTTAGTTTGGTAGCTTCTTCTTTGAAGGCACATTCCCTTTTGTTCAATAGATCTTGTTGATCTCTAATTTTTTCTGTAAGCCTTTTAAATTCTACCTCTATTTGATATCTTTCTTGCTCATCCATAAGAGCAAATTTAGTTTTTTCGCTATCACTTTCATCATCTTCAAATGGATGGATAAATGTATCACAAGAGGATAACAAATTCATGCCTGATAGTTCTTTCGCTTGTTCATCTTCATTCTAAAGTGATTCTGAGTCTGAAGTGCTTCTTCCAAATATTCCCCAATCAATACTGCCACTGTCATAGATCTTTTGAGATGTCTTCTTCTTCTTAGGCGCTTTCTTCTTAAGCTTGTTTCCCATTGATCTACAGATCTCCTTCAAGCGATCAAGCTTCTACCAAAGGACCTACTCTGATACCAATTGTAGGAAATAATAGTGAGACGCGGGGGGGGGGGGGGGGTGTGAATCAGTATTATCAAATCAAACACTTTTTCATTTCCATACTCAGATTCATATATGCTACTTCAGTGAAGGGGACCTGCGTGTACACGCAACTGTGTCTAATGCAACTAGCGTATATCTAGTAAACATATGATTCAGTTAATCCATTAAATGTTGATCTTTAGTTAGTGCATCAGAACTTTTATTAACCATATGAACAGTAAACAGGTGCAGTAAAATAGAACAAATCATCACCCACAAGAAGCACACATGAACACCATGATGTACAGTGGAAACCCAAAGTGGGTGAAAACCACCTGCTGCAAGTCGTCTCTATCTTCATTTAATAAGAAACTTCTTTTTACAATATTTTTGTATTGGTGCAGTCTTATACCAGTACACAAGCTTCTACCTGCAGAAGGCTACAACCTTCTCTCGTTCTCCAGCTTCTCCTAGAAGGGACCTACAACCCCCTTAGCTCTTGTACAAACCGACGTACTAGTACGTAGGTGCCAGCCTACTAAATGCTCCAACCTTCACTCGTTTTCCAGCTGCTACTGGAAGGGAGCTACCACCCCCTTAGCTCTTGTATTAGCTGATGTACTAGTACATAGGTGCCAACCTACAAAAGGCTACAACCTTCTCTTTCATCCTCCAGGTACCACGTTTCATAAATTTTCAGACTGGATACTCCTAAAGCATAACACCATGATCTGAAAGGCCACGTTTCATCCAATTTTCATACTGGACCCATCAATATCATTGAAGCACTAGCATCATCAATCTCTGAATCACCCAATACTGAATCACTGAAATCACCAGAACACAAAGTAGAACACAGAACTCTGCAACAATATTCAGAACCAACTGTATCATCAGAAATCATGCATATGCTACTTTGAAGAGCCGAACCAGCATGTATACGCAACTTCACCAAAGTGAACCAACGTATATGTCAAAAATTACTTACTGATAACTTCGCTGCACTTCCTGACTTCAGACATACCCAGATCATTACATATACAAGGATAATACATATGTTAGCAACCAGATCTAGTCCATTAGATCACATAAAGATAAGTCATTATGATCCCAATCCATTATAGATCTCATCCATCAACACTGAAGCTAAACACAATCAACCAAACTGAATATGCAGAATAATGACACCAGTAAACAGTCACCAGAACTCAGACTTTGCATCAACAACCAGAACCACCTGTAACTTCAAACATCATAGTTCATATTGTATACGCTACTTAGATGTATCTAACCTGCGTATGTACGCGCTTTTATCAAAGTCAACAAGCGTATACATCTGTAAATATTCATTCATGTTTTGCAGCGATTTCAATCTTAAGTTATACCCAGATCAGAACATTACACGCGTCAGTATACAGATCTAGAACAAGCATGATCAAACCATATAGAGATGATTCATTCCAAACCATTTGATCCCGATCTATCCTTAGATCTTGTTCTCCATCAACTGCTGAGATTCCTCCTTAGCTCAAATCAAGCAAAGCATCATGAACCCATAACCTGCATACTAGACCTCATACATCATCAGATATTCAAGACTTCCTAAATTTCCTTTGCCTAATGATCTTCTTCTCCTTTTATAGTCTTAGGCCTTACTCAATACCATGATCCAAAACCATTTAGAACCAATACTAGGGATCCAATACCTGGGTTCAACACTTCGGACGCAATACCAAGGTCCAAAACCATAGGTCTAAATACCATGGACCCAAAATAAGCTTTCCCACATGTACGCGCTTTTCTGTGCATGAAAGTGTGTGCATACACATACGTGACTTTTGATCAGCAATCCCGCGTATATACATGCCTTTGTATATAGTGACCCTGCGTGTATACATTACTTGGTATATAGCGAACCTGCGTATATACTTTTGTTTCTTCATTCTTTGTAGTCCGATCATCAATTCTTTGCTACTGACCTGCTGCACTATGATCTGTTATTTGTGTGAGTTTCCATCAAGGAAAACACTTGTATCATAATGCCAACAAGGATGACAACACAATCCTGCCTAATAGTGTCCTTGATATTATCAGGAAGATCTTTAATCCCGTATTCCACGTCACAACTAATATCATCCACCGGGATTTTTCTAGGGGCTAGGGCAAAGTTTAAACCTTTGCCTAAAAGTCTAAAAACAGATGGGGAAAAAGAGAAACTAGACAAGTTAACAACTCTATTGTTTCGAGGGTGAGTTCTTTGAACAGACCCGTGGTGTTGCCATGGGCTCACCCCTTTCCCCTATTGTTGCGAATCTTTTTATGGAAGATTTCGAAGCCAAAGCTTTAGCCTCGGCCCGTCTCCTACCCAAGCTTTGGAAAAGGTATGTTGATGACACTAATGTCATCTGGTCCCATGGCCAAGAGGAGTTGGATCTCTTCTTCAATCACCTCAACTGTCAATCCTCTGCCATTAAGTTCACCATGGAAAAAGAAGTCAATGGTTGCCTCCCCTTCTTGGATATTCTTATTTCTAAGAATAAGGACGGTTCCCTCTCCCACTCAGTGTTCCGGAAGAAAACGCATACTGAGCAATATCTTCATGCTGATTCCCATCATTTCCCCGCTCTAACATTGGGGGTTCTCAACACCCTTGCTACTTGTGCCCTTAGGATTTCTGATAATAAGAGCTTTGATAAGGAAAAATCCCTTCTCCTTAATGTCTTTGTGGATAATGGCTATAGTAGGTGCCTAGGTCAGAAGGCTTTCCTTAGAGCCTCTAAAAATTCTGTTAGTAGAAAAGAACCTAAAGAACGCCTGCTAGGTGTCCATCTTCCCTATGTCCAGGGAACCACGGACAAGATTGCTCGGATCCTTAAGAAGTATAATATTCCCTCAACCTTTAGGCCCCTCAACACCATTCATAAATCCCTCTGATCGGTGAAAGATCCCATTGACCCTAAGGACATGAAGGGTGTCTACTTGATCCCCTGTTCTTGTGGGACACCCTATATCGGGAAACTGGGCTCCATCCATCAAAGGATAAATGAACATGCAGCTAACCTAAGACATGGGAGAACCAAGTCTTCAACGTTAGCAGAGCATGCAGAAAAGACCAAGCATCATGTTTGTATTGAGGAGGCCAAGGTTATTACCAAGGTTGCGCAGTTCCATCACCGTAAATTCAGGGAAGCGATTGAAATTGAAAAAAGGCCTAACAATCTCAATAGAGATGATGGCTGTAAGATCAGTCATTGTTGGATCCCTGCCCTTTCTTCTTAGTCTCATCAAGGTTTCCCCTTATTCCCCGGTTCCTTCTCCTTAGAGCTGTCTTTTCCCTCCTCCTAGGGTTCTCTTTTTATTTAGTCTTTTACTTTTGTCCTATTCTTGTCCTACTTGTTTTAAATAAAAAATTGACGCTCATTTTAATTTTTATTACCATTTCCTTATCAAAAATTTTATTAATATTATTATGCCTATTTGTTACTAAGTTTCTACCTTTACCATATAAGTAAAATAAAAATAAAAATAAAAATAAGAATATAAATCAATTTTAACCAATACTCATAAATAATTTGTTCCAATAATAATAATAAATAAATAAATAAATAAACCCCCTTTACTCATGATACAATTGATTAAATAAATTAGAATTAGGTAATTTAGTATATAAATATAATAAAATAAGTTTAATATTCTATTATATAAACCCCCCACCCCCCGTCCCCTTTTACTTATCCAGAGTGGTATGATTAAATAAATTATAAATGAGTTAAATTAAGTAATTTATTAATCCAAGAAAAATATATTAATATGATAAAATAGAATAACTAATATATTACCTTTGACTTATTAATATTTTAATATTATTTTTAATCTAGCAGTTTTAGATAGCCGTTGATGGTCAACCGTGTCAACCTAGCTGTTTAGATGATCTGCCCTCCCTATATAATTGACAACCAGGATCTGACTCCTCAACTTGTCCTGATGATGAACCACACTAGTTGGTTCGAAACGCGTGGACTAAGGTTTTCTACATGTGATTTACGTCGAAGCTCTTCTTAATAAATTAAAAAACTGGTAAAATGAAGATTAAAAACATTTAAAAATAAACTAAAAAAACAAAAAAAAACTCAAATTATATAAAAAAAAAACCAAAAAATATGAAAAATTTAAATATATATATTTTCAAATTAAAAAAATAAAAATAAAAAAACATTTAAAATTTAAAAAGAAATATGTACTTTTGATTAAAAAAAAAAACAAACAAACAAAAACAAAAACTTTTTTATTTCTTTAGTAGGCTCTATATTTTTATTTTGTTTTAAAAACATATATATGTTTGATTAAAAAAAAAAAAAAAAGAAACAAAAACAAAAACAAAAACAAAAAAACAAAAAAAAAACATTTAATTTTTTTTAATAAATAAATGTTTTTTATCTAAAAAAAAAAAAAATGCATATTTTTTATTTTTTTCTTAAATAACAAACATTTAATTTTTGTTTTTTTAAATAAAGCTTTTTTAATTTAAACACTTAAAACATAGAAAAGAAAAAAAATTAACTATAGTTAATTTATACACATTTTTTTATTTTTATTTTTGTAAATAAACTTAAAAAAAATTAAACAATTTTTTTATTAAAAAATATATATAAAATTGATTCTACATCCTTCGCCCAGGGCCGTGCCACCACGGGTGGCCGGGCAGTAGTGGGGGTCAATTTTTTTTTTTTCTTTAAATAAAAAAAATTAAAATTTAATTTAAAAAAATAGGGTTAATAATTTATTTATTTTGTTTTAAATAAAAAATATTTGTTTTTAAAATTGTTTTTTTTTAAATAAAAAAATATATATATTTTGTTTTAAATTTAAATGTTGTTGTTGTTGTTTTTTTTCGTCTAATTCGAAAATACATATATATTTTTTACTTGTTTTGTTTTGTTTTTTTAATTTGAATATATTTTTGCTTTTTAAGTTTTTTTTTTTAGTATTTTTTTTTGTTTTGTTAATTTTCTATTTTTTTTTTTTAGTTTTTTGCTAATGTTTTTTTTTTTTAATTTTTCTATTTTTACTTACTTAATTTTATAGTTTATTTATTTTTTTTTTCTTTTGTTTTTTTTTGCCATTTTTTTTATGGTTTACAAGATAATTTTTTTTTTTTTAATATGTTTTTCTTACTATTTATTTGTTTATAATTTTAAAGTTTTTTTTAGTTTTTTAATTGTTATTTTTTATAGGTTAATTTTGTTTTTTGTTTTAACATTTTTATGATTGATTTTTTTTTAATGTTTTTTTTTAGTATATATTTTAATTTATGTTTTGTTTTTTTTTTTAACTTTTTTTTTTCATTGTTTTAATTTTTTATTTTATTTTATGTTTTCATTATTTTTTTGAAATTTTAATGATTTTCGGAGTCATGATGAAATCTTTTACGCCATTATTTCGAAATGTTTTACTCTTGAAAAAAATGTTTTTCGAGCATCAACACTTTTCGTTTTGAGGGTGTTTTTTGCAGAAAATTTACCATTGAAAAAAAAATGTTATTCGAACATCAACACTTTTCGTTTTGAGGGTGTTTTTTAGACAATTTTTGCACAAAAAATTGGTTTTCACCACCATTTTTAAAACATGTTGAAAATTTGCCCTAGAAAAAAAAGGTGTTATTCTAGCATCAACACTTTTCGTTTTTAGCATTGTTTTTGATGTTTTTATGGTATTTTTTGGCAAGAGTTCCCGTTTTGAGTTTATAGTTCCCATTTCAAAGTTTACATTGTTTTTTTCAAACAATAAACTCCACGACAACAATAATCACTAGGCCTATGGCCATACAGGACTCGACGAAGCACATCCAAGTATAAGCCACAAGACATGGGTCTGGACTGAAAAATATTCTTCTAATGAGTCCATGATATGATCATGGAAACAACCTTTAGGGAAACTTAAACAAGTAAGAATGAGGAAAGACATATCAATGTAATAAGTGACATTAATAGCCTGGCCATAATCCACATTGTTGTGCGAATGAAATCATTTGATGGATGATGTAAAAGATTCATTAAAACCCTTCTTTATTTCCACATCATGGGTTAGAGATTTTCTTGAGGTGGGATGCAGCAATGGAAGTTCAATAGTCTGATTAAATTTTTCTCCCTGAGGGTTAAAAAATTTAATGTGAAGAAAATGAGAATGCCTCAAGAAAGAGTTGACATCCCACGTGATGACATTAACAAAAAATTTGTGCAAAAGAATCATGAACTCATCGAAATCACAAATATTGTCATGGTGAAAGAAACATGACATAACTATTTGTGTAGGTTGAAGTGTCCTAATCACCTAACTCAACTTTGAATTCTGAGAAAACATGGTCAACTGCATATCAAGGTAAGGGTCGTTGTTCAAATCATGTGATTCAAAAATTGAGGTTTATTAGATAGCCTTTCAAGATTACAACAAATATCCTTAATGATAAGCATGTTATCTTCTTGATTAAAAGGAGTTATACCTGAAATAAAATCTTCGATAATCGCATCAGACTCCATTTGAAATTCCTACAAATCTAAAACTTGAAATCCCCGCAAATTTAAATCTTCATGTAGGAACATAGATTCATCCATGTTACTTGAACAATAATTACCTTATAATTCAGAGAAAATAAAATCATCAGGGTCATGGTTGTCCAAGGGCTCAATTTGATTGATGAGTAGAAGGTTGATTGGTGAGATATCAAGATTTGAAGATGTTGATTGATAAGACTAGATGAATCCTCATCAAGGGAAATATGTGAATGAAAAATTAATTCTTCATCAATAAATTGATCTTCCATAGTGACTAACTGAGGTTGAAGACACAAAACATCAAAAGGAGGGGGACATGGGACAAAATGCATATCCATTTCTTCCTCAGGATGCTAAAATGATTTTTGGCTAGGATGACATGATGAATCAGATTCAAAAGATTTTACTAACATCTGGACTAAGAATCAAAACATTTTATCCAAGAACTGCCAATCCACATCCTCATCTGGGAATTTGTAACAAAGGTGGAGGAATCTGTCAACAGAATGCTCAAGTGATTCATTTGGTTCCAACCTAAGCTGATCAATTTCATTAAGGGAATCTTGATATTCATAATTTTCTAAAACACGATGAATCTCATTAACTAATTGTTCGAAAGATGAAATAGAAGTAGTGGTTAAAGAATAGCACCATTACTTTGCACGACCATCCAATGTAAGGGTAAAGAACCACACAAGAATTTATTCAGAGTAAACACCACTTGAATTTTTTTTTTTGAATAAATTCAATTACGTAATCAAGGACAAAAGTTGTACCCTTACCATCAAATTTGAAATGTGACAAGTTATGTAAAAATTCTATGAGGATTGAAAGATCTAAAGCTTCGGAAAAACACGTCGGGATCATGATCTGGGATGAAGTAATTAAATATAAGATATTCAAACAAGCTTCACAGGCTCAACTTGTTATCTGGCCCTCATTCTAGCGCCAAAATGTTGAAAGATCTAGATGCCGCTAACATTGTAAGGGGATCTCCCCGATATGAAGTCCTAATGACCTCACACTATTTGGTGTAGGAGTCCCATCTGGTCATATGGTGCGGCCACCATTTGGAAAGTTTTCAAAGGTATTCCTCAGTTACGAATACACACAAAAGAACACAACACCTCTTTGGCACAATAGGTATGTAAGCTTTGTGAGACACCCAATGTAAGGTGTATGAGGGAGACTTTGATAGCTAGTAGGGAAAACGAGCCATTGGTTAAAAAAGTAATAATACTATCTGGGGACCCTGGAAGGAAGATAAATACTTATTGATTACCTGCAAATTAGTCCACATAATAATCAACAATAATTAAAGCATAACAACTCTTATTCAAAAATTTCCATAGCTAAAAAACAAATTAGTTCATTAACTTAGTATGTGGTTAAAACGACATATATCATAAACATAACAAGAATAGTCCTACTATATATACGATACATGTATGAAGATGAGCCATCTCATTGAGCATTTGATTAAGAATGAAATATACCAGGTACACTGTTACACAAATGAAACACTATATCCAATAGTGGAACATGAAGCCACAACTTGCTTCTTCAAACAATGATCTATCTCCTATATATTACAAGAGAAGCCAAGGAAATAACTCTAGAATCCCAGAATTTAACTAAAGTTACGAGGAGCTATTTATCACAAATAACAATGACATATGATCTTCCTCATGACTCTTTGAATTCTATGGCTATTCATATTCTATTAATGACTCATTACATTCCATATGTGACTATTCACATTCCACATGTGTCCCTGGGACTTCGTTACATACCATTTATTACATAAGACAAATTACATATGAAACAGTGGCCTAATAAGAAAAAATTGATAATGGGAGAAATGCTCATCAAATTGATAAATCATTTGTTTCCTCATGGAGTTCATTTGTAATGTAAGTGTGTCATGCTATGAAATCCATTGAGATGGCTTTGACACGAACTGGGAATTCCCCTGTGTTGCGCATCTTCACCTCCAGTGCCTTTGTCAATATGGTCTTGGAGTTTGACTGTACATTATTCCATAGCCTTGAAAGTTTCATATGGGTTTTAACTGGTGCAATAACGTACTGTAGAATAATTTCCTTGATGACCTGCAAGCCTTCTTGTTTTGTTGCATGTTTGATCTGCTCAACGTATTTCTTGATCTTCTGGAATATGATCTCTCTTCCTTTGATTGCCTCAAGTGTCCCTATCGAAGGCATCCCATGCTTCTGTGTTAGGGACTCAAAACCATTGTGCAGTTAATTATATGCAACAATAGTACCAAACGATTATTATCCAAGATGCATGTATTTTTGATAATGGAGTCTCAGCTAAACTATATCTATCTTGATGAAAATCCTATCTTTCTTCTCCAAATGTTGCGAAGAATCTAGGTACTTGTCAGCCCACTCCTGAAGATGCTCGACTACTTCGTTTGCTACCTTCAGGACTTTCACCACTTCCTGTGCTTAATTTTTAATTCCAATAAGAGGAGCCACCACTTCTTGTAGAAGAATCATCTCATCATATAATCGCGCTATGATGTCCTCCATTGGCCCCCATTCTTCCTGCATGGATGACTGCCATTCTACGGTGTTGAAGCTTTGTGAACCGTAGATGCTTTGATGCAAGATGTTCCTCTTGTTTATTTACTGTAATAAGTTCTCATCTCAACCTATCATTCTCACTCAGAAGATATTCAGAGTTATCATGTGTTGTTGCAAAAGCAACATTCTCCACCATGAACACCTTAAGATTCCTTCAGGTGTTGGTAGTTATCACCTTCTTTGTAGAAACTAAGACTAGATTCTAAGGATCTTTCAGAAAGTATCTATGCCTCTGTTGCACGATACTCTTTTAAATTTGATAAAACATGACACTGGATACATCCATGACTCTTTCTGTCGGAGGAGGTGTGATCCCCATCTCTCCAAATGAAAGATGACCACCTGTGAGGGGAGGTTCCTCTGGAGTTCTTGGCTCATAATCCATTGGTTCAAATGGTATCTTCTTCCTCCAACTCTTTTGGTTCTATCTCCTGAGCATTGTTCTTCTTCTAATCTCTGTGTTGCTTCTTCCTCCTGGGACTGCCTTTGTTGTTATTCTTCTATCCTTCTCCTCTCCCCTTCTTCTTCTTGTTTCTCTTGAAGCAAGTCATCCCACTTACTCTTCTCCTATTCTTATTCTACTTATCTCCTCTCCTATTATGCTTTAATAGCTCCTATGTTTAGAGGATCAACTTTCCACTTCCTGCTGCTCTCACCTATCGCATCATATATGATCCTCTTCTTCAGAGCTACTTTCCTTATTTGAGAGGTTATTTGTTCCTCCTCCTGCATCTGCAAGAATTGAGATGGTGGATCTCAGGGTGAAGTGGTCTCCATCCTTGGATGTACCTTCATGCTCTCATTGTACTAGTTCTATACGTTCTCATCTTCTACTATAGATATAGATGAATACCCTGTACTATGATCGATCCTTTAAAAATGTTTCCTGCACACTCTCCTAAGATCATATCCATGAAATTCCTTAGTGGCGAAGTGCAGGTGATTCATCTCTTGTATTTATGCTACTGTTGCCTTATGGCTCTTCAAATCATATAATCTGATCCTCAACTGGAAGGTGGGCCAAGGGGCTTTCTTCCTCCTGTGAGGAACTCCTAACAATCCTTTGTCCTATTGATTTGCTACTTCCAGCATGACCACCTTATTGGTCACATATTGTAACATGATATGTGGGGATATCTAACAACTAAAACATCTAATGTATGTCTCCTCAGGCACTACAAACTAATCTCTGATATCCCGTAATGACTCATTCACTTGATCAGTCATACAAGGGTGATTGATCTCGAATATTATATGAAATATAATTGTAAAGAAATGCTCGGCCAATCTGTCATATGCACCTTTGAAGTTTGATTCTAATAACACTCTGCAATGAAAGTAAATTGGAAACTTGTGCTCAAGGGTCTGGTTCTAGTACATTCCTCGGAACGCATACTGTGCATAGATTTTGTCTAAAATAAATGCATATATGTAGAATTATGGGGCCTGGTTTGCCCTCAAATATGCTTTTTCCTGCCCCACATGACACTACATCTCAAATGACAATATATCCACCCAATTGAAGAATCCCCCACGAGCTACCACTATATTAAGAATATATATCCAGTTTTCTTCAAACACTTAAGTGTTCTTGCGCCCATGCAATTGACAACACATGGCTATCAAATACTGATATACTTCTATGAGTATATTAGTCGACTGTACTACAAATTGGTGATAGCAAAACTTAGCAGGCTCTCGATAAAAATATTTGATAATTTCACTTGTGTCGAGGTCATCACATCTGGTGTAGAAGTTCATTGTTTGCATATTCTTTGGGCCTAAGCATCTTGTATTACGTTTACATGTCTTCTCCATAATAAGTGGCAAGCTAACCGCCACTTCACTATGAAGTACAAGATAAGAGTCATCCATGTGTGTAATTATCCACTCGATCACTTCTACACAAGGGATGACGTGGAATCTGCATGCGATCATGTGCATCTTAGACCTCTTAATGTTGATGTACACTTCCAAGTCCTCCAAGTTCTCAGCAAAACTTTTATGCATGAATGTGTTGTATATCTTGCTCCATGTGACCTCTGTAGTCTTATCAATAAATCACTTTGTATATGCATATATTGGAATGGTTTGCTTGGTAAATTCAAAAGGTTCCTCGGTGTTTTCTTCTGAGACTTCTTTAGAGGGCACTTTGACGTGGAGGCATGGATCCAAAACATGATGACAGGGTGACAATACTTGTAGCATGAACACATGTTTGTGGTAGCACACTCATAATGACAAGATTAGCTTAAAGAAACCTAACTATGAAATAATACTTGTAAATAAAGTACAAAGAGCCATCAAAGGTAACTAATCATGAAAATATATCAATGTAACAACATCGGGTTAAAAGTTCATGTAATAAATTTAATAAAGGCAAAATAAGACCAAGGTCAAGGGACTCTTATTCCAAGATGAATGTTGGGCAAAATATCATAGTGAGCATCACTTGTTGTTTATTATGGCTAAGGGAAATTGGTAAAGGAAATGGCAAAGGATTTGAAAAGGAAAAAAGGTATTATCGACATTTATTTATGAAAATAAAAGAAAATATGAGAAAAGCGAGGTGAAAGGTCATAGGTTGCATGTGAGGAGGAAATTGAAGGAAAATGAAGAAATTAGAGGCATCAATAATAAAAAGACATCAAAGCATTAGTTTGTAGCTTTTTGTGAGTTCATTTTCATAATTGGTTTTCGGAGAAGAGAAGAGCACCAAGAGGAGAAGGAAAGTAGGAAATCAAAGGGAGGACAAGGAAGGACAAATAAGGAAAAGGAAGGACAATGAAAGCAAGGATTGAGCAAGGAAAGGTTAGATCAAGCAGCGTCAATAGGAATACTTGCAGGCATCAGGTTGCATGTATGATTTTCTAGTTGGTTTTTGTATGCATTGTATGTGCATGTGTGTATTTGGTTTCATTATTGTCGGTGGCATGAAATTTTCCAGGTTTTGGCAATGGTTTTTAGCCTTGCTTTACCATTTCCGGATAAGCATGGTGTGATGGGATTATTTCTCTGTTGAGCTCTAGATTACCGGAAGGTTTTTGGATATGGGTGAGGTGGTCTCAGGAAAATCCCAAGTGTTTGGGGTGGAGATGGTCTTCTCCAGGAAGTCATCAACTGGTGGGTGGAGACAAGAAAATTCCTTAAGGGATGGTGAAGGAATTCTTAGGCATCCAAGCTTAGATTGGTTTTGTGATTTCGAGACTGCTTTAGGTGAGATCACGATATGGTGAGGGTGGAGGTGGTTTAAGTTCTGGATTCCCTTGGTTTTTTATGGATTGGTTTATCCCATGAGATCCCACATTCATGCTTGGAATATGGCACAGGGGGGATTGGATGAAAGAAATATTTGGTTCAGCCCAATCTATAATCGGGTGGTATGTTGAAGTTCCTGACTTGGTTGGATTTTTCATATGGTTAATAAGAGCTAAGTTTCTCCTGTATTTGATAAGTAAGTTCACTTGTTATTATGTGGCTTTAATGGTTGCTCTATCATTGTTATATATCTAGTTATATGCTGGTTATAAGCATGGTTATATGACATATCTAAGTATGGATCTTATCACATTTCATTAAATGAATTTTTGGTTAATGAATGTATGACCTCACTGGTCTTATGAAAACTACTGTGAGGGGGAATAAATCCTTCTTGTTAAACATCAGATAAGTTTTTAGATCCTTGTGTTCAGATATGCATTCATGACATGTAGGTTCCATGTCCACCATGTGTTTGATAGAATGTCAGTCCTATTTGGGAGAGGTTAGGTCAAGTCCTAGTTTAATTTTTGGTTTGGAACCCTTGTTTCTATGTGATTCATTATTTCTAGAAGTTTTACTGATTTTTGGGCAGGGGCTTGAGTCTAGCCCTGAAAATGTGGCTCAGAATTTGGGGTCGCTAACATAGAACTGACTGAAAAGGTTGAGAATCACTGGGAAGCAAGCCTATGGGAGTGACTGGGTGGGTTACATTTGCTTGGAGGCCTTGGAAAGGGAGCAACTGAGGCTCTAGGTCAATGAAACAAAGAGTTAACTCAGGGATTGGACACTTGGAGGGGTTGGGTTACTCCTAGAGGTCTTGTGGCACCTGAAAGAGGTTAGTAAAGTCTTAAGTTGTCGACTCCATTTGTGTAAGGTGATATAGGAGGTTGAGTCTTATCATAGTGATACTTAGCTCATGTTTACCCTAGGAAAACTAGTGAAAGTGGGTAAATGTGGGAGGAGGCAGTTACAGGGTGGTATCAAAGTGGGTTGCACTCTCTTTAGGTAAAATCTGATGTCATGGTTATGGTTGTTTTGCTTGGGGTCATGGTACACAATTGCTATGGTAATGCATGATGTTGTTATATTGATGTGATTATTATTATATATGTATCATATTAATGTTATGAAACCAACTCACAAAAAGATAGAAAAGATAGATCAACCACTTAGAAATAAGCCTCTTTGAGGGGGCAACCTCCTTTACATTACACAAATGAACAATTCTTGGATGATGCAAATGAAAAAACCTCCTTTTTATATATAGGATTCTAAGGGGTCACAATATAACCAAATACGACCTAACAATAATAATATAAGGACACAAAAATAACACTAGTGGGCTTCTATGGGGCACAATAATAATAATATGGGGACAATAGGGACACAACAATAACAATAAGGGATACAATGACAATAGTAATGGGGAATCACTAGTATTATAGGGACCTACCATGCCCCTCTCCTTCAAAAAAGTGTTGTCCTCAATGCTTGAGTAGTTTTGGATGCTTTTGTATAAAATTCTCATCCTCCCATGTGGAATCTTCAATGGGTAAGTTCTTCCGCTTAATGAGATACTCTGAAATTAATTGATTTTGTAGCTGTTGAGTTCTTGTTTCCTTGACTGATTCAGGTTCCAATATGATTTTTCCTTCCTCATCAAGTTCTAGCAATATTGTTTGAACTGGGAGCTTGTCACCTATAACCTTCATTAAGCATGACACATGGAAAACTGGGTGCACTTAGGAAGCTGCAGGAAGCTCCAATTTGTATGCCATAGAACCTATCTTTTGCAACACCTTGTATGGACCATACTAATTTGGTGATAATTTATTATCCTTCTTAGCTTGCTTGAGGGACATTTGTTTATATGGTTGTAGCCGTAGGAATACCCAATCACCTACATCAAAACTTCTTTCGTTGCGATGTTGATTTGCCTGCTCTTTCATTCTATTCTGCACCAAGGTGAGGTTATTCTTTAAGAGTTGGAGAACTTGTTGTTGATGCTCGATGTGATCTTCCACTGCTTGAACCTTACAATTTTGTCTTAAATATGATGTGATGGATGGTGGATGATATCCATAAAGTGCCATAAATGGGGTCATTTTTGTTGCAGTATGGAAGGAAGTGTTATACCACCATTTAGCCAGAGGCAACCATTTGACCCATTGTGTATGTTTTTCAGATACAAAGCAATGAAAATATCCTTCCAAACATTTGTTTACTATCTCCATTTTCCCATCAGATTGAGGATGATAATATGAGCTATGAGCTAACTGAGTACCAAGACAAGAAAATTATTATGTCCAAAAATTTCAAATGAAAATGGGATCTCTGTTGCTTACAATAATCTTTGGGTTTCCATGTAGATTTTGAATTGTTTCCATAAATGCAATAGAAATTGTACTCGCTTTAAATGGATGAGATAATGCACAAAAGTGTGCATACTTGGTAAGTTTGTCAACTACAACCATGATAACACTCTTTGCTTCGGACTTGGGTAAACCTGTGATACAATCCATTCAAACCTCCTCCCAAAGTTGGCTTGGAATGGATAAAGGTTTTAATAGACTCGCGGTCTTAATTGTTTCAACTTTATTTTGTTGGAAAACCAAACATTTCGCCACAAATTTTTGAATATCTGATTTAAGGCCATCCCAAAAAAATTCATTCTTAACCATGTGGTAAGTTTTTAGAAATCCTGAATCCCCTCCTAAGGGAGAGGTGTGCAATTCCCTAAGAATATTTTGTTTGAGTTGGGAATTCTTACATCGGTGTAACCGATCTTTGTACCATAACGAATCATTTTTCCAGCTAAATCTATCAGATGTACTGGGATCTTGTTGTAACTTTTGAATGAGTGCCCACACTTCTTCATCATTCTTCCATTCATCCCTTGCTTCGTTTATCCAATCTGGTTGGATAATAGAAATGGCGCAAAGAAATGCTTCCACATCCTCATCCTCTCTTGAGAGTGCATCTGCCACAACATTTTACTTCCCTATTTTGTAGATGATTTCAAAGTCATAACCCAACATATTTGTGACCCATTTTTTCTACTCTTCTGAAGATAATCTTTGTTCTAAAAAGTATTTAAGACTATCATGATCTGTTTTTACCTTGAAGTGTCTTCCCATTAGGTAGGGTTTCCATTTCTTAAGTGCATGTAGTGTTGCCAACATTTCCTTCTCATAAATAGCTTTATGTAAATACTTTCCTTTGATTGGACAACTTTCAAAAGCAACGGGTCTTTCTTCTTGCATTAAAACAACACCAATTCCATTTCCTGAAGCATCACATTCCACAATAAAGGTTTTTGTGAAGTCCGATGTAGCTAAGACCGGTTCTTGGCACATTGCCCCTATAAGATGTTCAAAGGCCTTCGTTGCTTGTGGAGTCCATGAAAATGCATCTTTCTTCAATAATGTTGTTAGAGGTGTTGTTATTCTCCCATAATTCTTAACAAACTTGCGATAATACCTTATCAACCCGAGAAATCCTCGTAGATGCTTTATGGATGTGGGGATTTTCCATTCCTTAATGGTTTTAATTTTGCTAGGGTCTACCTTAACACCTTCATGAGATACAATATGACCCAGATATTCCACCTCTTGTACTCCAAATAAAAATTTGGAGATTTTTGCATATAATTGTTTCTCCTCCAATAGTTTGAGTACCCTGTCAACATGTTGAACATGATCCTTCCAAGACTTGCTATAGATTAGTATATCATCAAAAAAGACTAGCACAAATTTTTTAAGGAAGGGTTTGAAAATGGAATTCATCAAACCTTGAAATGTAGAAGGTGCATTGGTAAGGCCAAAAGGCATGACCAAAAATTTAGAATGACCCTCATGAGTTCTAAATGTTGTTTTTGGAATGTCTCTAGTCTTCATTCCGATTTGATGATATCTTGAACGAAGATCCAACTTGGTGAAGTAAATTGATCCATGCAATTCATCCAATAATTCATCAATGACAGGAATGGGAAATTTATCTTTAGTAGTGAGCTTGTTGAGCTCCCTATAATATGGACACATGCGCCATGATCCATCCTTCTTGTGAACCAATACTACTAGAGTAGAGAAAGAACTTTGACTAGTTTGAATTATACTAGCCTCTAGCATTTCTGCAACCATACGTTCAATCTCACTCTTTTGGGCATATGGATATCTGTAAGGCTTGATGTTTGGAAGAACACTTCCTGGAATCAAATGAATAGCATGATCATGATCACGAATAGGTGGGAGGCCTTTGGGAGTCTCAAATACCCTGGAATGATTGTCCAAGACGTTTTGGAGATCTGGAGAAATAGATGATTTCGATGTGGGAACCTCTAGTGAACATAATTGTGCAATTGTTCCTCATTGTTCTTTCTTTAGAAGCTTTGTCATTCCGTTAGAGCTGATTATCCTTCCTGGCTTCCCTACAATACCCCTTAATTCAACTTCCTTTCCTTCTGAAGAAAATTTCATGAAAAGTTCTTGAAAATTAAAAGCTATTGTACCCAAGGATTGTAGCCATTGGACTCCTAGTACAACATCAACACCACTCATTGGAATGGAAAGCATTGGGCTATTCAATACATATTCTCCCATGGATAGCTTGATATTATGGCACTTTCCTGAGCAAGTTATGGTTCCTCCACTTGCAACCATCACTTGATACTCTGGTGTTGGATATAGGAAGCAATTCAATTCCTTGGCTATCTTACAATGAATAAAATTATGGGTATTACCCGAATCAATCAACACTATTACCTTTTTCTTCTTGATATACCGTTTTATCTTGATAGTTTGAGGAGTGGTAATTCTAGCCAATGCATTACAAGATATGGTCAGATTCATTTCTTCTCTCTCTAGGGTTTGTTCCTGGTGTATATCCTATTCTTTTGACGTTTCTTGTTCCTTTTCTTCCTCCTCTTCACAATCTATGTAAAATAATTTCTTCTCGGCACACTTATGACCTTTAGTGTATTTTCTATCACAACTATAACAAAGCCCTTTTGCTCTTTTTTCTTCCAATTGTTGTGGTGTCAACCTTGTAGGTTGTGGATGGCTAGGGGCAACAATACTTCCATCTTTATGATTGTGAGTGGTAGGCTTCCTTGTTGCCATAATTTTGCTTTCCATTTTTCTTGCCAACCTGAACGCCTTCTCCAATGAATCAGGTTCCCAAAGGTGAACCTCATGTTGGATGTTATCCTTTAAAGTCCCTATGAACACATCAATCCTATGCTCCTCTGGAATATCTTTTACCCTTATATTCAATTTTTGGAAGTCCTCAATGTGCTCCATGATTAAAACCTTTTGTTTGAGATTTATCAATTGGCTAAAAAAAGTGTTTCTTTTTGTATCCTCATAATGTGCTATCATTTCATTCGTAAAAATATCCCAAGTGACAATTTGTTTATGAGAGAAAATTCATCGATACCATACAAACTGATTTGGTTCCAAATATAAAGTTGCAATGCGTACCTTTTGTGTGTTTTGGACATTATGGAGATCGAAAAATTGCTCCATCTGTAGTATCCATGTTGCGGGATCCTTACCATCAAAATTCCTCATATCGATCTTTGGAACATGGTGGTTCTTTGATCCAACGTGACAGTCTATGAAATCATGATTAACATTTATTTTTTTCTCATCATGAGTTTCCTTTACTACCATTTCGCCATTAGTAAGCATTTCTTATAGAATTTTTTTCAAATTTGTCTTCAAATCTTCCATCTTAGCTTCCACGCCATCCATCTTAGCTTCCATTCCATTCATCTTAGCTTCCACGACATCCATATTATCTTCCACGTCATCCATCTTAGCTTCCACGTCATTCATCTTAGCTACTACGCCTTTCTTTAAACTGTCCATCATAGCTTCTATACCTTTCTTTAAATCATCCATATTAGCTTCCACGCCATATATCTTACCTTCCATGCCATACATCTTAGCTTCTATGTCTTTCTTTAAACCATCCATCTTAGCTTCTGTTACTTTTTGTGCGAGTGAAATTTGTTACACTTATCTCGTAATTTTGATATATCATGTTGCATTTCTTCCTCTTCTTCATGAGTCATGCTAGATATTTCAGGTTGCTTACTAGGTGTTTCCATTTTCTTTCTTTGGGGCATCAATTACTGATAATAATGCTTCACTATGCCCTTTGAATTCCTTCAAACTAATTTTTCAAACCAAACTTATGCAAAAATTTAAAAAAACTACACACCTTTTTTCACTTTGTACGAGCTCGATATTGAAAGGATTGTAACTCTATAATTTCGGATCCCCAAGGTCTGAAATTGCGACCTCCAGTATCCCTCTATGCCCTCTTTCCAATGCCACCAATCTGATCGAAATTGGATTCTCCAAGAAAGAGTTATGCCCCACCTCCCAAGATGACCTTCTTATATACGTTTTCAGTAGAGCGAGCTTGTAGGAAGTTCCACGTGTTACTGTTTCAACCTTCGGACCTAAAAGCAATACACAGAAAATTACAGTTCATCCTCTTTCTGCATCTTTATACGAAATCTCAATCTGATGCTTAGAGAGAAAGTTATGACAATTTTCCCAAGGTCACATGTTTAGAATGTAATTCGAGAGTCTTCAAAAACCCTAACTTAGATAATATCTCCGAAACTATAACGAGAAAAGATCTTAAATTTGGACCCAAGGTTTAGACCGATTTCTTCTCAAATGTTTTTTTTTTTAGCTTCTAAAACTTTGTAGAGAAAAAGTTTTAGCGAAAATGCCACGATGACCTTTTTGGAGCAGCAAAACCTTAGAATCCAAAGCTCTAATACCAAATGTTATGAAACCAGCTCACAAAAAGATAGAAAAGATAGATCAACAACTTAGAAATTAGCCTCTTCGAGGGGGAAACCTCCTTTACATTACACAAATGAAAAATTCTTGGACGATACAAATTACAAAACCTCCTTTCTATATATATGAGTCTAAGGGGTCACAATATAACCAAAGCTGACCTAACAATAATAATATAAGGACACAAAAATAACAATAGTGGGCTTCTATGGGGAAAAATAATAACAATATGGGGACAATAGGGGCACAATAATAAAAATAAGGGATACAATGACAATAGTAATGGGGGAATCACTAGTATCAAAGGGCCCTAACAGCGAATGTGGATTAATTTTGCAGATGAGATAATCCTCCCCTGAACATCAATGAGGTATGGTTTTGATTTTGGTATCTTTTTGGTTTATTTGACATGGCCTACCTGTAGAAATAAGAGAATCAGAGATGATGAGAAAAATGGTAGAGTACAGCTCTCGTGACTCTCCCCACATATCAGTTTGGCAGCAAGGAGGAGAGCATTCTCCTGGTATAAAATATATATTGAGGAGTTTTTGTAGGTTTTAGCCCTGTACATAAATTACATGCAACAATTTAAAAAAGAAAATAGAAAATATACAATGGCGAGAAACAAAAAACAAATACAAAGAGATTTTCCCTTGGATCCCAAAACTGGGACTACCAGATTGATTTTTCATTATATTCCTTTCAATGTTACAATACATATATATACATGCTAAAGCATTCATAAACCCCAATCCATTAACCTTAGATTAGAACATAACCGTATTTCCCTTGTCCGAATTTACAAAATACCACGGGCAGAAAACCATCATGCCCAAAACCATGTGAAAATCCCATGCAATAAACCATAGGTAGATCTTGCCACCTAATATAGGGTCCAAAAAAAAAATCCCAGGGTGTTGTGCCCCGCGTGGGGCTAGTCTTGGAAAGAACATAACACACACCCAATATTCTCCCACTTGTTGTTTTATTTTCCACATAGGGGGTCACAAGAGAGATTAGTCATTGGTACAACCCTGAAATTCCCATTGTTTCTCTATACCAATAAAACTTCTCAGTGCTCACAGACTTCATCAGTGCATCTGCAACATTCTTCAAAGTGTCCACCTTTACCAGTAACACCTTTTTGTCCTCAACCATATCCCTCACAAAGTGATGCTAAACATCAATGTGATTTGTCTTTGAATGATAAGCAAGGTTCTTTTCCAAGAAAATTGCACTTTGGTTGACACAATTTATCCTTATAGCTCACTATACTAACCCCATACTTGAACACAATATTTTCAGCCAAACTATTTCCTTGCTTGCATGAGTGGCTGCCATGTATTCTGCCTCTGTAGTTGAAAGTGCCACTACAGACTATCTCTTTCTCATCCAATTCACTGCACCTCCAAATAGGTTAAACACATGCCCACTTGTATATCTTCTTCAATTTAAATCTCCATCCCAGTCTACATCAACAAAGCCACATATGTCCAAAACCCTGTCCAATCCTTGTCTTCCTTAGTAGCACAAACCATAATCAATAGTGCCACGCAAATACCTGGAAACCCGCTTCACTGATGTCCAATTCTCCTTCCCTGGTTTTCACATAAACCTTCTCAATACTCCCACTGCATGTGCAATTTATGGTCTAGTACAGACCATTGCATACATTAGGCTACTGACTACACTTGTGTATGGAACACAGGACATGTCCTCTTCCTCTTCTTGTGTCTCGGGACAGTGTTCAACAAATAACTTTACACCTGCAGGAATAGGAACCTTCACCATTTAACTATCCTGCATATTAAACCTCTGTATTAATGTCTCAACATACTTTCTTTGGTTTAACTAGAGCTTCCTCTTTGCCCAATCTCGTTTAAATCCCATGCCCAAAATATAGTTTGCAGCACTAAGATCCTTCATGTCGAATTTGGAGGACAATTGGGTCTTCAAATCTTGGATAATTTCTTTGTCATTTCCAATCAACAACATTATATCATCCATATACAAGAACAGATAAATAACATGGTACCAATTAATTTAAAATACACACAGTGATCCGCTTTTCTTCTGGTGAAACCAAGTCCCCGTATAAATGTATCAAATTTATGATACCACATCCTTGATGATTGTTTTAACCCATACAAAGACTTTTTTAACCTACATACCAATTCTTTATTTCCCTTCACTACAAAGCCTTCAGGTTGCTTCATGTAGATCTCTTCTTCCAGATCCCCGTGAATAAATGTTGTTTTCACATCCATCTGTTCTACCTCAAAATCAAAAGCAACAACAACATATAAAAGTAATCTAATAGAAGCTACCTTCGCAACAACAGAAAAAATATCACCAAAATCAATTCCCTACACCTAGGAGTAACCTTTTTATACCAACAGAGCTTTATTCTTCTCCACCTTGCATTCTACATTCATCTTCTTCTTAAACACCCATTTTCTTCCAATGGGTTTTCTTCTAGCCAAAAACTCCACCAGATCCCAAGCCTCATTTTTGTCAAAAGATGCCATTTCATTAACCATTCTCTCTTTCCAGAGTTTGTCATCCTATGAATCTACTGCCTCCCTGACAGTTCTGGGATCATCATCAATAATAGATAAAGAAAATTTTGAACATAAATCAGATGGACTATACCTTTCTAGTTGCCTTCTTTCTTGAACTAATCTTCTCTTGGCTGGAGTTTGTGGCTCTTCATATTTTGATTCATGTTCTTCTATAGAGTTTGATTCTTCCTCCTTTAGCTCAAACACTATCTTCTCAGGTTCCTTTGGTAGAAATTCATGTTTAATAACATCTTTCACCTATCTAAACACCACATCTCGGTTGTACACAACCTTCCTTGTTTCTGGGTTCCAAAGCTTATAACCTTTTAAACCATCCTTATCCCCAATAAAGATGCACCTTTCAAATTTACTATCCAACTTGGTTCTTTTCTCCTTTGGAACATGTGCATATGCATCACAACCAAATACCATTAGATGTGAAAGAGAGTGTTATTTAACAGTCCATACCTCATGTGGAGACGTATTCTCCAACGCTGATGAAGGTGATATATTAACTAGGTAACATGCAGTCTCCACCACCTCTGCCCAGAATTTATGTCCTAACCCAACACCACTGAGCATGCTTCTTGCCTTTTCCATCAACATCTTTCTCATTCTTTCTACAGCTTCGTTTTACTGAGGTGTTTATGGAGTAGTCTTCGGTCATGCTATACCACACTTCTTACAGAACTCTTCAAATTCCTTCTTACAGAATTCTCCACCATTATTTGTCCTTAGCACCTTTATCTTCTTCTCTATTTGGTTTTCCACCAAAGCCTTAAATTATTTAAACCTGTCAAAGACTTCATAATTCTTACTGAGGAAATATATCCGTGTATTCCTTGAGAAGCCATCTATAAATGATACATAGTACTTAGACTTACCCAGTGATGGAACCGACACAGGTCCAAACACATCATTGTGCAGAAGCTCTAATATCCCTTTCGCCCTCATAGCACCAGAGGGGAAACTCACCTGATTCTGCTTCCCATATACACAATGTTCACAAAAATTGAAATCTAGATAGCAATTAGACATTCCTTCTACCATACCATTACAATGAAGTATTCGAAGGCCCTTCTCTCCAATATTTCCAAGCCTTTGATGCCATAGCATGGTATTTTCTCTAGAGACCACTAGATTTTTTGCTTCACTTTCAGGAACCACAGAATTGTTCACCCATCAATAACATTACTACACAGAAGCTTGTACAAAGTTCCAATGCGAACTCCTTGCATCAATACTAGTGCTCCTCGAACCATCTTGCAGGTATCTTTCTCGAACCTATTTTTACACCTGCATCATCCATCTTGATTATAGAAATCGGATTTCTCGCCAATGCAGGAATATGTAGAACACCCGGAAGTGTTCTAATCCTTCCACCTTGCAACTTCAGCTTGAATTTTCTGCATCTGATGATTCTAGCCTTCCTATCATCCCCCAAGAAGACATCACCACCATCATATTTCTCATACTCAGAGAACCACTCCCTATGAGAAGTGAAGTGAAAGGATCCACCTGGGTCAATCGACCATGCCTCATGATCTACATGTGTACTTGAAGAAGAAGCCAAGTACACATCCCCACCTTCATATGAGGTGGTCTTCGTCTCTGTAGAAGGAGCATCATCAGATCCCTTTCCTTTATCAAGAGTTTTAGATCTACAATCATTTTTGAAGTGCCTCTCCTTTTTGCATTTCTAGCATACCTTTACAAGTTTTCCTGGAGATTTAGATATCCCTCTAGATTTAGATCTCCCACTTCAGGACTTATTTTTTATTCTGTTTCGGGACCGTCCTCGTACAGACAAGGCATCTCTATTCTGGACCTCCGTATTTTTTCGTCTCATCTCCTCCAATGACAAGGATGAGACTATTTCATAAAACTTCAAGGTAGTTGTATTACTACCTATTGCAACAACTAGACTATCCCATGAATCTGGTAGAGAATACAACAGGTTGTGCACTTATCTTCATCTGAAATTTTAATATCAATAGATAAAAACCGGTTTACTATAGTATTAAAGGCGTTAAGATTTTCTGTCACAGAGTCTCCATCCTTCATTCTCAGGTTATAGAATTTTTTATATAGGAACAATTTGTTCACCAAAGACTTAGATTGGTACAAAGTCGCTAACTTATCCCACAAAGCCTTTGTTGTAACTTGCCTTGATACATTCAATAATATTGAATCTGTGATATACAACCATATTGTGCTCTTTGATTTCCGATCGAACTTTGCCCAGTATTTAGCTGACATTGTCATTGGTTTAGTACCTAGATCTACCGTGATCCACTGATCTTTGTCCACCAGCAGATCTTCCATCTTGAGTTTCCACAAGTAAAAATTCTGACAATTAACTTTATCGATCTCTATCTTTCCACTACTTGCCATATTCTTTCACGACAAGAATCGATCCCGCATATCTCCCACTGAACATGGTCTACCACAGACACAAGCAAAACCCCTCAATAGCAAAGGCGTCCCCTTGAAGTGGAAACAACTCTGATAACAAATGTAGGTTTTAACCTTGTACATAAATTACCTGCAAACGAATTGTTAAAAAATAGAAAATATACAATGGCGAGAAACACAAAACAAATAAATGGAGATTTTCCACTGGATCCTAAAACCAGGACTACCAGATTGATTTTTCATTATATTTTTACAATACATATATATACATTTTCAATCATTCATAAACCCCAATCCATTAACCCTGGATTAGAACATAACCATAGTTCCCTTGACCGGATCTACAAAATACAATGGGCAAAAAACCATCATACCTAAAACCATGTGCAAATCCCATGCAAAAAACCATAGGTAGGTATGCCCACCTAATATAGGGTCCAAAAACAATTCTCAGGGCACTTCCCTAGACCCTGTGCAGGGGGGCTACCACCCCACTGCAAACCCCCCGACAAGGGGGAGTATCACCCTCGCTGCGCCCAACATGGGGCTAGTCATGGAAATAATATAACATACACCCAACAGTTTGAGGGAAGAGATCAACAGTTGCAAAGCAGAAAATGACAGGTTGGTTTAGGCTTAGGAAAGACTTGCAAGGGATCAGGAAAAGTAATTAGAAGTCAATGCAAAAATTATTCAGAGCTTGTCGGAATTGCAGAGACATGGACAGTTGAGGATCAACCAAAAGCACAAATAGAAAACTAATGGAGTCTATGTTAGGAGGTCTTGGTCCAGAGACAGGTTGGATAAAGGGGATACAGTAAGAGGAGGAAAATCAGTGGATACACCTAACAGGAAGACTAGTATGAGTTATTTAGTTCCTAGATGATAATGGAGAACAAATAATTTTTCAAGGAAAGAAGAAGACTACATCAGTGAGGATGGTCACAACTATGCAGACTAAGTGCAGTTGTAGGAAAGGGTGTGCGCTGTTTGTAGTTCATATTTCCAGTGACAAGGGTAAGGATTATGAGGATGCAGAAATCTTCAAGAGGCACCCTATATTACAATAGTTTTAGGATGTGTTTCTAGCAGAGATTCCAGATTTTCCTCTCCACAGGGAAGTGGACATTTCTATTGAGTTGGTACTAGGAGCAGCACCAACTTCAAAGGAACCTTAAAAGATGAGCAAACCAAAGTTAGTAGAGTTGAAGTTACACCTGAAGGAAATTCTTGATAAGGGATACATTAGGAAAAGTGTATTTCCTTGGGGTGCACCAATGTTTTTTGTGAAGAAGAAGGATGGTACCCTTAGGTTGTGCATTGATTATAGGAAGATGAACAAGGTAACCATCAAGAATAGGTATCTATTTTCGAGGATTGAAGACTTGTTTGATTAGTTGAAGGGAGAAGCAGTGTTATCGAAGACTGATTTGAGATCAGGATAACATCAAGTACACATAAAAGAAGATGACATCTACAAGATTTCTTTCAGGACCAGGTATGGGAATTATGAGTTTGTTGTGGTTCCTTTTGGTTTGACTAATGCCACGACTACTTTTATGTGCTTGATGAATAGTGCATTGCGTCCTTATCTGGACAAATTTGTGATTGCGTTCATTAATGATATTGTGGCATATTCTTAGAATGAGGAAGAGCATGCAAAACACTTAGCAACAGTGTTGAGATTGCTAAGAGAGCATCAGTTGTATGCCAAGCTTAGCAAATGCCTCTTCTTTCAGACAGAGGTATATTACTTGGGACATGCTGTTTCCAAGGAAGGAATAACAATGGATCTAGAAAAGATAAGGGCTATCATGCAGTGGGAAGCTCATAAGAATCCTTGATGAAGTCATATCATTCATGGGGCTAACAGGTTACTACAGGAGGTTCATCAAGAAATTCTCACGCATTGCATATCCTATTACATCATTGCAAAGGAAGGGTAAGAAATTTGAATGGACAGAGGAGTGTGTGGCTAGTTTTAAGCAGTTGAAGCAGTTGTTGACCAATACTCCAGTTATTAATATTGCACATCCAGAAAAAGAGTTCTTGGTGTGTACAGATGCCTGCAAGAGAGGACTTGGTGGGGTCTTGATGCAGGAGGGATAAATGGTGTGTTATGAGTCCAGGTAACTAAATGAGAATGAAAAGAACTATGTGACTCATGATCCTGAGTTGGTAGCTATTATTCATGCCTTTAAGATGTGGAGGCATTATCTTCTTAGAAGGATGTTTATATTGATGAGTGATCATAGTGGATTGAGATATTTGTTTGACCAACCGAATATGAATGCCAGGCAAGCTAGGTGGTTGGCCACAATTAGTGAGTTTGAATTTGAGATCAGATACATTAAGGGTAAGGAGAACAAGGTTGTGGAAGCTCTCAGTAGGAGGGTGTAGATGAACCATGTTGCAGCAATGAGCTCTAATGGGACATATTTACATGATCATATCTTATTGGCAGGCAAGTAGGATGAGAGATACATAGAGCTTAGGCACAAGTTACAACATATTACATGTGATTAGGATGTGGACTATCATCTCACGGTAGATGGTTTGGTGAGATTCAAGGACAAGATCTATGTGCTAGATGATAGTGGGTTCATGATGCTTATCTTGAGGGAGTTTCATGTCAAGCCATATTCAGGACACCCAAGATATCAAAAGATGTTGACAACAATGAAGAAGTTCTACTATTGGCTGAATCTAAAGAAGGAAGTGGCAAAGTTTGGGGCTAGATGTTTGGATTGTCAGCAGGTGAAAGTAGAGTGTAAGCATCCAGGTGGGTTGCTTCAGCCTATTCTGATTCCAGAGTGGAAATAGGAGTTCATTTCCATGGATTTCATTACAGGTTTTCTAAGGACATCGAGACAACATTATTTTATTATGGTTGTGGTCGATAGATTGAGCAAGGTAGCTCACTTCATTCCAGTGAATACTACTTATTTAGCTAGTGAGGTGGCACAGGTCTTCATCAGGGAGATAGTGAGGTTGCATGGTGTTCTGAAGAAGATTGTGTCAGACAGGGATGCTAATTTCACTTCCAAGTTTTGGAAGGATTTGTTTGCAGGTTTGGGTACAAAGTTGGTCTTCAATAAAACTTATCATCCACAGATAGATAGATAGACAAAGAACATCAATACGATTCTGGAGGATATGCTGAGGATGTATTTCATGCACTAGCAAAGGAGATGGGAGAAGTAACTTCCATTAGTCGTTTTTTCTTACAACAATGGATATCAAGAGTCACTTAGGATGAGTCTGTTTGAGGCACTCTATGGGAAAAATTGTAATACTCCCATCAGCTGGAGTGATCCAGTGAACATGGTACTTATTGGACAAGATATGTTGGAAGAAATGGAATAGGAGATGTAGGTTATAAAGAAGAATCTAAAGGAAGCACATGACAGGCAAAAAATTTATGCAAACCAACACAGTGAATTTAAGGAGTTTCAGGTTGGGGAGCATGTGTATATGTGCATCAATCCCATAAATATCTCTTTGAGGATTGGATCATGTTCCAAGTTGGAACCACGGTATTGTGGGCCTTTTGAGATCATTGAGAGGATTGGATCAGTGACCTACATACTTGCACTACATCTAACATTGAAAGTCCATAATGTTTTCCATGTTTCATTGCTTAAGAGATATCTAAAGGATGATGATCATGTTATTGATTGGTCTGTATTGCAAGTGGAACCAAAAGGAGAATTATAGTCGGAACCTCAGTGTATATTGCAGCAGAAACAACTCATGCTCTGAAATAGAGTAATCGAGCAACTTAAAGTGCATTGGAAGCACTTTGGGACCAATGAAGCTACATGGGAGATGGTTGATCAGATGCAGGCTATGTATCCTTCATTGTTTGGTGGTTGAGGAAAAGCAGTTTTGGTATATGTTTATATGTACATGGATATAAATACCACCATGAGATGTGTTATAAAGCTCCAATAAGCTGTATGGTTGTTATGTTGTCATGTTTATTATGATGGTTTTTCTTTTGAGCAGGTTGTTCATTGTAAATACTGTAATGAGCTAGGTTGTAAATATCCATGGGTAGTATGTTTTGGTTTTCATTGGTTTTGTTGGTTGTAGCTGTCATAGAACACCGAGGATGGTGTTCCCCTAAGGGAAAGGGGTCAGTAATAGCCCCGGGTTAAAATTTCATGTAATAAAGTTAATAAAGGAAAAATAAGACCAAGGTCAAGGGACACTTATTCCAAGTTGAACGTTGGGAAAAATATCCTAGTGGGCATCACTTTTTGTCTATTATGGCTAAGTAAAATTGGCAAAGGCAATGGCAAAGGATTTGAAAAGGAAAAAAGGTAGCATTGGCATTTATTTATGAAAATAAAGGAAAATATGAGAAAAAGGAGGTGAAAAGTCACAAGTTGCATGTGAGGAGGAAATTGAATGAAAATTAAAGAAAATTAAGAAATTAGAGGCATCAATAATAAAAAGACATTAGAGCATCAGTTTGTAGCTTTTTGTGAGTTCATTTTCAGAATCGGTTTTCAGAGAGTAGAAGAGCACCAAGAGGAGAATGAAAGAAAGCAAGCAATGTAAGGACAAGTAAGGACAAGGAAAACAAGGATCAATTAAGGAAAGGTTAGATCAAACAACTTCAGCAGGAATACTTGTAGGTAATAGGTTGCATGTATTATTTCCTAGCTAGTTTTGGAATGCATGGTATGTGCATGTGTGTATGTCAGTTGAGCTCTAGATTGCCAGAAGGTTTTGGATCTGGGTGAGGTGATCTCAAGAAAATCCCAAGGGTTGGGGGTGGAGATGGTCTTCTCTGGGAAGCACTCAACAGGTTGGTGAAGATAGGAAAATTCCTCAAGGGATGGTGAAGTGATTTCAAGGAATCCAAGCTTGGATTGGTTTTGTGATCTCAGGACCAGTTTAGGTGAGATCACGGTATGGTGAGGGGGGAGGTGGTTTAACCTCTAGATTCCCTTGGTTTTTTATGGATTGGTGAATCCTATGAGATCCCACATTCATGATTGGAATATGGCATGAGGGTGATTGGCTAAAAGAAAGATTTGGTTCAGCGCAATCTATGGTCAGGTGGTACATGGAAGTCCTTGACTTGGTTTGATTTTGCATATGGTTAATAAGAGCTAAGTTTCTATTGTATTTTATAGGTAAATGTACTTGTTATTATGTGGATTTAATGGTTGTTCTATCATTTTTATCTATCTAGTTATATGATATATCTATGTAAGGATCTTATCACATTTCTTTCAATGAATATATGGTTAATGAATGTATGGCCTAACTAGTGTTATGACAGCTACTGGGAGAAGACATAAATCTTTCTTTTTAAACCTCAGATAAGTTTTCAGATCCTTATGTCCAGATATGCATTCATGACCTATAGTTTGCATGTCCACCATGTGTTTGATGGAATGCCAGTACTGGTTGGGAGAGGTGAGGTCAAGTCCTAGTTTAAGTTTTGGTTTGGAAGCCTTGTTTCTATGTGGTTCATCATTTCTGTAAGTTTCATTGAGTTCTACATAGGGGCCTGAGTTTTAGCCTTGAAAAAGTGTCTTAGAATTTGGGGTTGCTAGAATAGAACTGATTGAAAAGGTCCACAGTCATTAGGAAGCAAGCCTATGGGAGCAAATGGGGGGTTATAGTAGCTTGTAGGCCTTGGAAAGGGAGTGACTGAGGCTCTAGGTCAGTGAAACATAAAGTTAACCCAGGGGTTGGACACCTGGAGGGGTTGGGTTGCTCCTGGAGGTCCTGTGGCACCTTAGGGAGGTCAGTAAAGTTTTAAGTTGTTGACTCAATTTCCTTATGGTCAGATAGGAGGTTGAGTCTTATCAATGTGACCCTAAACTCATGTTTACCCCATGAAAACTAGTGAAAGTGGGTAAATATGGGAGGAGGTGGTTACAATCAATAACAACACAAAATCACTTGTATGCATAAGAAAATAGGCATGCAAATAAGGAGGGTGAACTTTCAAAGCACAAAGGAAGGTCAAGGGTCATTCAGGGCTTTGCATTGCACTCATTTGCTCAAGCAAGTGAAGAAAACTATTTAGGGCACATTGGCGCACTCTGAAGGGTCGAAGAGGTGGGTTGTTGGGGATTCAGGCCTTCATAGTGTGCTCATGCGCTCAAGGAGAGAGAGAGGTCACACTGGCATACTCTGAAGGGATGAAGGAATGGGTAGAGAGGTCACACTGGTGTACTCTGAAGGGATGAAGGAATGGGTAGTTAAGGATTCAAACCTTCATAGTGCACTCATGTGCTCAAAGCCGAGAAGGGTGCACTGGCACATGCTGAAGGGACAAAGGAAAGTGCTTCGAGTATTCGTGGTGAGCTCATGAGATCAAGGGAGGGCGTAGTTCTTCATGGTGAAAAAATGCACTCAAGAGGAAAACTTTGTTTTTTTGGGTGTATTTTTCAAGGCTGATCAGGCTTCGAGTTCCAGAAGTTCACTCTTCCTATTGAAAGCTCAAAAACAATTTTAACAGTGTAGGTTTTAACCCTGTACAAAAATTACCTACAAATGAATTATTAAAACAAAAAATATACAATGGCGGGAACATAAAAAAATATACACAGATATTTTCCCCTGGATCCCAAAACTGGGAGTACCATATTGATTTTTTATTATTTTCCTTTCAATGTTACAATATATATATATATATATATATATATATATATATATATATATATATATATATATATATATATATATATATATATATATAGACATGTCGAAGCATTAATAAACTCCAATCCGTTAACCCTGGATTAGAGAATAACCATAGTTCCCTTGACCAGATCTACAAAATACCATGGGCAAAAAACCACCATGCCCAAAACCATGTGCAATACCCATGCACAAAACCATGGGTAGGTCCACCCACTATATTTGGGTCTGCCCAACTATTATTTGGTCTACATAAAAAAAAAATCTCGGGGAGCTGCCCCGGACCCTGTGTAGGGAGCTACCACCCCCCTGCAAACCCTTTGACAGGGGGGGTTTCCACCCCCTATGCGACCCCCTCATTGCTCTCGATGCAATGTACAATGCATGGGGCTAGTCATGGAAATAATATAACACACACCCAACAAATAACAATATTTCATGATCAGAATAAGGAGAAGGATCTACAAGCTTACATAGATGTTGTCACATTCATGGTGGAATATGAAGGGTTTAATAATGTGAAGAGTTTTTGCATGTGATAACAAATTAACACTTGTACAATGAATATTGAACATAAATGCCAACAAAGGCACTGAAAAACAAAGAAACGACAACAATAAAAGCAAGAATGACAGTGAAATCATGAAAGGTAATGAAAATATCCGACATGCAATACTTGTACGATAGAAAATGAAGAGTTTATTGATCCACAGTTGTGTGTTCGACTTAGATGGGATTGATTATGCAATTGAATGATTAACTAGGTTGATTTAAAAGAGTTTACATGCACAAATGATTCATGTATGATTTCGACTTGTCAACGAGTGAAAGTATTAGTTAATGGAAGTTAAGTGTGCTCCTATTTTCTAGGAGTGTAGCCACATGCAACAAAGTGTCACATGCATGCATTTGGGAAGAGTGCATGTCTTTAGCATGAAGGAGTGCGCTTAGGTAGGACACACTTGCTCAGCAGGAAGGAGTGCGCTCAAGGAGGGAACACTTCTTCAGCCTAAAGGAGTGCTCAACTCAAGGGCATGTCTTCACAAACTTTGAGTGTGTTCTTGCCTTTAAAGGTGTTTTTATTGCTTTTTTTCTTCTTTTCTATGCTTTTGAGTGTTTTTCTAGTGTGTGCATGGTGAAAAGGCAAGTTTCTAAGTCAAGATAAGTCATGAATTCACCTAACCATGGACTAGATAACTTAAGCACTTCTAAGGGTTAGGTGATGACACTTAGGAAATATTGATTTAGGAGGTTGCGACAGTAGGAGAAAACACACAAATAACAAAACAAACAAAATGATGATGCTAGGGGGCTTGAAACGACGATTCATGTAGGCTCCAAAATTGACTTGAGTAAAAATTTTGGAGGGTCGTTGTCGCAACGACAAGTACCACCCATAAAAGTGGAAAAGGATAACGAAGATGTCTTTAAACAACACATGGAGAATCAATATTTAAGTCAAAATATAACTTCATTTGGTCCCTAGTCATCCCCTAATTCATTAATTCGTGAATAAAATAGCTAGCTGAAAACACACATTCATGTGCTAATGAATATCCACAAAGAAGCATGTATGTATGTATGACCAGGATGGTAAGAGATCTCCAATTGCTTGGCTTCGAAACTCCATCACCAAGTATCTAACCATCCAAAGTTTTGGGATCAAGATTTCCACTATATTATCAAATAAAGGCTACTATGGTAGTTAGTATTAAATCAATGTAATTATGTTTCATTAAAGAAGGTACACATGGTAGTTAGGAGTTTGTTCGTATTAGAGTTCTCTTTCTAATTATAAATAAGGATGGAGAACTCATTATGATGGGTTTGAATGATTATTGTAATTAGAGTTTTGTTCATTAGGAGGTTGAACCCTCAAAGAGGCAAGTGAACATGAGTGGATTCCCTTCATAAAAGGGTCAATTGTATGATGTTTCCCTACCTCAAGGGTTATCTATAATTCTTATGTTCAATATTTTGTGAATGATTGGGTTTATTGTTGAAATTTAATGGTTTCTTTCATTATTATATTTTAAATCCATTGATGAAATTAATTTTTGGTATTAGAGAACTTTCTTGGGTTAAATAGGGGTGGAATTCCTTTTTTATATTTTACAAATTATCAAAGAAAACAAAAAGGAGGGTCTCAATGCTTTACTAAATTCTTGTAGATTTTTGGGTTGAACATGAAAATAGGAGTTGTACATCTAAATTATTCATGAAAAACACTTAATTATTATAAATAAATAATTAAATAATCCAAATTGAAGTTTGGGAGGTCAAGATATCGTTGGTCTAAAATCAATTATTTTTAAGGTTTTTTATGATGGTCAAATGGACTACAACACTTAAATGTTTTGACAAGGGTCTCTGATATTGGCTAGTCAAACACCATTGGGTAGTTGATTTTGGGGGGGTTTATTTGTTATATTATATGTTGTGCTTCCACTCAATATTTAGTGTGTTATATCCATTGCAAATTTTCACCTTCTAACCCTCATGGACATGGAAATGAAAATGTGATAATGTTGAAAACATTTCTTTGAGATTGGTCTCAGGAAATCAAAGAGATAAAATAAGCAATAGTTAAATTTTAGGAGGCTTATATTCTTGTTACCACATCCTCTGACATCATGGAATACCAAGGAAGATATCATCGACATGATTAGAGAATTTCTAGGTTGATTGGAACATGGATAGTTTTCATTTAGGTAATAACAACTACTTTCATATTATATTTAATGACTATGCACCTTATGTAAAGAGCATTATGGAGGAAAGTTAGGAGTTTTTCATGACTCTGAATATTTAGCTTCTTTATTGACCAGTAATACTACGTTATGTGGATTATTGTTTAGATATGTGTGGATTTATATATTTGGATCCACGTGACTAGGGTAGCCATTTGGAGTACCATTTTCAATCTACTATTGACTTCAAGTATCTTCAAAGGGGAGAAAACATTAACAATTGGCCATGGGACCATGATTTAAGGTGGAGCATAGACTACTTCAACATGGTGCCTAGCATATGTATATGGCGCAGTAGTTCTCTAGAATATTTCAATATTATAGTCCAGAGTTATCCATGAGAACATAGTATATGGTTATACCTTCTTACAACAAGAATTGAGGGCAATTTTTTTCTAAGGAGGGTGGAATGTTGGGATCCTCCCTAGGGGTAATGAGGGGATGAAGGTCCTATAATAGAGAAATAATAGTGGAATCCATTAAATGTAAGGTATAAGGTGAACTATGTCCAACATATTATTAATTAAGGCCCACTATGCTAGTTAGTATTGAATAAATGTAATTAGAGATCATTAAAGAAGGTCCACTAGTAGTTAGGATTTTGTTATGATTATAGTTCTCTTTCTAATTATAAACAAGGATGAAAAAATCCTTATGAGAGGCATGGATGATGAATTTAATTGGAGTTTATCCTAGTAGGAGGTTAACCCCTTGAAGAGGCACATGAGAAAGAGAGGATTCCTTCCATAAAAGGATAAATTGTAAGGTGTTTTCATACCTCAAGGGTTTTACCTCTATTTCTTGTGTTCAACATTTTGCAAATGATTGGATTTATAGCTGAAGTTTAAGGTTTTTTTTAATATTATATTTTTATATCCATTGAGGAAACTAACACAAAATATATATTACTCTTAAAAACCTTCATTTGTTGTTGACACATTTCTAAAGGGTGGTTTGTCCATCCACAAACATTACATGATTTAGGATCAAAATAGTTAAACTCCTTATGGCCAGCTTGATGGCATTGTTTAGGTGCTTCATTAGAATTTGTTACATCAACTTCATCATCGTCATTTGAACATTAATTTCCTTCTTGTTATACCTAGCTTTAACCTCATCCTTAATTCTATGCATTTGTAAATCATTGACAGGTCAATTGGAACTCACAAACATAATAATTCTGGAGTAATCAGGAATATGAAAGAAGTAAAATTATCCTTTTCATATATAAATCATGTTTGTATTGATTTATCTACAAATCTTATAAAGTTCTCATAGTTTCATTTTTATAATCAAATTTATCCTCTTTCTTTTCAGTATCTTCATCCAATTCATCCATGTCTTTGTAGTTGTTTATTGATTTATTTTCTTGTTTTCATTATCACTTTAACAAACAAAAACTAGATTGGAATGGTAAACCATTTCTTGATTCCATAGTATCCTTAACCCATTAGTTAACAAAATATGATTTTCAAAGAGATCAATCTTTATGTGCATTACTTGCATTCAAGTGGCCACATTACTTAGTTAATTTTTATCAATTTAAATTGTAGTTCCTAATACAATGTTGATTCAATTAAGTAGTAGTTCAAGTATTTCAATTATTCTAGCCATGTTTATTGGAATAATTGTTACAACATAATTAAAATTACTAAGTGAATGCTTTGAGTGTTTCCCTCTAAGTACTAAAATCATTGAAACAAGGAGACATGGTGTCACAACATTTCAATAATAATTGCAACATGTTACAATACCAAAAAAATCACTAAATGTAAATGGTAAACAATCATCCCTCAACAAACACCTTTGATTCCCCTATTTAGTTTTGGCTTATATTAAGACAACTAATAATATAAGTGAAGCACACCAATAAAAATTATTTGCATGTACCTCCAAAAAAACATCATATATTCAAATAAAAATTGCTTGACCTTATACCTCCAAGATAAACAATTTGCAAGAGGTAAACCCCTTTTTTTAGTTTTAGGTGGGTCACATATAGCTAATCCTCTTGACACAATTCATGTTTTTTAGAATCATTACATGATCCAAAACATATTCACAACAAACATCAAATGTACTTAATGGCTCAACAAATTCAAAATAGTGTGTAAATTTAGAACATTGGTTGCAGAAGCAAAGCTATAGGCTATGAAGTTGATTATAATGTTAAAGTGATTGACAATGTGAAGAGTCATATACTTGTTCAACCCACTACAACTCACCTCTAAGGTGAAATATTACCAATGAAAGCACAAAATAGTTCAACATTAAAGAAAATAAAGACAATTAACAATGAAACTTAAATTGAAATGATATCAAAAAAAAGAATAAAGGAGAGGAAGAGCATTGGAGTTAGGAAGCTAGAGTTGGGATACTTGGCCTTGTAGCTAATTCTATTTGAAAACTTTTGCATAGTGATGGAGAATGGGTTCATTAATAAAGAATATAGGGAATGTTGAGATAATTCCTATCATTGTAATCTATACTGCTCTAGACCACCAAAACACCATTATAATTCTACAATCGCTAAGAAATAATCCCAAGAAAATCCATTTGATGAAGTATCTTTTAGTTAGGGTTTATCCAAGGTAACCTTTTTGTTTATTAGGTGTTTGATAGTTGTTGTATGATTGCTTCATTCTAGTGTGTTATAGTACATGTCCGTATTGGGATGTCATATGCACTAACAATTACATGAATTCTATTTAAAATTAATTAATGAATGCTACCATGATTTCCTTTATACAATAAATCTTTTGCACCATCTTAATCAATTGGTAGAATCATTAGTTTGCCACTACATCATTATCATTAATTTTTTGAATTGTTGGTTTCAAATTCCCCCTATGCTTTGTTTTGATATCACAACCTAATACACTCTCCTTCAACTATGATTAGTGGAATCATTCCCACCTATAATTACTTAATTGACTCACCACAATAGTTAAATATGCATGTTAGAATCTCTTATAGATGAGTTGACAAGGTAATTAGATGAACCTAGACATCTTGTCGACTTATTTTGATTCAATCTTTTCATCCTTAGATTGAAGTTAATCACATTTTTACCCTCTTAAATGCTTATCCATGTGATTTAGCCACCCTATTCACTTCGATGCTATATTTCTAAAGGTTCGAAGCATTAGACTCTTCTTGCTAGGTTAGTTGGGGTATTATGACACCTTTTACTAGTGTCTTGGGAGTGTTGGAGGATGAAAACTTGACTTATTTTAGGGTTTACATGAAGCATATATTTCATTCTAGGATTATATATATGTTTCTTCTCTAATGGACTCATGGGAGTGTCATTTTGAGCTATAATATATCCCCCCTAATGTATGAAGTAAGAAGAGAAACTAATCGAAAAAATGCATTTAAGCAATATTTTGACATGGGATATGGAGGGAAAAAAGGGTTGTAGAATCTACAGATGCATGTAAAAAGTATCAGTTAGATACATATAATATACATCCCAGAGATAGGCATAGCCATACTTAGTACCAAAGGAATAGAGCATGGTTTTGAATGCAATACTTTGTAGACCTATGTCATCAAACACTAATCATGCAATAGTTATAATGTGGATCTCTATCATAGTATATATATCAAGAGGATGGTGAACACTAAGGGGAGCATCCAAATGTGGTCCTAAAAATGCATAATTAAGCCCTGCCACAACTTAGGTGATGCAACATGCATGAGTGAGGTAGCCAAAAGATCCAAGGTCTTTGACTCTTCTCAATGGTATGACACTACTACATGCAAATGAATGAGTTGATCTCAAACATGTAGGGGACTATCTAATTACCAGGTATTGAGATATCATGTTAACAAATGTGAGGGAATCCTTCAATATTGAAGCTAGTTAGCAATGTACATATTACAATCTAACAAGAAAAATTGAATGAGATAATGTCAAACACTCAAAGAATCGATCAACATGGGCCAATGAGGTAAACTCACTATCAATTGTGATGAAGCCTACCACTGAGGAATGGAAGCTCCAAGGTACTAATTTGTTTCCTGATCTACTGGGTGACAAACTAGGTGATACAGGAGCTCTCTAACAATTGAAGGACATGATCCATGTAGATGCATATTTGTCTAATATTGTCTAATGAACATGCTTCCTAGATACTTTTACCATTATTTGAAAGGAAAAATGATGTGGAAGATAGGGTTTCCATGATAATGGGTTGAAAGTGATAAGATTCAAGTTTGGGGGATCCACCCTGCCAATGACAATGAGAAGTGCTTTGCATTGCATAGGCATATTTGCAAAACTTCGAAAGAAAACATGGAAATAAGTGCTTGGTCTAGATCCTCAAAAAAATTATAATGGTGAGCGGCTCTAAAATTGGGATTATGTACTAACTTTTGAAGTATGCCTTTGGCAAGACACAACACAACACTAAATGATGGTTTTCCAACTTGAAGAGGTCCATTGGGATGGTTAGGTGTCACATGACATTTATTTGAAGGACCACACTTAGGATTCTCATAGTTATGCATGCTCGTAGTGATATGGATTTGTTGATCAACCATAAAATATCCTAATAAGATGATCAGGTATTCTATTGAGTATTACCTCCCCCCACCCCAACCTTACTAATAAGGTAAAGGATTTTCAGCCATCTGTTGCTGCTATGATGAAACGTATTTGTCAAGGTAGTAGGTTGATGAGCCGGATTCTACTAAGAAAAGTATGAATTAATCTCTTCTATGTGGAGACACTTATGAATAATATGTTCCTCGCCACAAATCTTGTAAGGGAACCAATTCTTTTTCCTTTTCTCTTTTGTTCCACCCCCAACACTTGGGTTTTCATTGCCCCCTATTCATTGTTCAAAGGTTTTTTTTTGCTTATTATTCTTCTTATTACCTCTAGTTTCCCGAGCCTAATTCTTCAAAGGCATGGACTACAGTAAATTCCCTAGGAGGTCTGAATGGGAGCACTAGAATATTGGGTAACATGCGTAGTAGCTGGGGCACTAGAAGTCATATTCAATTGGCCCATCTAGACAGTTAACTAGCATACATTTCCCAAGGACACAGAACCAACCACACCATTAGCATGAAATCATGGTTTAGCTTTCAAAATGTCATTCTATGAATGAGGATCATTAGGTATGATTTCATATAAGGTGTCCACTTGAGAATAAATCAATTCGAATTAATGGGCATGCATGATTTCCTATTCTTCAATTTGGGAACCTAACTTTGCCACATCTTCAATGATATTACACAAAAGAGACTTGGTGAATCATTTGCAAACTATTTCATCAAGAAACTTAGTCCTAAACAAAATTTGTTCGCACCTCCACTCATGGATATGATTAGAGATGTGGGGGAAAGTATATTTGGTATCGCCAAAAAATGATCACCTAGCCATTACTAACTAGGCGAATCGAAATACACCATGTAAGATTAATTATACCATAGGTAAAATCACTTTCATCATAGGTAAAATCACTTTCACCATGGGAAATAATTTAGTAAATCATTTTTATTAAATTACTTCTAATTAAAATTAAAAAACCCCATGAGAATCATTGAATAAATCACTATTTATGAAATTTTCTCTACGAATAATTATTAAATCATTGTTTGATAATTATTCCTTGTCACATTTGACTAAATCACCTAGGAATAATTAAATAAATCACTATTTATTTATTATTTTTTAATTTTATTATTGGAATAATTGTTAAATCACCATTTAATAATTATTTCAATTTCACACCATTCTTAATCCTCGCGAAATAATTAATAAATCATTTTATTTATTAATTATTTCTAAATAAAGATATTTGGCCATTTTGAATATCTTTTCCCTCTCCAAAAAATATGATAAAGTATTCCTAACGGTTAGATCTTTATTTGGTCAATATTAAATTATTATTTTCCATTTTCGAGATCAACCCAATACTTTGTTATAAATAAGAGGGTTTTCTATTTATTCTTCACCATGATCATTATCACCATCACCATTATCGTATATTTGTATCTGAGCTCCCACTTGAGTTCTACACATTACATTGGGTTTTTCACATATTGAGAGAGAGAATCAATTATTAAAGCATCAAGGGCATCAAAGGACCCATCCCACGGAGGGAGATTTGCAGACCCTTTTGTAAATCTCCTTCACTAGGTGTTATCAATAAAGATTGGTATTCATTTTAAGGTCTTTTCATATTGGGTTATTACATTGGATATATATTGTTGTTTGTTGTTTTGGATCACATATGCCTTTTTGTTGCATATTTTTCTCATTTTATTATTGCAGATTTGAAGCGTAAGCAACCACAAATAATTGTTAGTGTGAAATTTCTTGGAAGGTGTACCAAAAACATCTTACATAAGTCATTGGTGACAAGTGACCCTAAAAACAATTTGTGGTTACTTACGCTTCAGATCTACAATAATAAAACGAGAAAAACCTGCAACAAAAAAACATATGTGATCCAAAACAACAAACAATAATATATATCCAATGTAATAACCTATTGATGGTGTTGGACCCACCAACATGTCAAGGGGATCTCCCCAGTAAGAAGTCCCAATTAGACCTCAGACTATTTGGTGTAGGAATCCCAGGAGTGGGTCGTAAGGTAATGCCTTGACCGCGATATTGCACAGAGGCGAGTAAGATAACTCTTTCAGTAGCAAGGGTGTGATTGATGTAGTGAGTCAAGGAAGGTGTATGAGAGGTTCAAACACTTCAAAGGGGGAAGGAGGTGAAGGTGAGTTCCAGGTTATAAGGGATCAGTCCTAACTCGGCTAGGAACACACAACACAAAGGAAATGCACAGCTTCCGGCAGAGAAATCGTCTCGGATGCGATAGTCACATCATACAAGGTAAGATAAAACATACAACACTCAAGGATCAGTCCGAGATGAGTGTGACGATTGTTATAACAAGGTTCAAGTGAAAGGTCTATCTGATGTTCGACAAAGCAATCGACACGAACGGTGACAACATTAACAACATATGCAACACATTAAAAACAAGATTCATATAATTGCATGTGAATCAGTTGATACATAAGTACATAAGTTAAACAACACATATCATTAAAGCAACCAAAGCAGTCCAACTATAATAACAACATATGCATGAAAATGTGCTAGATCTTATTATATAAAGAAATGTAAGTCACAATCATACAATACATCCATGTAAACCTATTAGCCCCAACAATGGAACATTACAATCACATCCGCCTTCTCCTCCAAAGAGATGTATTAGCTCCGTGCAGTGGAGAAGCCAAGGTGTGTTACAATACTGCCCAAGTCTTCTTAAAAATAGTCGTAGTAGAAACTTGGCTGACCACAAGCCCATACAATGAGTTATGAGGGACTATTTATAGCAAAGGGTGGGGTGACCCTTGACATTCCCCTTTGTGACCATTCAACTACCCTCATGACTCTTCACCTACTCTATGATTGTTACATCCACTCTTGACACTTGACTTACACTTGACATGACTCAACATTACAATGCACATGTACCCATGTGAACAATGGCTTAGACAAGCCAAACTAGACATCATTCAGACTTAGACAACCATAGAAGTCCAACTACTCGACATCCTCATGCTGATCAACAGTGACATATTGATGCCAAGATTGGTAGTCCTTGAGAGTGTCCATGTGTTCTGCTGTGACATCCGTCTGAAACCTGAACCTTGCCTCCATAGCATCTGGGTACACTTCTCGGGCTCCTCTGTCCAACTTGTCTATGAGCATGTGCATCATTGTCTTTAGTGTGGCCAGACCAACAACATACTTGCACATGATGTCTACACTGATAGGCAACTCTAGGCTGGTGGCGGTGCGCATCATCTCATCGAAGTATGAGTCAAGCTCCTATTGGACCTGCTTCTTGGTCATCGCCTGAGTGAGGGTCCCAAATGATGGGATCACATGGGTGTGCACTATAACATCCATGCTTTTGAATACTCATGCATGGGAATCATGTATGGTAGTGATGAGTTGTAGTATGTCTTCATAGTTCTATACCTAATACGTGCTTGCAGCTCGACCGCATTGGCCTTCATCATCTTTGGCAAGTGAAGTGGGGCTCCCTTATACTTCATCATCCATGCTCACATGTTATCAACAATAGTATGTATGTTCTTCAAGATGCGTACTCTTCTTGCACATCATTGCTGCCATTTGTGGAGATGAACGGCTGCTTGATGCACGGTACCAAACTTGGAGTACAATGCTCACATAACTGTGTCCAAGGACAATACTTCATCCAATATTGCCTTCTTCAATTCAGCTTAGGTGGACATTGTTACCAAGTCTCCTCCTTGCTTGGCCACCTGTAGTTCCTTCGCCATTCTCTCATTCTTAGCTATGAGAAAACAGACACTTGAGATAGTGGCTTCAGCATACACTCTAGTTGCATCGACTAGTGCAGCTGGATGCTTATGCACATCAGTCACGACCACTTTCTCTTCAAATTGCATAGGGGATGTTTGGCCTTCCAAAGTCGGTACTCTCTGAGGCTGTAAAACTCTGTGATGAGATTCGTCAAAGGAGATGTTGTGCATCTCTGCTTCCGGTTGACCACTAAGGATCTTAGTGCCTCCTTGGTCATCGAAGACTTGCTCATCATCTGGATGCATTGAAGTAGGTGATTTGACCTCTCTTTGGTGAGGCATGAGTTTAGTGTCCTGTTCCAACTCCTATTGCTCCATGTCTGCATCCAATTGTTCAAGAGCCAATTCTATCTCATCATCAAATTCTTGCCTCCGCGAGGGTTCACCATGTTCGCCTAATGCCAATTGTTCAGAAGAATCAACTACTTATACAGGCATTGCTTCATCTGTCTGCACATGATTCACCCGCTGCTGAATCTGCTGCTGCTGCGCTTCCTTCTCTAGTTGGCACAGCTCCTTTTCTTTCAGGAGTTGCTCCCTCAGCTCATGAAACTCCTTCTCTACTTCTTCCATTCTCGTCTTATCCCTCTACCTTCGCGCGATTCGCTTGTCACATTGCTGCCTCTTCTATTGAATAGCCATAGTTGCTTGTTCTACAAGTGGATCTGCTCGAAACTTGTAGCTTTGTTCTTCCTCCATGTGGTCGACAATATTTCTCTTCCCTTTGTCACGCATATGTATTCTTGGCTCTGTTGTTTCTGCTGCTACTACTGGTCTTCTCCGTGATGCTGCTTCATGCTATTGTGCTAGCCACTCGACAGCGAAACCGACCTGTTCATTGGGTCTGGAGGAATTGTAGAAATACCTCCATGAGTCCTCCTTGGCCCAATGACATGCCCCACGGATCCAATTGAATTGAACTCTCATGTAGTGATCCTTCACAATGCAATGTGGGTCATACGGGTTGAAGCTTCGGAGGTCGAATGGGTACTTCTTCATCTGTTTAGCTTCGACATCTGCTTGCTTGATGCTCCAGATCTCATATAACCCAACCAGCAATGGAAGAGTGGGCCAAGGTGCCTTATTCTTCTGCTACAGCCTAGCTGGTAATCCTATTGAGATATGATATGCTACTTCCTGTATGATAAACATGTCCAAAGCAAAATTTAGCAGAACATGAGAAGGCTTCTCCAACTGAACACTTGGATGAATGTGTCGTCCGATGAGGCATACCACTCTCCAATGCCTAACAATGCCTTCGTCGCTTCTTCTGACATGCAAGGTGGATCTTGTTCAAATATCAAACTGTACACTGGGGTGACAAGATGGTCGGATAGTCATATGATTACTCCTTTGAAGCTGCACTTGGACAATAACTTGAAATATGTGCTCACAACAGTCTCCGTCAGTGACCATGCCTACTCTAAGCCTAGTAACTCATGTTGGGCACAGACTACATCTAGAATGTAGGTGGACATATAAATCTCTGCATGCATGCCTTTGGGTGACTGTCGAGCCTTCGTGACTTTCTCCTTCAGTTGATGAGCCAGTATGTCGGACCAGTTGCATGGTCTTCCTTGTCTATCTAGTTGGTCCAATGCAACCAACCAACTCTGAGGAAAGGTCTTAGTGCTCGCTTGGCCACTCAATTGACATGCGAATATGACCAAGTATTGGTATTTCTTCCTCAATATCTTCGTCTTATAGATTTGATTAGGGATCATCCTGAAATGAGCTGGATCCTTTACCCAATCCTTCATAATGTCTCTGGAGTGGCCTCTGCTATTGGGCAAGCTGAACAGGGGAGTCATGACAGTCATGGGCTCGGTTATCTACTACATCTCATCGTAATCTCGTGCCCAAAAAGTTTCAATATTTGTCCCACTAACACTGCTCAAGGTCATCGTCTCAGGGTCAATGTGAGAGACAATCCAGTGAATCATGTCCACACATGGGAACGCAGGGTATCTACATGCAATCCGGTATAAGCCAGAGTTATGAATGTTCACATACACCTGACGGTCTTCAAGGTCTTCCCCAAAAGTACCTGTGAATGTTTCATTCACCTCTTTCCACTTCAATTTGATGTCCTTGTCTAGATACAACTTCGTATCTTCATAGATCGATAGACCAGAGGACACCTACTCAGCTGCTGCTCCAGCTGCCATACCATTAGTTTCCTAAGATCATGTTCTCTTGGAAGCCATTGAGACATATGAACACCTGAAAGATCAACAAACAAGCAGCATGCATGGAAAGAAATATGTCAGTGAAAAGAAAGCAAATCTAGGGAAGGACACAACACATACCTAGGAAATTGATGAGCAAGATTGGTCAAATTTCACAGGGAGGCTGAGTGACTAACTGCCAGAACTACGTAAAAGGTAGTCTAGGCTATCTGGGAGGCTGGACTGGCTGCTGGATTTGCGAAATGCGTAATCCATTTGGGAAGCTCACTGCTGGGATTGCGCAATGCGCAATCCCAGCCGGGAAGGACAGCTGACCTAGGGACAAATTTATGCAATTTCCTAGGCCAAGCAACCATTGTCCTCCAGGAACGCAAAAGAAAGTCCAGGAGGCTAGTGTTGGGCTAGAATGCAAAGGAAGGTGAGCCTTCCTTCCCCAGATTGCGCAATGCATCCTTAGTGAAGGCAGAGACCGGGCCAAGGTTGGCCTGACTTGACGATGGGCAACTGAAAGCATGTAAGTCGATGAAATGCATGGCAACACTAAGTGATAGCAGAAGTGATAAACAGTGCATGCAAAACATGAATGGAAGCTTCAGCGAATAGATCAACATGCATGTGGGTGAGGTCATTCGTTGGTTGGAAGAACGTCCGTGAAAAATAGTTTCATGCATGCGATAGTAGTGAGATAGCAACGAAAATTGAAACAAGGCTAGGAAAAACTAGAATATATGTAAATGACAGCAGGCATTCAAAGAAATCAAGAAAACAACACTCACACAAGCGAATACACAAAAAGTGATAGAAATGCTGAAAAGACAAGTTGAGGCTACTTACCCATGAATAGCTGAGTCAGATGTGTCGAAGAGTCCTGGATGTGCTGTGGGATGTCAGAGCTCAAAGATCGATGTGAATGAATGAGATATGATGCGTTGAATAAATAAGTTTGGTCTCATGACGCGCATATCACAAATCTAGGAAAAAGTGACACTTGGAGGGAAACTTCTAAAACAACTTTGCATGTAACCCCCAGCTACTAAAAATAGCTCCCTAAATCATGGGATTCCTTTTGCATGTTGTCTCTTTATATTCCAGGAAGATCAAGTCATGCATGCATGCAAGTCAAGTTTCCTCGGTCTCGGATGGAATTGGTCAACCAGACCATTCATGCATGCGAGTGCTCAACTGCTCGGGAAAAATGCGCATTCCTGGCTAGGATTTGGGCTGACTTCCCAAGGGGATTTCGCAATTTCTGGGCAGAGAAGTTGACTGCTGCCCAGATTTTCACAAATACTAGGTTGAACAGCCTACTGCTGGGAAAATTTGCGCAAATTCTGCTAGAAGGTTGGCTGGCAGGATTGCGCAATCCTGGAGCCCAGCAGGCTGTTAGAGAGGATTGCACAATTCTTGGAGGGAAGGCTGGTTTCCCTCCAAGAATGCACAATTTTCAAGTGGAAGTTGCTCAGCCTGCAGCTAGACCGAGTCCAGGTAAGTAGCCGGTGAGGGGAATGGATCAACTGTGATCAACAGGCTGCCTTTGTGCGAGGAAAACACTGAAGCTTGAGTATTTGATGAAGCAAGACAAAGTGTTGTGTAAGGTTGGTAGGGAGGCCCCAAAACAGGTTAAGGAAAAATTTTGGAGGGTGGTTGTAGCCGCTACAATACTTGGCAACACACTGGTAGAACTCCAACTCTCTACATAGACCTTGTTCGTGAAAAGCAAGTCTAACACCTCCAGAAGTATTTTTCAGTTCTTATCTCATCTTGGTTTCACACTTACTTGGTTGTAATATGTAGCATCTGCCAAGCCCTTGGTCGATTGACACACATTCCAAGCCAAGGCAACACAGTTGTTTTGATTGGGGTTGAGAGGTGTATAGGTGCACAAGCAGTATAGTCGTCAGAGTCTTAGTTTCATCTTTGGTGTTGCTCCACTACCAGCAAGCCTGGACAGTACCCCGGTGGAGTCACATAGGAACACAAGCATAGCTCCGCTTCCAACGAGTCTGGTCAGTACCCTGGCGGAGTTACTTGCATCACCTCCTTGCGCAGGAAGCCTTTCTCTTCTTTCGCCTTATTTATTTTTCATTTTGATATTTTTTTTTGACTTTCCATTTTTCATTTTCACTGTGCATAGAACTTATTCATTTCAGAGGCAGAAGAGGGATCTCGACTTATTGAGAGAAAAAGAGGTTGTTCCAATAGATCAGTAGTTTATTATATCTTTGATGTGTATGTTAAGGTTTTCCCCCTCACCTTACTATACTTGACTGAGCTGACAAGGGTTAACCCGAAAAATAATGGACTAGAGAAGGTGACACTAGTTAGCGTGCAAGCATTGTGTTTACACCAAGGTTCACTTCGAGGAGTAGGTATTTTCCTTCGACGTATTATAGAATAAGAGTAACAAGTTCATCATACAGAGGCAAGATGACGGATGACCAAGTAGCGATAGCTGTACAAGTCCCCTTGTATCTTACCCAGCTCGTTTCATGAGTCACACATGGTTTCATGCGAACTAACCTACGAATGAAACAAGTGAACGAACTTATAACAAATCCAAGAAAAAGCAGAAGCAAAAGTGAAAGCAAAGCAAGCAAACAATTAAGAAAACAAAGCATGTAAGCAAACAAGCATGCAAGCAAACAACTGAAAGAAAACACTACTCCTACTCCTACACTAACGGTGCACGAGCCTGATCACGTGAAGTGATACTTCCAATGTTGCCACCGACGCATTGGTAGACCCATTTTGGTGAAGGCTTGGTCCACGAGCAACCCAGTGGTGCGAACCAGCAAGAAAGAAAGATATAAGAATGAAGACAACCACACTTCATGTTTCAAAAGTGCCCACGTGAAATAAGTGAGTGCAAGTGCATGACAGACCGTCCGTGGACTTTTCATGGTGTTGTGTGACACTACGTGCAACTTTTAAGCATAAGAACACTCTTGACTATGATATGCAAGCAAACAAAATAAAAAAAGACGGCTTGCATCAAGAACGAGTGCTTGCAATGTAAGACTCTTCCAAAGCATGAGCAATGGGATCGTGCAGTTCGAATGGAGGAAGTGTGATATGTGTGTGAGATGGATCTTCAATGAATACAGATGAGTGATGAGGAGCCTTGGGCAATTGAACGATTTCATGATCGAAAGTGAGACTAACCTCAAGAGAGCGAGAACCTGACATAACCATCAGCTCGGGCTAAAGTACCTCGACAGTCTTGGGTGTCTCAACTTCATCATCAGGGAGATCATCATACACCGATGGCTTAGAAAGATCAACTGTGATATATTCGTGATTGTGATCAAAATTGGAAACAAATGGATCTCGACTGCCATGATCAGAAAAATCAACAAATTCTTCGACATCCTCATGATTAGATGAATCAAACATAGGGGTAGATGAAAAGCGAACAAATTCATCCTTTGTGCTTCCGGAAAAGATAGATGAAGGATCGAGTGGATCTTCAATGAATAACTTATCCTCTCCATTGTCGAATGATGGACTAATATCCAGTGAGTCCTACGAGTGATCAACAATGGGTGCATCTATGGATGAAGACACACATGCAAAATCATGGATTGCAGGTTCACCAAAGAACCTAGGAAAGAACAGAGGGGGCTCAGACGGAAGGGAGTCATCCTTCACCAAGTGTTGATGTTCAAGCTCCCACTCATACTCTTCCTGAATGACAATGCACGTTGGTTGTGAAACACCAACTCCGTCAATGGGTTGTTCCTCATTCACAACAAGTGAAAAGTTCGGAATGGATGAACACAAGACAACATCATCCAGAGGAACACCTGAGTGCGAAGACGGAGGTTGAAGAAAAGAATGCACATGGTAAATCGAAGGACTCACAACCAAATCTGCATGAAAATGGAGTGAAGTGATGTTGGGAGAGTGTGAGGGATGAACAGGTGTGCAAACATGATCCTCAACATCACTGAGCAATGATGGTACTATTGAATGAGAGGGAGGCAGACAATCCATTGAGACAGCGCCTGCTCCCACATGAGATTGCGCAGTTCCATCAACGAAGAAGGTTGAGCGAGGCTTGATCTCAAGATTTCTCTTAGGATGGGCAGATTTCTTAGGACAATACTCGAACTGGTCCCAGAGATAAGTGAACTTCATCTGGCTCCTCAAAGCTTAAAACTATAAGTCACAGAAGCGCTGCCAAAAATCAATAATGGATTCATTCGAAGCCCTCCGTTGCTATAACAGTTTCTGATCAAGATGGTCCGAATCAAAATTATCGAACGTGTCTTTAGTAAGATCATAGAAGTGCTCAAATGAGTGCATGGTGTCAGCCAATAGGCTGAGCACCTAATGAAATGGATATTCGCAAAGTGTGAATGTAAGCAGCAAACTGGCTTGTTCGTCAATAAACTCATCTTCCCCATGAATCATGGAAAGAAAATTATGTAAGTGCTCAGTCCAAGCCACTTTTCCTTCACCATCATACGTGTGAGTGGACAAGAGATCAAAAAGCTTCCCCGAGATGGAGACATCTTCATGATTCAAAAAACACCTCGATGGAAGAAGAATACAAGACTTCATGAATTATATGCAAAGGTTCAAAACTGGATGAGAGGACTCTGCTTGTCATCAGGCCCTCCTTCTAGCACCAGAAATGTTGATGATGTTGGACCCACCAACATGTCAAGGGGATCTCTCTGGTAAGAAGTCCCAATTAGTCCTCAGACCATTTGGTGTAGGAGTCCCAACAGTGGGTCGTAAGGTAATGCCTTGACTGCGATGTCACACAGAGGCAAGTAAGATAACTTTGTCAGTAGAAAGGGTGTGACTGATGTAGCGAGTCAAGGAAGGTGTATGAGAGGTTCCAACACTTTGAAAGGGGAAGGAGGTGAAGGTGAGTTCCAGGTTGAAAGGGATCAGTGCCAACTCGGCTAGGAATATACAACACAAAGGACATGCACAGCTTCCCGCAGAGCAGTCCACTCGGATGTGGCAGTCACATCATACAAGGTAAGATAACACGTACAACACTCACAGATTAGTTCGAGACAAGTGTGATGCTTATTATAGCAAGGTTCAAGTGAAAGGTCTATTTGATGTTCGGAAGAGCATTCGACATAGACCGTGATAGCATTAACAACATATGCAACACATTAACAACAAGATTCATATAATTGCATGTGAATCAGTTCATACACAAGTACGTAAGTTAAACAACACATTCCCCTTGAAATTCCCCTTTGTGACCATTCAACTGCCCTCATGACTCTTCACGTAATCTATGACTGTTACATCCACTCTTGACACTTGACTTACACTTGACATGACTCAACATTACAATGCACATGTACCCATGTGAACAATGGCTAGGACAAGCCAAACTAGACATCATTCGGACTTAGACAACCATAGAAGTCCAACTACTTGACATCCTCATGTTGATCAATAGTGACATATTGATACCGAGATTGGTAGTCCTTGAGAGTGTCCGTGCGTTCTACTGTGACATCTGTCTGAAACCTGAACCTTGCCTCCATAACATTTGGGTACACTTCTTGGGCTCCTCTGTCCAACTTGTCTGTGAACATAAGAATCATTGTCTTTAGTGTGGCTAGACCAGCAACGTACTTGCGCATGATGTCTGCACTTATAGGCAAGTTTGGGCTGGTGGCGGTGTGCATCAACTCGTCGAAGTATGACTCAAGCTCCTGTTGGACCCACTTCTTGGGCTTCGCCTGAGTGAGGGTCCCAAGTGACAGGATTGCATAGGGGTGCACTATAACCTCCATGATTTTGAATACTCATGCATGGGAAGCCTGTATGCTAGTGATGAGTTGCGGTAGGTCTTCATAGTTCCGGACCTGACTCCGGATACGTGCTTCCAGCTCGACCGCATTGGCCTTCATCATCTTTGGCAAGTGAAGCAGGGCTCTCTTGTAGTTCAT